>JASVEL010014046.1:0-247643 GCA_032618575.1 Nicotiana noctiflora
ATATGATATTATTCATCAAACAACTGCCCCTTACACGCTCCAAGCCAATGGGATTGCAGAAAGAAAGAATAGTTCATTAAAGTATGATGAATACATTATTAATAAGCTCTGGTTTGCCATAGAACTTGTGGGGAGAAACCGTTCTTACGGCTAGCCGAATACTAAATCGGTGCCCCATATCAAAACACAATTCATTTCATATGAAAAATAGAAAGGAAGGAAGCCCAACTTGAATTATTTTAAAGTGTAGGGGTGTTTGGCAAAAATGCAAGTTTCTAAACCCAAAAGGATAAAAATAGGACCGAAAATCGCTGATTGTGTTATCATAGGATATGCAACTAATAGTAAAGCATATCGATTTCTGGTTCATAAATCAGAAAATTCCGACATTCATAATAATACGGTTATAGAATCACATAATGCAGAGTTCTTTGAAAATATATATTCGTATAAAAAGGAATGTGAGTCGATTGGTGAAGGATCTAAACGACCTCGGGAAAAAACAAAAGAAAGTAGACTTAATCAGGAGGATCCAAGACGTAGTAAACGTCAAAGAACATCTGCTTCATTTGGGCTAGATTTTGTGACTTCCTTATTGGAAAATGAGCCTCAAACATTTAAATAAGCTATGTCTTCCGTGGAATTATTATTTTTGAAAAAGGCAGTCAATAGTGAAATAGAATCCATACTGAACAACCATACATGAGAATTGGTTTATCTTCCTCCTGGAAATAAACCGTTGGGTTCTAAATGGATCTTTAAGAGAAAAATAAAAGAGGATGGCACTATTAGCAAATTTAAGGCAAGACTTGTGGTCAAAGGATATAGACACCGAGAAAGTCTTGAATATTTCCATACATACTCTCCAGTTACAGGAATTACATCCATCCATATGAACGTTAGTAGCGTTAGCTGCAGTTTATGGTCTTGAAATTCATCAAATGAATATTAAGACAACCTTATTAAATGGAGAGCTGGAGGAAGAAATTTACATGGAACAACCTGAAGGGTTTGTGGTTCCGAGTAAATAAATGAAGGTATGTAGACTTGTTAAGTCCCTTTACGGACTAAAACAAGCACCCAAATAATGGCATGCGAAATTTGACCAAATAATATTGTCAAATAGTTTTAAAATAAATGAACATGATAAATGTGTGTAAGTGTTACAAATCACATAGTTATTGTTTGCTTATATGTGGATGATATGCTGATAATGAGTAATGACATTGCCAACATAAATGCGACTAAGTGTATGCTAACTGGCAAGTTTGATATAAAAGACTTGGGAGTTGCTGATTTAATTCTAGGAATTAAGACCCATAAGGCTTATCAAGGTATAACACTAATCTCATTATATTAAGACAATACTTGAAAAATAAGCACTTGGGCTTTAAAGTTGAAAGACTCCAATTGACGTGAATCTTGCACTAGTAAAGAACAAAGGCCAAAGCATATCACAATTGGATTATGCTCCTTTGTTGAGTTGCTTAATGTACATCATGAATTCAACATGACCAGATATAGCTTGTACTGTAAGTAAATTGATTTGATATACGAGCAATCCAGGTCAATCTCATTTAATGGCCATGAAACGAGTTTTGGGGTATTTAGTACATACCCGGGACTTTGCTTTACACTACAGTAAATATCCTATGATTATTGAGGGATAATGTGATAAAAATTGGATCACTGAATCAACTGATTCCAAGTTCACAAGTGGATATATATTCATTATTGGTGGAGGAGCGGTATCTTGGAAGTCTTCCAAACAAACATGTATTGCCCGCTCTATAATAGAGGGTGAATTCATAAACCTAGATAAAGCCGGTGAACAAGCAAAAAATAAAGAACAAGTGGCAAAACAATAAATTCTAAGAGTGGCCTTGAGCTAGTAAGAATGAGTAAGTTAGAGAAGAAAAAGAGAGAAAGATATTATTGATCATGAATGGAGTAGTTGGAGCAACAACTGCCTCTTACAAGGTGTCGTGGATCCCTTTTATATATGAAGTGGATCTGGTTATGGTACAACATACATTAATTATCATGGAGATGGGATAGCGAGACGCAATACCTCGATTTAGGTTCTGTGTAGGCCAGCTTTGTTAGACTTAGTTGTGTGCCTTGGGAAGTTCCCTTTTTGCTCTAGCCTCGGTGTTTATCTTCTTTGAGTCGGGCCTCGATGAGCTCCCGAAGACTTGGTCGTAACTCCGCGTCCTCAAGGTCTCGAGGTATCCTTCAGAAATGATTTGATAGCAAGAAATTAGGCCCTCTAATTTCACCGCATACAGAGCCGCACTTGGGGGAAAAGGTTTTTGTATAAATATTTTGGCATCTAGACCTTTCAAAACTGGAGGTGCTCCTGTTATCTGGTCTACCCGGGAGCTATAAGTTTCCACCTTCTTATTGTTGTCTTCTATCTTATTTTATCCTAACTCGATCCTTTTGGTAAGTTCCTCAAGCATTTTCATGAATGTGGGGTCAGTCCCCGAGGCTCTTTCATTGGGCCTTTCAAGCGCTGGTTCAGCATGTCGGGCGTTCACTGGTTCTACGGTGTTTGGAGTTCTGTTCTAACTCTAAAGTTGAGCGATGATGACTTGCTGATCTTGCAGCATCTCGAATATCACTTGGAGGCTGACTCCTCTTTCTTCCATTCCTCGTGTTTCCTTGCCTCCGGCTCAGGCTTCCCTTTGTTCATTCCTTACGGGATCTGTGCCTGTGTCCGTGTTTAGTGCGTCATGCGAATTGATATCAACTGGCTCCATATTTGTCACTCCCTCAAGGTTTATGGGTGATACACAAACCCTTATACCATTTTTTTCTTTGAGTCCCTCATTATCATGAGCAAGTACATTTTGTGTGCTAGACATATCTTAACCTGAAATCAAAGTATCTTTGACAAGAAAAGTGTGAAGAATAGCATGTTTTATTAGAAAACTAGCACTAAAATAATCACTATTATCTCTAGCTCCACGGTGGGCACCAAACTATTTACCTCGAAAAATATGAGTAATAATTAAATATGATTTGTGATTTTACAGATATGTAATTGATTCCAATACTAGTGGATATACAAGTAATATCAGGTTTAAGTAAGAAGAATTGATGAGCAAAACTAGTGTTGTTACAAAAATAAGGACCTCGAGCTCGATTATTGCAGGGGACTCGAGGTGAGCTAAGAGAAATTAAGTATGAACAATAAAGTAAAGACGGTAAAGCTGAAGAACAATTGTTGAGCGCGGTAATCAAGAAAAGCAGAGCAGAATATTCTATTGTAGTGAATGAGATGATCCTTACAAATGATTGGGGTCCCTTTTATATAGGAGGAGAAAATCCTAATATGGTACATTTCCAATTATGGTAAAGAATTCTATTGGTACAGTTGTATAACAATCTAGTACAGACTTTCATTATATCCTGCAAATCTTATCTTATAATTTATGCCCAGACCCATGTGTCCTTGAGAAATTCCCGCTCTTTCTTGTAAGGTTGCTCGAAATTGTACTGCCCTCGAGGCAGATCATGACGGGTCCCCGATTTGCTTCTTGAGGTGCGCTTATCCGGGCCTGGCTTGATTCCTACTTCGACCTTCCATAACTCGGACTCAGAGTGTAATCCAGTCTTCGAAATCGACCTCTCCTATTTCTACTGCATACAGTATCAAATACATTGATAGTAAAACATGAGGTAAATTTGAATAATTTTTTATAGTAAAAGGGTATATCTAGACCTTTACTGTACTTTATTTATGTTAAACGATATTTTGAAAGTCTTATACCATACAGTATATCATGATTACCGTTGAATCATGATATATATTATTTGAGTATGTTAAATGGTAAAAATTGTATGGGGCGTTCTATTTGGTCGTTCCCATTTAACCTATACCCATATTTTTTATATTATTTAACCTATACCCATATTTTCAAAATTATTTAACCTATACCCATATTTTTAAATTATTTAACCTATACCCTAATTTTTATAACTTCAGCCGCCTCCTTCTTCCTGCTACATGTGCACTCCTTTCTTCTTCTTCTCTAAAACACATGAGAATCTATGTAAGTATTATTGATTGAATGCTTAATGCACAGTGATTTAGCACTAAGGTATGAATTTTTCGTTAAGTATATCAGAAATTTCATTCCCCCAAAAGAATTAAAGATAGTTCTTCTTAATGCTGAATTTCCTGATAATTCCATTATAGCAACTGGATCTTAATGACAACTTGTCATTGTTGTTTTAGAACTTCAGCTCTAAGAATGCTGACGTTCAGAAATATAAATAAAAACTCCAACTCCTAAATGCTGAAGTTCAGCAAATACAAAACAAACTTCAACCCTGAAGTTCATCACAAGCATAATAAAGCTTAAGCTAATACATGCTGAAGTTCAGCAAATATAGAACAAAATTTCAGCTAAAACATATTAAAGTTCAGCAAATAGAGAACAAAACTTCAGCTACTTGAATGCTTAAGTTCAGCAATTACAAACAAAAACTTCACCCAACACTTGGTTAACCAATTTTTGCTACTTCAGGCCCATATACTAGAATATTTAAGTTTGTGTAATTGCTTTTGCTACTTCAGGCCCGTATGCTTGAAGTTACGCAAGAAGTGGGTATGCTTGTAATTTTTTTTGCTAAACAAATATAAGCTAAAACGTGACATAAAAAGCGGGTATAGATGTAAATGCCCTTGTGAAATGATATTTCTAATAGTTTTTGTATATTATACAATATAGGGATAATTTCACATAAGAATAATTGGGCTCCCCATTTTTCAATTTTATAGCCCATATTTCAATTTACAAACAACTAGCCCAAAAATAATAGGCTAAGATTCAACATCCAACTCTAATAGATTCTCAAAATCACCATTTAATTTTTTAAAAGGATTGCTCAAGCTTTTAAGTTAATTTTCGAATTAGTAATTGTAACCCCAATATTAGTTCAACAAACCAAATCCATTTGGGTGGTAAAAATTAGATTTTTAAAAAGCTTAAATATGCGGGTTTAAATTCCGAATTGATTTTGTGAGAAATTTGGAGTGGGTGTTATTTAGACTTGTTAGAAATAGTATAAGGAGGTTGTATATAAAATTTGTAAGTCGTTTAATGGAGATTTGGACTGGTTTTGAACAGGAATTGCAGCTGAAAATTGTGGAAGAAGTTCGTCTACAAACGTTTGTATAAAGGTGTATAAAAGTGTATAATAGTGTATAAGATGTGTTTATACACTCATATACACTATTATACAAGATTATACATAATTATATAAAAAACTGACTTCGTCTTCTTCCTTGCATTTTTCTGAAATTTAACTCAAATCTAGCTCAGATCTACTCCAAATCACTTCAAATTTAAACATTGAACTCCTTTTGATATTTTCAATCAATTGGTATGACACCCAATCCAAACAACTAAGAATTACAAGAAATTCTATTTTCTAATGCAAAGCTTTGAATGTCCTTTAATGGTTGACTTCTACTCTTCAATTTTTTTACATTGCAACAAGGTGATATAGGGGGAGAAGCAGTAATGGCGGATGACCCATTGAAGCATATGTAAAAAAAGTGAGAAGAAGAAAGAGTGAAAATAATGGTTGTGAGAACACAAATTAACTCCATAGCTTTTAAAAGCAATAGTTATAAGAACACATATTTTGAATTTGCAAGACCTGGTATTTTCAAAATATGTACAATATAGGCTAGGTGGGGTAAAACTAAAAAACGTGGGCTATTTTTTATTATGGTGTGAAGTCATGTGTATTTTCTTTTAATTCTTTGTACAATATATGGTCTAATGTGAATAGTGATATGAAATAGTATTTATAATATTCTTGATATACCTAGTATACATTGATTATAGTTTAACCATGGAATACATGATGGCATACTAAGGTTACTCGTATGTTAAAGTGTATTCACAATATATTACTATTTAATGATATACATAAAAAATTGAGATAGTTTTTTTATTTATAAAACCCTAAAATTTATTTGGAAATTATAAAATAAAACCATCTATAATATAATAAAAAATAAAAAATATAGAAAACACATTATAAAGAGAAGGTAACTCTCAGTAATCATGATAGATAAGTAATTCCGTAAAAAATGACCAATATCAATTTGGATTTTTACATATATATATATATATATATATATATATATATATATATATATATATATATATATATATATATATATATATATATATATATATATATATATACACACTATTGGAAATTTTATTATCTTCCCTACTTAAGTTTTACTTTAATTACCTCCTATATACAAATTACCAATTATATATATTTTTAGGATTCAGGATAATTAATCAATTCCTACAATCACTCCCCCCTACGTATATCTCTTTTTATCTCACTCTTCCTATGTTTCTCTCTCCACATCCCACCCCTCCCCGCTGTATGTTGCACAAGAGAGCAGCAGATTCACTATTGATGATTCACTATTGATAGCCATTGAAAACCTTTGATGCTTTGAATTCGAATTTAGGTTTTCAAAAAATATTACTTGTTTGAATTGGGTGTTTTTCAAACAATTGGGAATTTTCTCTACGTCTCTCTTTGTCTCTCAATCCCTAATTTCAGTTATATAAAGTAAAGGAAAAGAGAGAAGCAATTCCACCATTGGCAACCATTAAAAAGCTCTGAAGCTTTGAGTTCGAATTTGGGTTTACAAAAATCATTATTTGTTTGGATTGAGTGTTGTTGCAAACAATTGTGAATATGATTTAAAGTTTATATCTCAATTTTGAGAGTGTTTTGGTAAAGATTAGACCTGATTTTGGCTGAATTTCAGATTGAAACTCGAAGAAGAAGACATGACATACATTATATTGCAGAATTGTAGTAAGGTTGTAATAAAATTGTATTTTGTTATTTATATATATATATTTTTAATTGAAGTGTTGTATGAAAGTTGAACAATATTGTATAAAAATTATATTTAAGTTGTATGATATTCTAGTTGTATATAACTGGGTAGAAATAATGTATGAAACTTATAGATATGTTGTAGATAATTTGTAGATAAGTTATATAATATATAATTAGTTATATGAAATTTATTTTTACTACGTATAAACCAGATACAAAATATACAAAAGACATATTATATAAAATTTGTATAAAAATTATATTTAAGTTGTATGATAGTTTAGATGTCTTTTACTAGAAAAAAATAATGTATGAAAATTATTGATAAGTTGTAAATAAGTTGTATACTATATAATTAGTTGTATGAAATTTATTTTTACCATTTAACTTGTTGGACATATTCAAATTTCGCTTAAATTTGTGTGAAATTTATTTTTAATTTGTATGTTGAAGTACCATACATTGTTCTTTTCTGATTGTTGATTTACTAAGGAAAGAAAAGCCGAGAATAAATTTTTAATAAACTCATGTGTACTGATTCATTTTTGTTTGAACGGAAAAACTCGAATATTGATGGGAATTGAATGATTTTAGTGGAGAAATTTCGAGTTTCACACTAAAAACGCCCTTGTCACACTTCAAAGATACTGAGTTTTATGTGAAATTTCAATTTTATGTTAGAAATTAACTGGACAACATAGATTCTTGTTGGAAATACTAATACAAAGTTGAATTTAAAGTTTGGAGGTGATTGAATTTAATTTGAAATCTACTAAAACTTCAATCTGCTCAATTATACTTTTTGATCCAACTGTGATTGGTGTAAATGTACACTATGGGTGAAGATAGCAGATTTAGTTGGGAAATTATTTACTCGAGATATTATGAACCATTAAAGTGTTCTATCTAATGAAGTCAAGTTAAGCACAAAAGTTTGAGTTGTAGAATCTTCGAAATAGTGAATTATTAAGTGTTATTTGAGCCAAAGATAACAACTGACTTTAAACACTCAAAATATCTTTATTACAAGGCTTTGAACGTCCGACACAGCTAATGACAGAATATCGTTTCGTATACGACTTTATTTCAATGGCATTCTCTCTTCTGACTACTCCATTGAATGGCATGAATTTTCTTGGGTTCTCCCACCAGCAGCTCACTTCTTTACAAAGAGGTAATGTTCAAGCATACTCAGTAATCCCGGTGTTTTAAAAGGCGGGGGCGTAAGGTCTTTTGTATATGTTTCAGCAGGGCGTGAGCCCCATGGTTATTTAATTTGTAATATTTTATAAAATAATATAATTATAAAAAATATTATTAAATAGGTAAAATTGCATAAAATTTTGAAAAAAAACTTTATAAATAAGTATATATATATATATATATATATATATATATATATATATATATATATATATATATATATATATATATATATATATATATATATATATATATATAAGTGAAATCCCATATTATCTAATAAAATTATAAATTCCAAATAAATAAGTAAAATTGTATATAAATCCAGTCACTACATATAAAAGCACGCATACATAATATCTCATATTATATCTTGAAAGAGAGCAAGAGAAGCACTGAACTTAAAAAATAAATTACATACATATTTACAAACTAACACTAAAATATAAAAAGAGAGGAAATTAATAAGTTCAAAATAATAAAGTTTTTACATGGAGAAAGGAACAAACTTATTGAATTTGACATAGGGAGAAGAATGAAATTTTCTGCTGCAAAAAAAAAAGTGATAAATCGTTGCTCTTGGTACAGGCAGACTAGCAGAAAGAATTGGGAAAGACTTATAATTTAGGGCTTTTAGCAATATTAAAAAGTTTACTTTTAAATTATAATATTTTTAATTTCATTAAAAAGATGTCTCTTGGGCTTACGCCTCAACCAAAAAAACTCGCCTCAACCAAAAAATTCACCCGGGCATACGTCCCGAACTTTTGGGCGTACGCCTTACGGGACTTTCGTCCCCCACCATCGCCCTGGGGTATTTTTTGGTACGCCTCGCCTCAGGGCTCGCCCCAGAAATGCCTTTTAAAACACTGAGTAATCCTTGATTCTCCATTGTGCACTTTGCTGATTAAGATTTACAACTATGGGAATTTTCTTGATATTGTATTGTAGGAATTCGAGAAAATGAAGGAGAACGACAGAATCAGGAGAGAAGAGGAAGAAAGGAGAGAAAAAAAAGAAGAAGGGTATAATTAAATCCCTTGATTGAAAGCAGAAATAAGGATTGTGAGCCTTTTAAGGTGAATTGTATATATTTTGTAAATAAAACTTGTTTATGCAAGGTAATTAACTAAACATGAAAATTAAGAATAATAAAATTTCTAATAGTGTATAGGAATAAAAAAATCCGTACAAATTTTAGGATTCACTCACTTAACTAGAAAGAACAAAGAAAAAAGTAAAAGAGCGTGCAAAAGTTTGGACAAATGCGTTTACCGAAAAAAATAAAGTAGAAATAATAATAATAATAATAATAATAATAATAATAATAATAAAAGTGAAAAAGAGAGATAAATATTTAAAGTGAAAAAGAGAAATAAATATTTTGGATGAGAAATTTTACAAGGCTAGAAAAAAATTAAGAAAAACAAAAAAATATTACAAAAGATAATAAAATTAAAACAAGAAAAAAAAAAGATAAAGTGAAAAAAATTGGTGGACTATTACTAGAAAAAACAAAAAGGAAAAGCAAAAAGAAAAAATGATTTTTTTTTTTATAAAAAGAGTGCAAAATTTTATAACAAATGGAAAATAATAATAAAATGGAAAGAAATAAAAGAAAGTGAAAAGGACAACAACAAATGATCACCAAATTTATAACCACATTATCTCTTCATGCAGGTGATCAATGGTATAGTTGAGGATCTCATTGCTCGGACATAACTTCGGAGAAAGCAAATTCAGTAGCTCATCTTTTGGTAAAAGATAGTACAAAACTTAAGGTTATAAACAACATAATCATCCATGATGCACCTACTCCAATGGTGGAGGCAACATTGAAGAATGGTGTTATTGGGAAATCCTACCTTAGACTTATATATGAGGAATCATGTATTAAAAGTTAGCTAGTAACTAGTATGAGGAACAATAATGGAGTTAATAGTTCTAGTGCTTTTGTAACATCTCTCAGTTTCGATTCCAATGGGATGGCTAGGAATGATCTATATAATATTACTTAGTTTTTAATAAAATTTTCCTGTTTACAACCAAGAAAAAAGAAAATTACAAAAACAAGAAAGTAAAAAATAAAAAGAAAGAAAAAAAAAAATGGAAGGGCCTCCCATGGAAAATTTTATTTGGCAAAATGGCTTCCTCGCCACTTAAACTTGTAGGGCTTTTGAAAGCCGATACACGAACTTTCGATTTTTCCGTTTGAATACTCCAACTTGACAAAATGGGTAATAATAAATATTTTTGGCCGTTGATCATGCCTATGTGGAAGCGCTACAGCTGACATGGCTAAACTGTGTGCAAATCACGCTGCTGAGACGCATGAATAGTATTGTTTTTACTTTAAAAAATTAGAAGTAGAATAAAATATAAATAAAAAATAAAAAAAGACTTTTCCAATTTTTTCATCTTCTCGCAATGGATTGCAAGGCTTTTCCAAATTTTTGAGCAGATTCAATCCCTGCAATTGATTGCTGAGAAACTTGGCAAGTGATCTCCATAGGTACTAAAGAAGGGTCCCCTGTTTATTATGCTCGCCGCCTCTCACTTGGCCACCGTACCGACCACCAGTCTTTTAATTTTCAATTGTTGATTCCGGAGTTGAACTGAATTTCTCATGTCGTTCGTGTTACATAGGAGGAGATTCTTGACAATTGTGGCCTTGATGTCCTCGTCTTTGTTAGACTCTTCAAATTTGGGCCAGTCCTCCTGTTATTTAGTCAAAGCTATATGTGAATTGTTTTATTGGGAGTGTTATTCTAATTATTGATTTAGATTCTCATTGTTGTTGACTTCTTGACTGAATTGAGCTCAATCTTTGAATAGAGGATCCACGGGTGTAGTAGAAGGGTTTCCAATTGGAAATTGGTCTCCAATTTGCCCAGAATTGATAGGGGCATTTCGTTGAACACCTTGCTCAAGTGGACTGCCTGATCTTTTAGATTATAAAATTGGAGGAATTAGTCGGTACCCATATGAAATTGAAAGTGTATGAGCATTCTCCTCATCAAGGCGAATATTTTGGTACCTTTCTTTTCCAATTTGGATACTTGGGACACCTTGCGCATTCACTTTTGCCTCGCCGGAGTTCTGCTGCTCGTCGGAGGGGATGATTCAAAAATGAGAAATAACAATGGGACCCACAAATAACCGTGGCAAATAATAAATGAATGTGTTGTACATGTCAGCACAATTGATATACACGCTCTAGTGGATGTGTTTATTATTACCCATTTTGTCTGGAGTGTTCAATTGGAAAAATCAAAAGTTCGTGTATCGACTTTCAAAGCCCTACAAATTTAAGTGACCAGGAAGTCATTTCGCCATTTTATTTTGTGTCTCATATAACAGACATTAGTTGTATGAGGCAACCTTTTTGTCTCACAGTTTTGTGGACTCTATTTTTTATGAACCCAGGAATATAAGATTGGGGTCCACAAATTTGTAAGATAAAAAAAAATTTCATACAACTAGTATCAATTATATGAGACACAAAATAAAACTTCTCACCTTCGAGGAGTTAGAGCATAGGAAGGCAGGTACTAAATCTTAAAAAAGGACATATCCTATCATATTTCAAAGGGGAAGTACTTTGACCATAAAGTTTTTGGAGGACCTCTTGGCATTCTTTTCTCAATTACTTACTAATTCAGACAATATTAATTTCTGTCAACAACAAACATATTTCAAAATTTTAAACTTATACGAAGTTAAATTAGTTATTAACTTCATGACCATTATCTGAATTCGAAAACAAGGCTTCGAAGTCAGTATCTTTAAAGTAATCCATCATCATATATGCAACAATAAATAAGAAAGTAAATACTACCTCCGATTCACAATAAGTGACGAATCTACTTTTTTATTTTGGTCCAAAATAAATTTTCATTTATATAATCAAGAAAAAATTCAATTTGTTTTTCCAAAATTACCGTTATATACGTATCCCTTAAAAATCATTTTATACTCACATTTAAGAAGAGAAGTACTACTAAAACTATGGTGCAACATTTAATAAATGATAATTTAATCATACTAACTATTTTCGTCTAAAATTTAATATTTCATTAATGAGTATGCCTAAAGTAAATCGATCACTTATTGAGCTACCGAAGAGGCAGAAGCTCTTTATGCAAGAGCAGTTAGAGTAGATGAATGTTTGATTATGTCATGAAACACTAGAAACCCGACCTCTACTTGCAAATAACAGTACACAAAGTGATACTTCCCAATTAAATTCAGATAATATCTAATTAATTATCAGTAAAAGACAACGTTCTTCCAAGATTATATATGCCTAACTAATATTTTCAGCTTATAGGGGTACGTAACAACCTAATTTTCTGACTGATGGACAATAAAATAAAATCAGACTAAAACAATAAAAGAGAAAGTAGAGGTCAATTTCCTCTTTTAATTGGAGATGTACATTTTCAACTTCCAAAGATATGGAAACTGATGACTGATCAAGATGTTACAGGCTTTGCAACTCGAAATCTCGATAATTATGCCATTTTTGGTATCTCTGGTGACCTGTCAGCACCGGCCTAAGTCGACGTGCAGATGTGCATTGAGAACAGCAGCATCCCCTTAGATCTTTCACGCAGCCTGCGCAGCATCTGAATAAAACCAATCTAGTATTAGAACGAATATAACTACACACTTTCTTTCAATGTATTGTTTAGTGTTTATACAACTGACACAAAGCACATAGTAATATAGGAGCAACCTCCGCTGGAGGAAAGCACGTATATAAGTTTTATCTTAAGGATCCTTGGCTAGAGACGTCAAGTTCTTTCTCCAACTTGGAGGAAAGTTGATACAAATAGGTAATTTAAGTCTTTCGCCCAAAATGTCTCTCGTTAACTGAATTTTGGAAGGAAAACAAATCATATACCAACCCCACAGGGTTGATGAGACAAATATAAGTTATGTTGCTCGGACTCTCCTAAAATGTGGCCGGATACGTATCGGATCCTCCAAAAGTAGTGCATATTTGAAGGATCCGATACGGTTGCGGCTACATTTTGGAGAGTCCGCGCAACATAGAATATAAGTGATTAAAGTAGCATCCATCCATATATTTATTTGGTGAAATGATAGTCTTACAGGAAAAGTAAGTTGCAGTCAAGGTTTGCACAATTGCGGTGCCTCAGCTCACAGACTTGTGAACCACAGATGTAGCATTTGGCAAACGAGTTATCCAGGGGGGCCTCTAACTTTGTGCTTGCTTCCATCTCCACTTCAGGCTTGTAAGTAGAAGGTGGCAGAGAAAGACGGGCATCAAATACAAACAGATTTCCAACCCAACCTACAGAACCTTCTCTCTCAAGATAATGAGAAACACCCCCCTTCAAGGTGTACAATCGTTTAAAACCTTGCTTTCTGTTGTGAAAACAAAAAAAGTTGTCAGCTGTGAACTCACACAACATTTTCAGGTAAGACGCAAAGGTAAAACTGTAACAACAGATAGTGCAAAGCATTAATTAAGATCCCAATTCTAGTGATGGTGCAATCACATGCACCTGAATATTGAGATAAAATAAGTTATGTTGAGCAACTGAATAGCCATACGATAGCTGACAAAGTTTAGGCACATACTCCTCAAATCTAATCTTCGTTTCCAGAAGCATATGACAGTAGTGTTTAGTCCAATAGAATTTATAAATTGCATTTGAGAGATCCTATTGATGTTGGCTACTGAAGAAACTTATTTACTAATGCAATTTCCTACCGGTAAAAGCTTGAAAATTTTCAATGTATGCATGCGTCAGAGCAGCCTGATTTATAAATTGACTTCCAATGAGGGTTATGTAGCTCATTTAACCAACAAGTGATCTTTGTAGAAGAGCAGTATGAAAAGTACAAACACCAGCAGAAGTAGCTATTCTCACCCCTCAACAGTATGACTTGGGGGAGAAAAATTATTGGAAGATAATTGCTTTGTGGAGGGTTGATAACAACAAATTCTATATTCAAAGTACTTTAACCAGGAAAAGCCGAAAAGGGGATATTCTTATGGTGTCTCTTAAGAGAATGCTCAAAGTTCCAATATCTCACACATATATGCTATAGCACTTAAGTAAATGATAGAACACAAACGCGCACACCAAAAAAAAAAAAACAGCTTACCGCAGTATAGCAGAATATACATCACAGCGGATACCTCCAGTGCAGTACATCAATATATCAGTTCTCTCCTTATCAACAGCTGCTAATGGATCTGAAGCAATAACCTGCAGAACAGGATGGCAAGATATTAGTTATATCCATAGACAAAAGCACATTCCAGGATATTGTCTTGTGCACGAGGTGACAGTCTTTAAGTTCTATATTAAGCATACAGAGGACATACAACCAAAGAAAATAGCAGCATGCAGCAGTGCAACTATGAACGAGAATACAACGGAAACAAATACCAGGATATTATGCAAGCAAGTACTAGATTTCACATCATCCTAATAGGTTGATTCTAGCCAGATACATCATTCATTAATGAGAAGAAGAAACAACACAAGCACTGAGAAGGGAAGTGTTCTCCTGCATTATACTATGATCGACATGCAAAACTAATACTTACGGCTTTTGGTCAAGTAATGGGATCAGAAAGAAAGCAAGCACTTCAAATTATGTAAAAAGTAACAAAAAATTAAATTTCCTAGCATTAGATTTGATGACAAGACAGAAATTGGATAATAAATTGCTAAAACCTCTGAGTCAGATTTCCCAAATGAAGTGGACCGAAAACAATCAACATCCGGTCGCTGAGCGCCTTGAAAATGCCCAACATCCCATTCATAACCTTCCGGAAAATCAAACTAGATTATATTAGCACAAAAGCACTTGAAATATTCAATCAAAAGAAATAGCAAAGACGATAGCTGACTTTTACAGAGAGCATAATAAGATGTTTCACTTTAAGCGGCTTTTTGGTTTATATACAAGACATGTAATGGGACTAGACTGGCCCAATCATAGATTTAAAACGTAGAGCATGAAGCTGTACGGGGACAATTACAAGTGTTAACATGTTAGAATGTTAGAATCACTGTCAAGTGTTGATATTAAGTTAGTTATTGACCAATTAAATATAAGATGTGGATTGTGTAAAAAGGTGTCTTTTATTCCATATTCACACGTCACCAATATATCTTCTCCTCTTATTTCTCGCGTGGTATCGCAGCTAAACATTGTGATAGAGACTTAACCAGCTTCCGGATATCCCTCAATGGTAGGATAAAACAATCCCATGAGGGGGCTGGGAATATCTGTACTTCTACAAGAATAACATGTTTATTTACAGGGTGAAACTTCAACAACCAGCATTAAGAGTTGGCCACATTGTTTAATCAGGCCAACCCCATATATATGACACCTCCAGAACATTCGAAGAAATACCAAAAAATGCAGTAACAAGCAACAGAAGAATACTTACCATTTCTCACATCAAGAAGTATACAACTGGGATTGATGTTTTCATGTGATGCATTATTAGTGTTATTTACAGCTTCCAATTTATTCCTCCATTCAGATGGTGCCAAAGGTTCCGCTCTCATCGATGGATCAAGCAAAGGAAGGTGAGATATCCCTCCTTCCAACTGTTGACACAATGTTAGAAGTATCAATATAAGCTTTAAAAACCAGAGAAAAGATATATTAGTGTATACATTGGTCCTCTACAAATGGATAAACTTTACTCGAGTCCCAAGGTATAGTTAAAGGCCCCCTTGAACCTCAGAAAAGCACTACTTATGCAGGTGCTTTTTTTATAAGGTAATCGTAAGCCTACCGTCAATAGGAGCTGCTTATGCAGATGCTAAGACGTGCCCATATGAACCATCAATCCAAACTTCTTTTTAAATATCTTTGCTGACCTTCCAGTTTCATTTAACATCCAAGATTTCGAAAAATTAAGAAAGATGCGGTAATTTGAAAATACAGACCCTATAGGTTTTTATTTTTTAAGAACATCTGAATTGTTAATTACTAGTGCAAACCTCTCTAAGAGCAATCTGAATGTACTGCATCCAGTATCTACCTCCTCTATAGTCAATCTTAAATTGAAATCCTTTTCTCAGCTTACCTCTCATAAGATCAGTCTTAAAGTGGGTTATTCTGCTGAGCCACTTCGACTTTGGTACTGATCAATTGATCACTTGAGAAAACAACATCTTGGTAAAGCTAAGCAGAAATAATATACTACTAAGTCCATATTTTCTTTTTAATAAGGTGCTTTGCAGTTCATTTTGCTCTCTTTTATCCATTTTTTTAGCTGGCCGAAGGGTATAAAATAATATGACAGTTTTAAACCAAAAAATGTTGACCAAATAGTCATATTGTCAGGAAGAAAGAACACAGAAGCTGATGAGTTTGTTGCCTTCCGCAAGAAGACATAATCCTGGGCCAAAGAGGCTGCTATATCAAATAAAACAAAGCGCAAATCTAAACTAATAAGCATGTCCTTACAAAAAAATAATATGACAATTTCGGTTATTGGGTGGGAGTAACAAAATCAAAAGTTAAACTCCATCAATTCACATGTCATTAAGAGAAGATATCCCTTAAGTTACTATCCAAGAAGTAGCTGGTGAGCCAGACAAGCAGGCAACAGCACGCAGGAATGAGACAGTGCGAGACTTGCCTGTACAAGAGAGGGCTTATACCGCAACTTCAATCTTGGAAAGGTATGCCCGTTTGATGCTGGCGAGATCTGGACCAGTATATCAGAAAATCTGAGGTCTTCCCTCACCCAATTAACGTAAGCAAGAGCATCTTTTTTTGGTCCACTGTACTGCACCAACAGGAAGTATCAGAAGACAGAATAACTTTGTTTGACTTACAGCTGGCAAGGGGGATTTAGAGTGGCCTGTAGCAACACTGGGCTGGTGATCTAAAGAATTTTCAGTTCAGAACCACAGGAATATGATTTCTTAGGAAAGATATACTTTGAGAACCCTGGGGCATGCTAATCATTAAGACATTAACCTATCCTTTCTGCACTCATTTAAGGAAAAAATAAAAGGAAAAAAAAGAACTAACTTTTGGGTGGATTAGATAGTAGCTTCCTAATATATTCTAACTTTGCACCTTCTTCTTGCTGATCCAAGCATTCAATTTTACATTTTCTTAACAGGTACAGCCCTATCTTGCTTCATATCACTCTCTGTATCCTTAATTGGATGTCTAGCTTTCTTTTTATGTCTGTCCTAAATTTATGTTCACTCTACTCAAAGAAAAGTTCAATACATATTATACTAGACAAATTCCATGGATCCTATTCCTACACTTATCAGTACATTTTTCCTACCCTAAAAGAAAAACTCAAAGCATACTTAATGGGCACCCAAATATTTTTTTAATAATTGTGATATCCAGATCAGCTTGCGCACCTCGACTAATTCCACGGGGTACCTACTACCTCCCACCCGTCCACTAACGCTTCGACAAATGGGGAGAAATCACCTAGTATGTTTGCCTCTGCTGGGATTTGACCAAAGACCGCATGGTTCTCAACCCACTTCATTTACCACTATGCCACACCCTTGAGTGCAAAATAATAATAATAATAATTGCCTCCGCATGTCCCTCCCACCAAATATTAAACTATGAAAGCTCTCAGCTGAATATTTAATAGAAATACCAAGTAGAACCATGATATTCAAATTTTTGGTTAAACAATAGCAATGCCCAAAGCAGAAAACACAAGGGTAAGAACAGTGAGATAGTAACAAACAGCCCTACCTGTGCATTAATTCCCTGTTGGTTTAAGTATATGCGGCCATGCACATCTCGTCCCTGCATCAAAGATAAATATCTGTCATAATAATCTGACTGAAAGAGCAGTTAACACATAATCAGGCATTGCACTGATATACATGCAGTAGTATGTTGTACCGAGAAGCTATCAACATTTTGGAGCCAAGGAGCTTTTACAAAATACATGATCTAAAGTAAAATGATCTCAATTGAAAAGAGCTTGAAATCCAAGCCAGTAATAATTGATAAACTTTGTATGCGGCATAATCCATGATCCCTTAAATTGCTTCTCCGGCTTAAAGAAAACAACTGTAATCCTTGTTTTGGGATACATATGGCAAGATCTAGATTCAAAACATCAAATATTTAAAATAAAATAACATGCAAAGTTAAGTCAAAATCTTCCTCTTCCTCAAGGTGAACGAAGTTACAATATGTCCACCAAAATTGGATATCTTAAATGAACACCAGGTCTATCCTCTTTCACCAGTTTTATAGAATTCAAACAAAATAAAATGAAAAGCAAATCTTAGAAAAGTCAGGCGGGTTGGAATACTTTCCAATCCAGGTGATGTTAACTGTTAGCACTAAAACCTCTTATTGTTCGAGAATGCTTGAAACATTCCAAGACTAGAGTATGCAGATTTTATCATTCCTGAACCTGAAACCTATCAACCAGAAATTGGTTGTGAACATTTAGATGTTTTATGATTCAACTAGGATTTTGCCCATTCGGTACTTCATACAACCATACATATAAATACAATTGATATGTCAAAATCAACTCAAGAGACGATTGAAAACTTGAGGAGAAGTTTAATAACATATGTTACACTAGATAACTGTTCAAAGTATATCACCCATAAGGTTTTTCAACTATTTATTCTGTTCTTATGTGTTGGCAACTGAAACTCACGGGGAGATTGAGCATTGAGCATGGTTTAATGCAGAGGCATTAGGTAAAATACAGAACAACCTATTTCCCTTGTGGGGCACCAAATATTCTGTGTTTTTGCCAGTTTGCGTCGCAGCTCTAAATAAATGAGTAAAAATGTTCCTCTTCATTTATTTTAGGTGTTTTTACGAGTCGGTTGGCACAACGCAATATTATAGCAGCAAAGGTCTTAGGTTCAAGTCTCACCACCATCCATGAACAAAAATATTATGTACCCAATAAAAATAAAAAGAACTAGACTCGTACCCAAAGGGGGTAGCCTAGCGATCAATGAAGTAGGATGAAAAACCATGTAGACCTGCGTTCAACTTCCAGCTAAGGCAAAAAACATGTCTTTCTAGGACTTGGGGACAGAGTACCCCATGTACCTATGTTGGTGGGAGATAGCATGTACAAGTTGGCGAATATTTTTGTTATAAAACGTAAAAAGAATGAGACTCACAAGTGCAGTGTCTTGTAGTAAACCTAAAATGATTGTCCCTCTTTCATAGTTTAAACTTTTAAATGAGACAGTTAACACAATCCAGCTAATGAGCTCACAAAATAGTACTTACTCACTCAATCCCAATTTTGTAAGACATTCTTTCCTTCTTAGTCTATACCAAAGAATGACATCTTTCTATATTTAGTTAAAATATCCAATTTACCCTTAATGAAATGAATTATAGCCGCACAAAGATCTATAGCTTATTTTCGACCACAAACTTCAAAAGTCTTTCCTTTTCTTTCAAAATCTAGTCGGTCAAAAACCATCACATAAGTTGAGACAGAGGGAGTATTACTCATTAGCTCAGAAATTTATCGGCAAGAGGATTTTAAACTATGTAGCATCTATGGCATGAATTTAAACTGAAGGAGTTGGAGATAATCGGTATTTTGCATACGAAATGCTCAAGAATCCTGTCAAGCTACATTTGCAAACCAAGTAGGACAGAATCAGTGAACAAGAATAAACAATTACCTCCATAAAGGAAAGGTGTTTGGTGACCTCCTCTTCGGGGTCCTTAATGAAAACAAAGCGGTAGAAATTTACCACTATAAACTCTTCCTCATCTAGTATTTCTTTTGAATATGATGAGGAGGATAACGCAGCATTACATACATTTTCTTTACATTTCCAAGAAGAAAGACTTTTACACTTGAGTTGCCACACAAACGGCAAATTACTGTTCCTATTATTCAAAGTATTTTTTGGGTTTGGGAGAAAAACAGTAAGATTTTTGGGAAAAGATGCAGTGGGTTCGTTAGAAGCAAGTATAAATGGCTTCATCACTGTAAACGAGCTCATTCCCCAAACTCACACAATTAATCTGTTTTCTTTTAGTATTCAACAACACATGGAAGAGGCTAAGGATTTTATGGATAACATATGAACTCATCAACAAATTTCTTTTTCTTTTTCCTCTATTTAATAATTTTGAAAGAATTTTGGAATTTAAGGTACTAAATAGGTCCAAAAGGGCAAGAGGATTTGCTTGCTTATAAAAGTTTCTCAATTATAAATTTAAGTTAAATTATTTTCAATTTAAAAGAAAATAAATTTTTTTAATGAATAAAAAAGAAAATAAATTTACATAAATTAAAACGAAATAAATATATTATAATAATAGTAGTAATGGCCGCGAGAGTTATAGAAATGCTCCTCCGATATTGAATTTACGGTTTGATTTTGAATAATATTTTTAAAATAAAATTATATCTAGCTCTAATATCTAGCCTACTTATTTTTCAAAAGTATCATATAATTTCAATTCTACTGTTGAAACTCGGATTCTATTCTAACTAAGGGCATAAAACAAACCGAATATGCAGGTTGGTACATTGCAATATAAGCTAGCGTTCGCAATTGCGAGGTCTGCAGTCGGCTAAAAGATGGAAAAAGAACGGGATTTAGCTCATTTTACGTTATTTTTCAACACTAGATTTTATTGAGGCGATTTCTTGAGAGTTTTTTCTTTCCAAATTTAATAGTAAGCAACTCTAATTTATTTTTCATCAATTCTCATTACTTTTCCATGAATTTCTTCATCAAATCCATAAATTTCAAGGTATAAATTAGGAGTTTTGGGTAGAATTTAGGAATTTCTTAAAATTGATATATAGACCTTAAATTTAGGTCAGATTTTAAAATAAATTACATAACCGGACTCGGGGGTGAATGGGTAATCGAAATTTAGTCTGAATCTCGGCTTTTCAACGAAGCGGGCACGGGGTTGGCTTTTGTTGACTTTTCAAAAAATGATAAAATTGAGCATTTTTTATTCGTGGGTAGTTTATAAAGCTTGTTTTGAATTGTTTGATCGATAATTGACTAGATTTAGTTGGTGTGGAGGCTTGTTCAAAAACAAAATCCGTTGTTGAATATTGATTTGATTGCGAAAAGAGGTAAGTGTTGTGGTTAACCTTAACTTGAAGGAATTAGAACTTGATTGGTCTATTTGCTACTTGATTTATGTGTGGGGATGATATATATGCAAGGTGACAAGAGCATCTAAGTTATAATGAGTTAAGCATGTGGGTTGAGATATTTAGTGGTTTGTCTTCAATCACTTCATACCTTCATTTTTACCCGCGCGAGGCGCGATCGAATGAATTTAAGTTTTAGCTAATTAAATTAACTTAACGAAATATAATAAGAATTTAAAAGGCTCAAACTAAAATTAGATTTAGTAAATGTAGATAAATTCCATCTTAAGACTACTAATTATGAAAATAAAAACATTTAAGTTATAATTATTCGTATATTAAAAGATGAAAATATATAAATGAAATACAAACTTTTATATTAGCAGTACCGTTGCCTCTTACCTTGTCAATATTTTAATACCTTCCTTGTTTTTGGAGAGTACATTCTACATACCTTTTATTTAAAATAAATAAAGTTAAAATTTTATAAATATCTAAAAGTAGATTGTAATGAATTTAATTGTTTCAAATTAATACTTACGATGTAACCTAGACGTAAATCTAGAACACAATTGAAGCTTATCTTGACCAAACCACCCTTCTGTTGCAAGGTTATTAGATAAAACAATTAATAAATATATATATATATATATATAAATAACTACATAAATCTATAGTACAAGCTTCCTATGTATGTAGAAATAATATACTCATACATACCTATAACTTCAAGTATAGATATTTTCAACAAAAAAAAAATCAATAAAAATTGCACCTATATTTTTTGTTATACACAAATTAAAGAATTAAAATAAAAAGAGATAGTCCAAACAGCACAACAAAATGTAAGAAGTTATTCATATACTCGAAAAAGAGTATTTAACCAATGATGCTTTTTGGAGATTCTTTCTGCTACCGATTTTTCATCAATTTTCTTCTTCTTTTTTAATGTAAACTTATGTGCATGTCTTTTATCCGTATGTCTTATTCATCACATACATATAAAGAACTTAACCTAAGTTTGATGATTTAATAGCATTTGAATATAGTCTCTATTTACTTATATGTAGAGGAAAAATAACCCATTCATTGAATTTTTAAAATCCAAGATACATTACAAATGAGTTTATTATACTACTGCTCTCTGCACCACGTCAAATCCAGAAAATACAGTTTCTTCTTTTTATTACATAAATAAAAATGACCAATTTAAACCAATATGAGATGACCAACCACAAAAAAGGAAAAGGAAAAGCAAATACACCGAGAGTCTTGTGCTTAGTTTATCCCTTCATGACATGCCTCATTACTATCAATATTCTCATTGCGAAGCATCTTTTTATCTTGTGCGTCATCTGCATAAATGAATTTCAAAAAAAGAAGAAGTCAACTTTCACTATTTTTAATTTTTAATTAGAAATTTATAGTGAGCAGAACAATGAAAAAGAAAGGAACTAAGAAAATCTTGAAGTTTAGAAATTGCCAATAAGAGCTTTGCCTTTATTCATTTTGTATTACCACTGCATCCCACAAAACTAACCAGAGTAGTAAATTTTCACTAATCTAATAATTAAAATAAAAAAATTAGTATAAAGCCGAATATATATATAAAATAAAAAAGCAGACCTTGAAGTTGCAAAAGTTTCAAAGAAACGCCTTCCATTGAGAGAAGAAATCAATAGAGTTCCGTTAAATATTAGGTGCGCTTAAAAAGGAACAAAGAATGGTTGGATATCATAACTGATGACTTTTGAAATCTAGTGTTAATGACCTGTTAAATGCGGGAAGGAAAAATGACGTTTCGAAAATTTGAAGAGCAGCTTTTGGTGATGACTCTGTTCCAAAACGCATGGATAAAATTGTAACCTAAAGAATATGTAAGGTCACATCTTTTAGAGAAAAAGAAATTAATAACTAAGGGAAAGTATGAGAAAAAATGCCAAATAAATGAGAGAAAAGATAAATAGTAATCCTAGCTTAAGAGAGGTGCCATGTCAACTTTCTTTTTCCCTCCTTTATATATATATATATATAGATTGTTAATTGCCCTTACTTGTTAAATTTATGTTTTCGTTCGTTACATGCCTTAATTTGCTATATATTTTCATGTATCCATGTCTTTATTTATTGACTGCCTTCCAATGCCTTATGTTTTGTATGATACTAGATAGTCATTTTTACTGTCTTATGTATTTATTTTTTTAATTTTCTTATTATTTTTTATTATAAAATTCGCCGTAATTGGTTGTAATTTTGTTCATTCATATTATATAATTGGGATCCGGTTCTACACCGCAACAGATATTGAAATGATGTTTGGGATCGGATTTCATGCTGCAACGATATTGATATTATATTTGGGATCCGTTGCACACCGCAATGAATATTAATATGTTGTTTGGATGTGACTTAATAACATATATATATATATATATATATATATATATATATATATATATATATATATATATATATATATATATATATATATATATGCGTGCGCGCGCGCGCGCGTGCTAGCATGTGTGGGGAGGAGGGGATCGGGTTACGCGTCACATTGGAAAAGATATGTTATAATATTTCTTGATTGTTGGTTCAATATCCGTGTGGTATTATGAATTTGAGCATATGTGATATTCTAGGGCCCTCGATTATGCATTTTTTGTTCCGATTTTCCTGTTAATTCTTATTTCTTTATTCTGCAATTGTTACCATTATTCTCGTACAAGTTTATAGTGAGTAACTAGCTATAGCTTTGTCACTACTTCGTCGTGGTTGGGCTCGGCACTTATGGAGTACATGAGGTCGGTTGTACTGATACTATACTTCTACACTTCTTGTGTAGATTTTGGTGTTGGTCTCGGCGGCATTTAGTGGAGGCTTGCTCGGATCGTCATTTATTCGAAGACTTGAGGTAGAGCTGAACATCGTTCGCAGACCCTGAAGTCCTCTTCTTATCTTGATATTATTTACTCCATTTAGACAATTGTATTTTATTTTGGACCTTGCTTATAGTATTTTTAGTACCTCGTGTACTTTGTGACACTTGATCCAGAATTAGACTATACAACATATTTGGAGTTTATTATATATATTTTGAAGATCTACAAATTTACCTTCTTGTTAATCTACTTTTAAAATTGTTAAAAATGAATATTTTGTAGCTATTTTGGCTTGCCTAGCAAGTGGACGTTAGGCAAAATCACGATCTCATGGTTGGAATTTCGGGTCATGACAAGTTGATATTAGATCACTAGGTTTCCTCGGTCTCACGAGTCATGAGCAAGCTTAGTATAGTCTTGAGGATCGGTACGAAGACGTCTATGCTTTAATTATAGAGGATATAAAGCTTTAGGAAATTTCACTTCTTTCTTTCTCTATCGTGCGACTTATTCCATCATTGAGTTTGAATAATTTTATTCTTATTCTCTCATAGTTGGTGAGGACATGCACGACATCAATAGCTGATCAGGAGATGGAGCCCAGGTTGCAGCCACTACTAGGGGTAGGGGCCAACGGAGAGCCAGAGGCAGAGCTCAACCTAGAGCGCGTGGAGCAGCACCTATAGTAGAGCCTGATATCGAGAAGAGGAGGAGATCCCAGTTTAGACTACGGTAGTTGGACCAGCTCAGGTCCCACAGGGGTTCATTGCTACCCTAATACTTCAAGATGCCCTAGTCCACCTGTTATGTCTTATAGAGAGTATGGCCCAGGACGGCGTATTCCCAATGAAACCAGTCGTCTCTTAGGATGGGGGAGGAGCCAAAACTCCCACTGCTCACACTCCAGGGCAGATGGATCAAGGATATCAAACTCTGATAGTTATGTAATTGGCGCAGTTTAGTCTATTATTACTATACAGACTGAGGAGGGACCTACGATGTCATTTGAGGGGTTGAAGAGGTTGGACAAGTTCACCAAGTTGTTCCCTACTCGCTTTAGTGGCACACCTTCTGAGGACCCCTAGGATTTCATGGATCGTTGGCATGCGGCATTTCACAAAATGGATATACTGGAGTCCAATAGAGTAGACTTTGCATTATCTCATATATATGGCTCTACCAAGAGGTGGTGGTCGGAGTATGTTTGGGGCAGACAAGCAAGTTCACCTACACTCTCTTGGGCTTAGTTCTTACAGCTATTCTTGGAGAAGTTCATCCCCTTCACTCAGAGAGAGGACTTCCACAGCCAGTTTGAGCACCTCCACTAGAGTAGCATGACCTTTACTCAGTAAGAGAACAAATTCGTGGATTTATCTTGCAGTTATCTTGATCCCTACTGAGCGGGAGAGGATGTGGAAATTTATAGATGTATTTACTTATGGTATCAGGCTACAAATGGCCAGAGAGACTACGTATGATATTTCTTTCACACGAATTGTGGATATTGCTAGGCGGATTAAGTGGATTCGTGGATAGGGTAGAGAGGCAGCATCTGATAAGAAGCCTCGTCATTTTGGTGCTTTTAGTGGTGCCTCATCCGGAGGTAAGTTTTCACTTGATAAAGGCAATCCTATCAGGCCGGTTTAGTCAGCGCTTCGGGCATCACATGGTGCTTTGGGCAGTCATAGTTCTTATGGGGCTCATCCTGAGCACCTAGCCTACAGTGCACCTTCAGCTCCCATCAGTGCACCATCAATTCAGAGTTATCACAGTGGTTTTTCGAACCATCAAAGTCAATTTAAGCTTCAACAAATCCATTAGCAAAAAGAGTGCTTTGAGTGTGGAGGTATGGGTTACATTATGAGGTACTGTCCTAGAGTTCAAATATGTATGCCACAGTAGAATACTCGTGCCATGATTTCGACATTGGTTACTCCACCGCCCGCTCAGCCAGCTAGAGACGGGGTCAGGCAACGCAGGATAGTGGTCAGGCCATTAGAGGTGGCCCGAGAGAGGTCGTCTGAAGGTAGAGGTCAAATTTGAGGGGCTCGATCTCATTTCTATCCATTCTCAGCAAGACCCAAGGTGGAGTTATATGATGTGGTCATCATATGTATTGTTCCAGCTTGCCATAAATATGTATCAATTTTATTTGGTCTAAGTTCCACATATTCGTATGTGTCATCCTATTTTGCTTTTATATTTGGATATGTCTCATGATTCCTTGAGTACCCATGTTTATGTGTCTAGGCATGTTGGAGATTTAATTATGGTAGACCATGTTTATCATTCGTGTTTGATCTTTATCGGGGGTTATAAGACTAGTAGGGTGGTGTTTTTTTTCGAAGGCACAACAGATGATTGAGAAGGGGTGCTTGACATACTTATCCTATGTGATTTTCTTATTGCTGATACTCCTACCGTTGAGTTAGTTTCGGTAGTGAGAGAGTTTTTATATGTGTTCCTAGCATATCTATCGGGTCTGCCGCCCGATAGGGATATTGATTTTGGTATTTATTTGATGTCGAGCACTCAGCCCATATCTATTCCACCATGTTGCATGGCATCAATGGAGTTGACAACTTAAAGGAACAATTTCAAGAGTTGCTTAATAAGGGTTTCATCAAATAAAGTGTTTTGCCTTGGGTTGCTCCAGCTCTATTTGTAAAGAAAAACGACCGCTCTATGAGGATGTGTATTGACTACAAGCAGCTGAACAAGGTTACTATCAAGAACAAGTACCCACTACTGCGTATTGATGATTTTTTATCATCTTCAAGGTGCTAGGGTATTCTCAAATATTGACATGATATTAGGATACTATCAGTTGAAGATTTGCACTTCAGATATTCCAAAGACGGCTTTCAGGACCCACAATGGCCACTATGAGTTTTTGGTAATGTCTTTTGGGCTTATCAATGCCCAACAATCTTTATGCACTTGATGAAAAACGTGTTTCAACCGTATCTTTATTCCTTCGTCATTGTGTTCATTGATGATATACAAGTGTATTCTCGCATCTGGGAGGCTCATGAGCAGCACTTGAGGATGTGCTCTATTGTAGCTCCTTTGACTGGATTGACCTATAAGGGTGCTATTTTCATATGGTCCAACGAGTGTGAGGTGAGCTTTCAAAATCTAGAGACCGTATTGACTACAACTCCAGTATTTGTGTTGTCTACAGGTTCAGGATCTTACACCATGTATTGAGATGTATCATTTATTGGGCTTGGAATCAAGTTGATGTAGGCTGGTAGGTGATTGACTACGTGTCTCGTTAGTTAAGGGTTCATGAAAAGAATTACCATGTGCATGATTTAGAGTTGGCAGCCATTGTTCATGTGCTGAAGATTTGGAGACACTATATTCCATGTGAGGTCTACACCAACCATCAAAGTCTCTAGTACATGTTCAAGTAGAAAGAACTTAATTTTCCGTAATGAAGATGGTTAGAGTTGCTGAAAGACTTTGATATCACCATACTATATCATTTGGGGAAGGCTAATAGATTAGCCGATACCTTGAGTAGAAAGGGTGAGAGCATGAGCAGTTTGACATATTTACCACTAGTGGAAAGGTCACTAGCCGTAGATGTGGAGCCTTTGGCTAATCAATTCTTGAGGTTGGATTATTCGGAGCCTAGCGGGGTTATTGATTGTGTTGTGGCACTGTCATCGTTGTTGGAGCGTATGAAGGCTTGCCAGTTTGATAATACTCACTTGTTAGTGTTGAAAGACATAGTGCAACTGGGTAGTTGCAAGGAGGTTATGATTGGAGATGATTGTGTTATGCATCTTCAAAGCTGGATTTGTGTTCCAAAATATTGATGGGTTGAGGGAGTTGATCATTGAGGAGGCTCACAGTTTGCTATTTCATTCACCCAGGTGTCAAGAAGATGTATCGTAACTTGAAACATTACTATTGGTGGCGGATAATGAAGATGGATATTGTTGTTTATATCTCTCGGTGTTTAAACTTGCAACATGTAAAGTACGAGGTTCAGAAACCGAGTAGGTTGACTTAGAGATTGGAGATACAGGAGTGCAAATGGGAGCACATTATAGATTTTGTGGTAGGCTTACCACGGACCTAGGGGATATATGATGCAGATTCGCTTATTGTGGACATGTTGGCTAAGTCCGCACACTTCTGAAGTCTGGTGCACTAAAGGTTCTTGGCGATTGCGGCTTAGAGGTGTGATGATGAGGTGATCCTTGCAGAGAGAGGAGTGGTGGAGTTGCTCCCACTTGTGGGTTCAGTTGGTTATTTTCGTTAACAGTTGACATAGTTGGTTGTCAGAAAGAAGAATTTAGAAAGTGAAAAGATAGATTTGTTTCAAAATATGAGTCTAAACCGACTCTCAAAACTCAAATTCCAATTTTTTTCAAAAATTTGATAAAGCTTCACAAATTTTCACTTTGATTCACATGATTTTAATGTTAAAATCTAAAGTATATTGATGGAATATAGTTGAAATAGATTAGAATCACTTATCAAAGGTGTAGATAAAAAAAACCTCCCAAAATAGCTTTCTACCAAGTCTAGTTTCTAAAATGAGAGAACGTGAGATAAATCTCGACTTCCAGCCCTTATGTTCATCTTCACATGTCGCATTTTGTAACGACCCGGCCCGTCGTTACGGGAATTACTACCCCGTTACCTTGCATTTACATATATTATGCTTTTAAAACAGTATTAGAGTATATCGGGTGAGTTAGGAGTGATTTGGATTGAAAATGAAACAAATAGCATGTTTGAAGAAAGCTTGAATATGGAAAGTCAACCAAGAGTTGACTATTGAGCTAGAGTGCTCGGAACCGGATTCTGATGATTCGACTAGTTTCGGGGGATCATTTATGACTTAGGAGAGCAATCAGAATTAAATTCGGAGGTCCGGTGTAGTTTTAGGCTTGAATTGGCGAAGGTTGAATTTTGGCGAAAATCGGATGGTAGGTGATATTTTGATCCGGGGTCGGAATGGAATTCCGACAATTTCTGTAGCTTCGTTATGTGATTTTGGATATGTCTGCAAATTTTCAGGTCATTCGGACATCGTTTGATCGGGTTTTGGATTGAATGTAGTTTTGAAAGTTTTAAAGAAACTTAGGCTTGAATTCGTGAGTAAATGATGATTTTGATGTTTAGTATGGTATTTTTATGATGGGAACAAGTCCGTATCATGTTTTGGAGTATGTTGGTGGTTTTCGTTGGGGTCTCGGG
This sequence comes from Nicotiana noctiflora, assembly GCA_032618575.1. Taxonomy (NCBI): domain Eukaryota; kingdom Viridiplantae; phylum Streptophyta; class Magnoliopsida; order Solanales; family Solanaceae; genus Nicotiana; species Nicotiana noctiflora. The sequence goes on from JASVEL010014046.1 coordinate 29,329, forward strand.
GGCCTCGGGATGGATTCGGACTATCAACCGGGCATTTAGAACTTGGAAAAATTCTGCAGAAAATTGCAGTCAGCAGTTGCTCTATGCGATCGCATAGAGATGATTGCGATCGCATAGAAGAGTGGAAGGGGGCGTGAAGTTTACTCTATGCGATCGCGTGGAGGGAATTGCGATCGCATAGTATCCGGAATTTGTGCAGTGCGATCGCGGAGGCTCGATTGCGATCGCGAAGGGTAGGAATGCGAAGCTATGCGATCGCATGGCTAGGCCTGCGATCGCATAGAACAAATTTGAGGCCTGAGGAAAATTACTCTATGCGATCGCGATAGGGGGCCTGCGATCGCATAGAACAAAATGTTCTGGCAGAGAATTTAATCACAGAACAGAGGGTTACGGGTTCATTAACCCAAAACTCAATTTTGAGCCCTAGAGAGAAGAAAACTCGAGGAAATCACCGAGAAGTCATCGGGTATTCGTCGGAGGTAAGATTCTTGACTCAAAAACATCATTTTATGGTAGTATTAACATCAATCTTCATGAAATTGGGTTGAAATCTTGAAGAAATGTGGCCTAAATATTGAAAACGGGATTTTTGGATTTGGGAGGCCATTTGAACTCCGATTTCGATAAATTTTATATGCACGGACTCGTGGCGAGATGAGGGTCGCGTTGGTTCTAATTTCGGAATTTTCCGAGCAGTGGGCCCGGGGTCGGGTTTTACCAACTTAGTGTAATTATGCGAATTTCATATAAATTGAAGTGGGTTATGATTCTTTGACCCGTATTTGATATAATTATTGTTATTTGACTAGATTCTACACACGAGGCAACGAAATTCAAAGGAAAAGGCATCGCGGACGAGTCTACGACCGGCTAGAGGTGAGTAGTTTGTGTATATGGTAGCTTGAGGGTTCGAAACCCCGGCTTAGCACATTGTGACACTAATAGGGCGTGGCTCGCACACCGTGGCAGGTGCGGGATTGATTGTGATTGGGGATTGAGACTTGGTCCATCCCGGAAATGAATAATATGTTGTTAGTGTTGGAAATACACTGTATTTGCTATATTTGTGGGCTGTAAGCCTTGTTTGGGGCCTTGTGCCGATCCTGTAGCGTCCTTAGAGGACAATATTTATGTGATAGCTAAAATTGCTTAAATCACTAATCTCAGTCCTGGAAATTGAAATCACACTTTTGAAATGCTAAGTCACCGGCTTTTACAAATCTAATAAAGTTAAAGTATTTTTCATAAATTATGAATTGAGAACTGGAATTAAGGATAATGAATTGTTTTGTGACTTATTTGCTTATTGTGGACTGAGCATGGGATCGGGCTGCACGCCGCAGTGGTTGATGTGAGGATCGGGCTGCACGCCGCAGCAATATTGCGCTTGGGCTGCAGGAGCCCCTCCGGAGTCTGTACACACCCCCAGTGAGCGCCGTCGACGTTAAATGGGATCGGGCTACACGCCGTAGCAGTTATGTGCATTGCATTGCATCTGTATTTGTTGAATTACTTTGTGGTAGTTGTATTGTATTATTGTTGCTAGTTCGTAGGAGATTCGGACTGTAGTGTAGCTTCATATTGTGGTATTTTGTGGATTTCTTACTGTCAGCTACATATATATATTTGTTACTCACTGAGTACTTAGTACTCACCCCTACTCCCTGCACCTTTTGTGTGCAGACTCAGGTACTCAGGAGCAGTAGACGGGCATCTCCAGCGTTTACATTGTCACATCGAGTTCCTGAGGTAGTTGCCTACGTTCGCAGAACCTAGCTTCTCCTCTCATACCAGTTGTTATTTTATATTTTGTATTCAGACTTGAGTACTTCTATATCGTACTCTCTATTTCCTGTTGGGTTTTGTTAGAGGCTCTAGACTTGTGACTCCGGATCTTTGGGAGTGTCAGTACTTTTGTTCAGTATTATTATTATTGGAGTTCTTAAACTCATATATTCTTCTTGGGTTGTCTATTTGGGGACTGGTATTGTGTTATAATTAAATTGTTGGTCTGGCTGGCCTAGCTTGATTGTTGGGCGCCATCACGACCGGATTTGGGTCGTGACAAGTTGGTATCGGAGCTCTAGGTTATTAGGACTCGCGAGTCATGAGCCGGTTTAGTAGGCTTTCGCGGATCGGTACGTAGACTTCCGTATCTATCCTCGGAGGGCTACCGAAACTTTAGGAAAAACCTCATTTTCTTGAATTCATATCATGCGATTTGTGTTATCATGAAATTAAATCTTTCCATATTCTATTCTCTCGCAGATGGCGAGAACACGAGCTAACGGACGTGGCGGACGACCACCATTGGCACCCAGAGGCCGTGGTCGTGGTAGAGGTAGGGCACCAGCACCAGCACCTGCTGACCCACCGGTTGACCAGACTCAGGACCAGATTCCAGCGGCGAACGCTCCGGCAGCTCAGATTCAGGCACCGGCAGTGCCTATTGTGATACCGGGTCTTCAGGAGACCTTGGCTCAGATATTATCAGTGTGCACAGGCTTGGCACAGGTAGTTGCTGCTACTGCTGCGCATGTCTTCTTCACGAGCGAGGGGAGGGAATCGGACCCCGTGGCTCACACGCCGAGCCGGTTCGGCCGGTTGCACCCGTTGCACTAGCTCCTGCATACGGTTCCGGTTATGCCCGACGATGAGCGGCGTCGTTTGGAGAGATTTGAGAGGCTACGGCCTCCGACATTCAGTGGAGCTGAGGGCGAGGATGCCCAGGGTTTTCTTGACAGATGTCGGCGTATGCTTCGCACCGCGGGTATTCTAGAGTCCAGCGGTGTTTCATTCACTACTTTCCAGTTCACAGGTGCAGCATTTCAGTGGTGGGAGGATTTCGAGAGGCGTAGGCCCGGTGGGGCAGTGCCCCTCACTTGGCAGCAGTTCTCCACGGTATTTTTGGAGAAATACGTGCCTCAGTCTCAGAGAGAGGAGCTGCGACGTCAGTTCGAGTGGTTGAAGCAGGGAGACATGACGGTTACTCAATATGAGATGAGATTCACACAGCTGGCCCGTCGTGCCATGTGGATGGTTCCTACGGACAAAGAGAGAGGATCCGGAGATTTATTGATGGTCTTATTTATCCCATCCGCATATTGATGACCGGGGAGAGAGTTTCGACAGTTACCTTTGAGGAGGTGGTTGATGCCTGCCCGTCACATTGAGACAGATCGCCGGAGAGAGCGAGAGGAGAGAGAGGCTAAGAGGCCTCGTGGTTCTGGCAATTACAGTGGTGCTCCGTCTAGGGGCCGATTTCAGCATAGCAGAGGTCGCTCTTTCGGGTCTCATCAGTCTGGACGTACGAGTCCGGTGGGGTTTCATCGGATCGTGGTCGTCGAGGCCGGCGGGGTTATCGGGGTCGGCGGAGCCGTCGGCGAGTCGGCCCGCACCGAGTGCTCTTCCGGCTCGGAGCTGCGCTCCCGTTTCCTTAGCACGGGGGTTCATCGGTAGCGAGGGGTCCTCGGCGGCCCCTTCTTCCATCTTCGGGCCGTTGTTTTGAGTGCGGTGATTTGGGCCATATGAGGAGAGAGTGTCCTCGGTGGCTTCGTAAGCGGTCTCGGCGAGAGGGATCAACCTTCGTCTTCTACTCTCGTTTCTTCAGCGCCGGCACGGTCGGCTAGGGCTGGTGGCCGGGTATCCGAGAGGTCGCCCCAGGGGTGAGGATCGTATTGGTGGAGGCCAAGCTCGTTTCTATGCTCTTCGGATAGGAAGGATCTAGTGCTTCAGATGCGGTTATTTTAGGTATTATCTCAGTCTGCCACAGGGATGCTTCTGTCTTATTTGATCCGGATCCACCTATTCTTATGTCTCTACTTATTTTGCACATCATTTGGGTATGACCCGTGGTATTCTTGCTTTGCCCGTACATGTGTCTACCCCGGTGGGGGATATTGTTGTTGTGGATCAGGTATATCGATCCTGTCTTATTACTATTGGGGGTCTGGAGACCCGAGTTGATCTATTACTACCGGGCATGGTAGATTTCGATGTTATCCTAGGCATGGATTGGCTATCTCCTTATCATGCGATTCTGGACTGTCATGCCAAAACAATCACACTAGCTATTCCGGGTAATCCGAGGATCGAGTGGCGTGGCTTGACTGATTATGTGTCCGACAGGGTGATTTCTTATATAAAGGCTCAACGAATGATTGGCAAGGGTTGTTTATCTTATTTGGCCTTCATTAGTAATGTTGAGGCTGAGACACCCAGTCTTGATTCGGTCCCCATTGTGAGGGAGTTTCCGGATGTATTTCCGTAGACCTGTCGGGCATGCCACCCGACAGAGATATTGACTTTGGTATTGACTTGGTGCCGGACACTCAGCCCATTTCTATTCCTCCCTATCGCATGGCACCAGCAGAGTTAAAAGAATTGAAAGAACAGCTTCAGGAACTCTTAGATAAGGGTTTCATTCGTCCGAGTGTGTCACCTTGGGGTGCACCGGTGTTGTTCGTAAAGAAGAAAGATGGCACAATGAGAATGTGCATTGATTACAGGCAGTTGAACAAGGTAACAATGAAGAATAAGTACCCATTACCTCGTATTGAGGACCTATTTGATCAGCTCCAAGGGGCTAGTGTGTTTTCTAAGATTGATCTTCGATCGGGCTATCATCAGTTGAAGATCAGGGACTCAGATATTATGAAGACAGCATTCAGGACGCGATATGGGCACTACGAGTTCCTGGTGATGTCTTTCGGGTTGACTAATGCCCCAGCTGCATTCATGCACTTGATGAATAGTGTATTTCGGCCGTACCTTGATTCTTTTGTGATTGTGTTTATTGATGATATTCTGGTATATTCACGCAGCCGGGAGGAGCATGCACAGCATTTGAGAGTGGCATTGCAGAGGTTGAGAGAAGAGAAGCTTTATGCAAAATTCACTAAGTGTGAGTTCTGGCTTGATACTGTGGGTTTTCTGGGACATATAGTGTCCAGTGATGGTATTCGGGTTGATCCACAGAAGTTTGAGGCAGTGCAAAATTGGCCCAAACCTTCCTCAGCTAGAGAGATTCGGAGTTTTCTCGGCTTGGCAGGCTATTATCGTCGGTTTGTTCAGGATTTCTCATCTATTGCTTCACCGTTGACTAAGTTGACACGGAAGAATGCTCCATTTGTGTGGTCTGATGAATGTGAAGAGAGCTTTCAGAAGCTCAAGGAGGCTTTGACCACAGCTCCAGTACTTGTGTTACCATCGGCCTCAGGGTCATATACGGTGTATTGTGATGCTTCCGGAGTTGGACTCGGTTGTGTGTTGATGCAGGAGGGTAGAGTTATTGCATATGCTTCTCGTCAGCTAAAGCCCCACGAGAAGAACTATCCTGTTCATGATTTGGAGTTAGCTGCTATTGTTCATGCCTTGAAGATTTGGAGGCATTACCTATATGGTGTATCTTGTGATGTATATACAGACCACCGCAGTCTTCAGCATTTGTTTAAGCAAAAAGATCTAAATTTGAGGCAACGGAGATGGCTTGAATTGCTTAAAGACTATGATATTACTATCTTGTACCATCCCGGGAAAGCCAATGTAGTGGCTGATGCATTGAGCCGGAAGGCTATTAGTATGGGCAGTTTGGCGTATATTCCAGTTGGGGAGAGACCCCTAGCAGTTGATGTTCAGGCGTTAGCTAATCAGATGGTGAGGCTGGATATTTATGAGCCCAGTCGGGTGATGGCTTGTGTAGTAGCTCGTTCTTCTTTATATGATCGTATTCGAGAGCGCCAGTATGATGATCCACACTTACTTGTCCTTAAGGACAGAGTTCAGCATGATGACGCCAGAGATGTCACTATTGATAGTGATGGAGTATTGCGGATGCAGGGCCGGATATGCGTGCCCAATGTTGATGGACTTCGTGAATTGATATTGGAGGAAGCCCATAGATCGCGGTATTCTATTCATCCAGGAGCCGCGAAGATGTATCAGGATTTGAAGCAGCATTACTGGTGGAGAAAGATGAAGAAAGATATTGTGAGCCATGTGGCTCGATGTCTAAATTGTCAGCAGGTCAAGTATGAGCATCAGAGACCTGGTGGTGTATTCCAGCGTATTGATATTCCGGAGTGGAAGTGGGAAAGAATAACTATGGATTTTGTTAGCGGACTCCCTCGGACAGCGAGGAAGTTTGATTCGGTTTGGGTGGTGGTGGATAGGTTGACTAAGTCAGCTCACTTCATCCCAGTGTGTACTACCTATACCTCAGAGCGGTTGGCAGAGATATTCATCCGTGAGATAGTGAGATTGCATGGAGTTCCCATTTCTATTATATCGGATAGAGGTACCCAGTTCACTTCTCAGTTCTGGAGGACATTTCAGCGAGAGTTGGGTTCACGGGTAGAGCTGAGCACAGCATTTCATCCACAGACGGATGGGCAGTCTGAGCGTACTATTCAGATATTAGAGGACATGTTGCGTGCTTGTGTCATTGATTTCGGTGGTTCGTGGGCTGATTATTTGCCTTTGGCGGAGTTTGCTTATAATAATAGCTATCGGTCCAGTATTCAGATGGCACCGTATGAAGCTTTATATGGGATACGGTGTAGGTCTCCAGTCGGTTGGTTCGAGCCCCGCGAGGCTAGGTTGTTAGGGACATAGTTAGTCCAAGATGCCTTAGACAAGGTAAAGGTGATTCAGGAAAGACTTCGCACAGCTCAGTCGCGTCAGAAGAGTTATGCAGACCGGAAGGTCTGAGATGTGTCTTATTCAGTAGGCGAGAAGGTGTTGTTGAAGGTTTCGCCTATGAAGGGTGTTATGAGGTTTGGAAAGAAAGGGAAGTTGAGCCCAAGGTTTATTGGACCTTTTGAGGTGCTTAGGAAAGTTGGGGAGGTGGCTTATATGCTTGCTTTGCCACCCGGTTTGTCGGGAGTTCACCGGTGTTCCATGTATCTATGCTCCGGAAGTATGTCGGAGACCCGTCTCATGTGTTGGACTTCGGCACGATACAGCTAGATGAGGATTTGACTTATGATGTGGAACCAGTAGCCATTTTGGGTCGACAGGTTCGTAAGCTGAGATCTAAGGACATAGCTTCAGTAAAAGTGCAGCGGAGAGGTCGTCCCGTGGAGGAAGCAACTTGGGAGACCGAGCAGGAAATGCGGAGCAGATATCCACACTTATTTGATGCTCCAGGTATGTTTTTAACCCGCTCGCGGACGAGCGTTTGTTTAAGTTGGGGAGAATGTAACGACCCGGCCCGTCGTTATGGGAATTACCACCCCGTTACCTTGCATTTACATATATTATGCTTTTAAAACAAGTATTAGAGTATATCGGGTGAGTTAGGAGTGATTTGGATTGAAAACGAAACAAATAGCATGTTTGAAGAAAGCTTGAATATGGAAAGTCAACCAAGAGTTGACTATTGAGCTAGAGTGCTCGGAACCGGATTCTGATGATTCGACTAGTTCCGGGGGATCATTTATGACTTAGGAGAACAATCGGAATTGAATTCGGAGGTCCGGTGTAGTTTTAGGCTTGAATTGGCGAAGGTTGAATTTTGGCGAAAACCGGATGGTAGGTGATATTTTGATCCGGGGGTCGGAATGGAATTTCGACAATTTCTGTAGCTTCGTTATGTGATTTTGGATATGTCTGCAAATTTTCAGGTCATTCGGACATCGTTTGATCGGGTTTTGGATTGAATGTAGTTTTGAAAGTTTTAAAGAAACTTAGGCTTGAATTCGTGAGTAAATGATGATTTTAATGTTTAGTATGGTATTTTTATGATGGGAACAAGTCCGTATCATGTTTTGGAGTATGTTGGTGGTTTTCGTTGGGGTCCCGGGGCCTCGGGATGGATTCGGACCATCAACCGGGCATTTAGAACTTGGAAAAAATTCTGCAGAAAATTGCAGTCAGCAGTTGCTCTATGCGATCGCATAGAGATGATTGCGATCGCATAGAAGAGTGGAAGGGGCGTGAAGTTTACTCTATGCGATCGCGTGGAGGGAATTGCGATCGCATAGTATCCGGAATTTGTGCAGTGCGATCGCGGAGGCTCGATTGCGATCGCGAAGGGTAGGAATGCGAAGCTATGCGATCGCATGGCTAGGCTTGCGATCGCATAGAACAAATTGGAGGCCTGAGGAAAATTACTCTATGCGATCGCAATAGGGGGCCTGCGATCGCATAGAACAAAAGTCTCTGGCAGAGAATTTAATCACAGAACAGAGGGGTTACGGGTTCATTAACCCAAAACTCAATTTTGAGCCCTAGAGAGAAGAAAACTCGAGGAAATCACCGAGAAGTCATCGGGTATTCGTCGGAGGTAAGATTCTTGACTCAAAAACATCATTTTATGGTAGTATTAACATCAATCTTCATGAAATTGGGTTGAAATCTTGAAGAAATGTGGCCTAAATATTGAAAACGGGATTTTTGGATTTGGGAGGCCATTTGAACTCCGATTTCGATAAATTTTATATGCACGGACTCGTGGCGAGATGAGGGTCGCGTTGGTACTAATTTCGTAATTTTCCGAGCAGTGGGCTCGGGGTCGGGTTTTACCAACTTAGTGTAATTATGCGAATTTCATATAAATTGAAGTGGGTTATGATTCTTTGACCCGTATTTGATATAATTATTATTATTTGACTAGATTCTACACACGAGGCAACGAAATTCAAAGGAAAAGGCATCGCGGACGAGTCTACGACCGGCTAGAGGTGAGTAGTTTGTGTATATGGTAGCCTGAGGGTTCGAAACCCCGGCTTAGCACATTGTGACGCTAATAGGGCGTGGCTCGCACACCGTGGCAGGTGCGGGATTGATTGTGATTGGGGATTGAGACTTGGTCCATCCCGGAAATAAATAATATGTTGTTAGTGTTGGAAATACACTGTATTTGCTATATTTGTGGGCTGTAAGCCTTGTTTGGGGCCTTGTGCCGATCCGTAGCGTCCTTAGAGGACAATATTTATGTGATAGCTAAAATTGCTTAAATCACTAATCTCAGTCCTGGAAATGGAAATCACACTTTTGAAATGCTAAGTCACCGGCTTTTGAAAATTTAAATAAAAGTTAAAGTATTTTCATAATTTATGAACTGGAACATGGAAATAATTAATTTGAGCTGTTGTGTGACTTATATGCTTGTTGTGGACTGAGGATGGATCGGGCTGCACGCCGTAGTGGTTGATATGAGGATCGGGCCGCACGCCGCAGCAGTACTGTGCTTGGGCTGTAGGATCCCCTCCGGAGTTTGTACACACCCCCAGTGAGCGCCGTCGACGTTAAATTGGATCGGGCTACACGCCGTAGCGGTTATGTGCATTGCATTGCATCTGTATTTGTTGAATTACTCTATGGTAGCTGTATTGTATTATTGTTGCTAGTTCGTAGGAGATTCGGACCGTAGTGTAGCTTCATATTGTGGTATTTTGTGGATTTCTTACTGTCAGCTACATATATATATTTGTTACTCACTGAGTACTTAGTACTCACCCCTACTCCCTGCACCTTTTGTGTGCAGACTCAGGTACTCAGGAGCAGTAGACGGGCATCTCCGGCGTTTACATTGTCACATCGAGTTGCTGAGGTAGCTGCCTACGTTCGCAGAACCTAGCTTCTCCTCTCATTCCAGTTGTTATTTTATATTTTGTATTCGGACTTGAGTACTTCTATATCGTACTCTCTATTTCCTGTTGGGTTTTGTTAGAGGCTCTAGACTTGTGACTCCGGATCTTTGGGAGTGTCAGTACTTTTGTTCAGTATTATTATTATTGGAGTTCTTAAACTCATATATTCTTCTTGGGTTGTCTATTTGGGGACTGGTATTGTGTTATAATTAAATTGTTGGTCTGGCTGGCCTAGCTTGATTGTTGGGCGCCATCACGACCGGATTTGGGTCGTGACACATTTGCGACACAATATTCGTATTTGCGACACAATGTTCGCATTTGTGAACAATCACAATTGCAGAATAGGGATCACATTCGTAAACCTTGACATCTTCTTTTATTATCGCAATTGCAACAAAAAGCTTTGCAATTACGAAGCTACAAAATTTCACAAAAGCGAATAATTGTTCAAAATTACGAACAAAGCCTAAAGCTAGCTGACTTCTCAAATAAGAAGGGGAAGTAACAATTGCGCTATCTGATCCCCCACTGTCACTTTTAAAATCGTAAGGCTGTTGCTTGCAATTGCAATAACTTAGCACTAGTAACACCAACAATTCATTTTCAGTTCAATACCTTCAGAAACTTATCCGAGCCTCGAGGCTCCAAACGAAGCATCCACACAAGTCTAAAAATATCTTACGAACTCGCTTGCATAATCAAAACACAAACATAATATCCAAAATCATGAATCGAACACTAAAATACATGAATTTCAAAGTAAAATTCAAGAATCTCTAGAATTACAACTAAACATCTAAATCCTACCAAATCAAATCCAAAAGATAACAAATGTTTCAAAAAAGTTATAAATATCATAGCAGAACTATTTCAAGTCCCAAAATTATATTTCGAGCTTGATAGCTAAAAGTCAACCTACAGTCAAACCTTTCAACTTCAAATTGCAATTACACCCAAGTCTGAAATCACAAAACTACCAGTCGGTTCATTACTTCGATCTTGGATCGGATTTTTATAGTTAAGTTAGGTATAGTTGGTAAGTTTGGACTTGGGCGTATGCTCGAATTTGCATTTGGAAGCTTCTAGAAGGTTTCTGTCAAAATTGGCAAAAGTAGGAATTTGAAAGTGTAGAATTTTCCTAACTTGACCATGGTTGGAATTTGTGGATATTTGGTTTAGGATTTGGGTTTGGGACTTGGAATAGGTATGTTATTCTATTTGGAACTTTTTTGTAAGATTTAGTGTCATTTGGAGTCGATTTCATAAGAATCAGACGCTTGGTTGCAATTCTAGAGATTCTTGAACTTTTCTTCGAAACTCATGCATTTTGATGTCTGATATGTAGTTCTAGATGTTATTTTAGTATTTTGATCATGTGAGTGAATTCATATGATGTTTATATAAATGAATGGGTGTTTGGTTTGGAGCCCCGAGGGCTTTGGTGAGGTTCGGATGTGTTCCGGAGAGGTTTTGGCAAACTTCAACTATTACTTGTGCTCTATTCATGCATTTGTGAGGTTTACACTGCATTTTCAATCTCTAAATTTGTGAGGACTTTCTCACTTTTGCGATGTTGGGCTGGGAATAGGGGGTTCACATTTGTGAACAATTCCATCACACTTGCAATGGCACTTGGGCGAAAGAGGTTATGCATTTGCGACATTTTCTTTTGCTTTGGTGGAGATTCTATCTCTCACATTTGCGAGATATGTGTCGCATTTGCGACTTCATCAGAGTGGGTCAATATTTTCTTTTACAATTTTGGTTCCGCATTTGCGGGGTTCGCAATTGCAAACCCTAGGTCGCAAGTGCGATATCTGTAGCTTGTTTATAGCTGAGTATTTCATGTCTTAGCTTCATTTTATCATATTTTAAACCTTACACTCGGTGGGAGGCAATTTTCTCGACATGTTTTCATACCAATCTATTGCGTAAGTGATATTTTATTTTTTTGAACTATATTTTTTTATTATATCTGTAACGATCCAATCGGTCATTTTGAGTATTTGCATTTGGTTCAGCTATTTTAAGTCTTGAGTAGCATCGTATGATGCATTATGACTTGTGCAAATCATCGATTTTAGATTTCAGGTTATTTAGAATTAATTTGGAAGAATGAATTTTATTATTGAAGCTTTAAGTTGAAAGAGTTAACCAAGTTTGACTTGTTAGTATTTGACCCTAGAATAGAGTTTTGATAGTTTCGTTAGGTCCGGTTGGTGATTTTAGACTCTGCCATATGCCCGAATTTGTATTTGGATGTTTCTAGAAGGTTTCGGAACTAATTAGTGAAAGTTGGAAATTTTAAGGTTTAGAAAGTTCAAAAGTTTGATCGAGAGTTGACTTTGATGTATCAGATTTGGATTGTGATTCTAGGAATTAAAATAGCTTCGTTATGTCATTTGGGACTTATGTGCAAAATTCGAGTTCATTCCGAGTTGATTTAATAAGGTTCGACAAGAGTTTTCGAAGTCGAAAGATTCAAAGTTCATTAAGTTCGGTTTGAGGTACGATTCATGATTTTGATATTTTTATGCGTGATTCGCGTGTTCTGTCAATTTGGAGTCTGGTTCTTAGAAGAAGAGTATTTCGTGGTTGTGGACTGTGAAGATATGGCCAAATATAGACAGATGATAGTATGTGTTATGGTCAGTTCATTGTGGACTTTCATAGGATTTTTTTATCTATTTATGGATGACCAAGGTTGATTTGGGGGCTCATTGGTAGGCCTAATGGGGATGTGTATCCTACACCGGGTAGGATTTGTTAATTCAGTACCGTTATTGTCGGAGGGTGTGTCATTTGGTTTGAGTTGAGCTTGAGAGTGTTTTGACATGCTCTATGTGTTACTCTTCTATTCTATGGGGGGTTGTGATTTATTGATTATATGCACACATGATGCGGTTCTTTGAGCTTTATAGCAGAACTCGAGCGAGATGGTGATTGGAGTGCAAAATGGTTGATTATGCCTTAGTTATAGTCTTTCCGGGTTGTGTTATATTGTGTTATTTTCTTCTCTATGGTTATGGTCATCCACTTTGTGTACTTGATGTCTAATTGCACGCGATTGTTGATTTTGAGCATGGGGCTTGAGGTATTTCATATGGACCCGTGTTTGGATGGGGTCGCACACTGCAACATAGTTATGTTGGGATATGATCCTTTGTGTTAGATTAGTGTGTCTTGGTTCTACCATGTATGATGGGTTCATAGCATTGCGGTTATGGTGGTACTTATTGAGTTTGCATGACGATTCTCTCATTTGAGTCATTTTGTATTTTTCTTGAGTGAATTTGAATTATTGTATATTGGTGCACGGATTACACAGTTTGTGGCTCTAGGTAGTATCGGTGTGGCATGTTAGTAGAGTAGCTTGTATTTGATAAGATGAAGTCATCTGGCCTAAAATGGGTGCTATCAAATTTGATTATGGTATGTTTGGAAGGATAATATCGAAAGTCATCTTAGGACTTGGATTTGATTCATGTAGAACGAGAGAGAGCTCCATGATTTATTGATCTAATGAGTGCTTAAGGGTTTTTGCATGCTTCTTTCATCATTGGCAGTGTACAAAGGTTCAGACCAAGATTTTAATTGATATGAGGTTTGTCACCGGTGACAAAATGGTTATCGAGCAACTATTGTGGTCAGAAGTTATTGCTATGAGTATTTGAGTTATGTGGTATATCATGTTTGTCACACCTCCTTTTTACGGCACATAACGTATAAACGTAAATGGTGCCACTGTTTACTACTACACCCCGAGAAGGAGTATAATAATAATCAGGGAAGGAGTTTTTCCACTTAAAGGACAGTCGGAACGGGATCAATTTATTTTATTATTCGGAGTCGCCACTTGGGAAAATAATGGTGTCCCAAGTCACCGATTTAATCCCGAACCGAGGAAATTTATGACTCTGTAATACAGTCTGCGAAACTAAAAACCTGGATAAGGAATTCTGTTAACCCGGGAGAAGGTGTTAGGCACTCCCGGATTCCGTGGTTCTAGCACGGTCGCTCAACTGCGATTTTTGCTTTTATCTGATTTCTTTATATATTTTAAACTATGTGCTATTAATGTTCCACTTTTTAATTTTAGAAGAATTGCGACGTCACGAAAACACATTTCGAGTCACACCGCAACCGGTACGCCTGTGACTTTAATGTATTTCAGTTTCGCCGAGAGTAAGATTTGGGTCACATAAATGCGCACCCGTGATTAGGAAGGTATTATTATTAACTAACGCGCCTAAAGTAATTTCGCGTTTGTACTTTGCGAGGGCCATGAAATTTGCTAAATGGCACGCCTCGAAATCTAAGGTTCAATTCATAATAGAAGAGGGCCATGGACTTAGGGATTTTATTTGTCATGGCACGCCTCAATTTCTTTCAAAGGGATTATTCGAAATTGTTATAATCGGGTTAATTCAAATGCACCCTAAATTAAGATTACGTTACCAAATTGTACACAGCACATGCGCTAGAATACCAATCTTTATCCTTACAAATCCAAAATGTTAATCTCGGAAATGAACTTGTGCAAATAGATTTTATCTTTAACAAACTTATGCAAAATGTTAACAAACAACAAACCAAGAATAATAGCAAACTAAACTGTGTAAATTATGAACAGAAACGGAAGAAAAGAAACATTGAATGAAAGCCATACAAATTTAGACTATTCATGCTATGGCCACTAAAGGCTTAAAATAATAATGAACAACAATATAACAAATAGGGAATAACTATTACGAGAAAAGCTTCTAATTAGCTACGGCAGGATTAAAAACGATGCGTCATAAATGCCATCCAAATGCAAAATATGTCATACATACTGTGTACACGATAAGTATGAGATTGAAGAATACCTGAAGTGCAAAATTACAGCAGGGTGCCAAGCAAAAGCCAAAGCAGAAATGCAAAAGGTTCGGCAAAGTTGTAGCGTAACAGCAACAAACAAACCAGCTTTAGCATCAAATATGCTCGACCTCGAAATAGAACCGTTGACGGAATTCAAATCGGAAGACAACAAAACAGCACCTCAACGCACGATGGAAACTTCGACCAATGGCTAACGACGACGATGGGGTGACGTTTGGAGCTGTTCGCTACTGCTCGTTCATGGTGGAGTTTGACGCGAGGAAGAAATAACAGCAGTAGCTCTTCGTTGGAGCTGCTGGTGGACTGGTTATGGTGGTCGTTTGGAGGAGTTCCGACGTGAGGAAGAAACAACAGCAGTAGCTGTTCGCTGGAGCTGCTGGTCGACTGGTTTGGTCGGCGTCGGTTCAGCTGGTCGGAAATGATGGAGTCGACCAGTTTCGTGGTCGTGAGGTCGACGGAAATGGAGGGACGTTGGAGTGGTTATTGACGCTGGAGAGTTTTTCTGTTAGGGGTCATTGCTTTCTTCTTCAAGAAGATGAAGTGATGTGGGTTTTTCTTCTGCTTTCGTTCTCTCACGAAGAGAAAAGTCTCCCTACTCCATGGTGTGTCTGCTGGGGATCTTCAGGTAGCCGAGAGTGAAGGAATCTGTTTGTAACCGATCCTCCAGTCGTGAGGTCTCCTTCTTTGTTTTGCGTTTTCAATTCTCTTCTCACTGCCGTGCTTTTTTCTTTGGAGCTTTGTTTTCAAAATCCTCCATTTCAGCCGTGCTTTCTTCTTCTTTTTAAAGAAAGAAGTATAGTTATTGTTTATTATTATTATTTTTTTTTTAAATTTAGTCCCATATTGTTTTTGTCTTTTTCTTTTGTTTTTATCCCTTTGTCTTTTTCTTCTTGTCTTTGTTCTTATTCCCCATCCATTATGTATTGTCCCCCTTAGTGTAGTGGACTCGGATTATTACGGGCTAGGTCCGAAAATTATAAAACCGGGTAGTTTGAACCCGAATATTATTCTTCGCCGGGAACCGAGAATGGTGTTATTTAATTAATCCTAGGTAATCAAAATAACTATAATACTCATAATTAAAATAAAACTATTTTTTATATTTTTCAAGTTTAAAATAACTATGAAATATTAATGAAACTATTTTTTTTTATTTATTTTCGTTTTTATAAAAAGATAAAAAAATATAAAATACTATTTTTATATTTTTCAAGTTTAAAATAACTACAAAATATTAATGAAACTATTTTTTATTATTTTCGTTTTTTATAAAAGATAAAAAATATAAAGTACTATTTTTGTATTTTTCAAGTTTAAAATGACTACGAAACATTAATAAAACTATATTTTTGTTATTTTTTATTTTAAGGTAAAAATAAAGTAAAAGAGTCAAAATTAGCTAAGATAGTTGTATTAGGACTAAATTAAATATTTTACGCTAAAAATATAAAAAATCTCGGGGAGGGTCAAAAATCACGTGTTTACAGCTGCCCCTCTTTGACTGAAAACACAAAGAGTTTTCAGACAAAGAACGACTAGACAAGTGTTTTTTGACCCGACCCTTATTCGGAGGGACTAAACTAAAAGAAAAGGAATGTGACCGAGCCCTTGTATCTGAGCTGCCTACATATCCTTGGCTATAAAGGAATCGGGCCACGTGTAGTTCGAAAGTGAGTGATGAAGGGGTATACCGAGGTGGAGAGCCAGTCGAGGTGTCGTTCCGTCGAGGTTCTGTTTCATCGAAGTTCCGGTCCGTGGTCCTGCTATTACATCAAAAATCAAAACATGAGAAAGACTAACTAAGCCTATCAGCTACTAGTTACAAGATTCCTATTTATAAGTCTTCTGAAGCTTGATCTTGAGTATTGGTTGGTGCTTCGTGCGGACTCTAAATTTGAACCTTGATACTTGCTAGTTGCAGGTGCTGCTTTTCGGATCAAGACCAGGACCAGGTATGCAGTGCTTGTGACCTCGGCCATGTCTTGAGCACATCACATCTTTCATCAACTTCTGCACTTGGATTAACTCCTTGCCTGTTTTTTTCATTGTGACTATCTTCTGTTGATCATCTCGGATCGTTGACTCGCATTCTGGTCGCAAGCTTCTTTTGTTGCTAACTTGCATTGCACTCCGAAATGATTTCCCTTACTTGTGATCTTCGAGCTATTCTCCTTCGAAGTCTGAATCTATCTTTTCTGATCCTTGTTTCCTTCCTTCTGATTCATGCTGGGGGTTTCCGTTACATTCTGTCACTTTCCGATTGTTCACTATCCTTATCAAATCTTGGAAACTGAGACGCCGTTCTGCTTTTCCGGCGGGCTTCTGACTTTATCGACAAACTCTAATCATAAATCGCCATTCCATTCTTCGGGCGGGCACCTGATTTCAACAACACTTCAAAATAATAACTCGCCACTCCATTCTTCAGGCGGGCATCCTGACTTCAACTACAACTTCCAAAATATATCGCCACTCCATTCTTCAGGCGGGCTCCCTGACTTCTACTATAACTTCGAAATAAAATCGCCACTTCATTCTTCAGGCGGGCTCCCTGACTTCTACTACAACTTCGAAATAAAATCGCCACTCCATTCTTCAGGCGGGCTCCCTGACTTCAACTCCAACTTCAAAATAAAATCGCCACTCCATTCTTCAGGCGGGCTCCCTGACTTTAACTATAACTTCAAAACTAAATCACCACACCATTCTTCAGGCGGTCTCCCTGACTTCAACTACAACTTCAAAACTAAATCGCCACTCCATTCTTCGGGCGGGCTCCCTGACTTCAACTACAACTTCAAAACTAAATCTCCACTCCATTCTTCAGGCGGGCTCCCTGACTTCAACTACATCTTCAAAACTAAATCGCCACTCCATTCTTCAGGCGGGCTCCCTGACTTCAACCACATCTTCAAAACCAAATTGCCACTCCATTCTTCAGGCGGGCTCCCTGACTTCAACTACACTTCACAATACATCGCCACTCCATTCTTCAGGCGGGCGCCCTGACTTCAACTACAACTTCAAAATAAAATCGCCACTCTATTCTTCAGGCGGGCTCCCTGACTTCAACCACAACTTTAAAATAAAATCGCCACTCCATTCTTCAGGCGGGCTCCCTGACTTCCACTACAACTTCAAAACTAAATCGCCACTCCATTCTTCAGGCGGGCTCCCTGACTTCAACTACATCTTCAAAACCAAATTGCCACTCCATTCTTCAGGCGGGCTCCCTGACTTCAACTACACTTCACAATACATCGCCACTCCATTCTTCAGGCGGGCGCCCTGACTTCAACTACAACTTCAAAATAAAATCGCCACTCCATTCTTCAGGCGGGCTCCCTGACTTCAACCACAACTTCAAAATAAAATCGCCACTCCATTCTTCAGGCGGGCTCCCTGACTTCCACTACAACTTCAAAACTAAATCGCCACTCCATTCTTCAGGCGGGCTCCCTGACTTCAACTACATCTTCAAAACCAAATTGCCACTCCATTCTTCAGGCGGGCTCCCTAACTTCAACTACACTTCACAATACATCGCCACTCCATTCTTCAGGCGGGCTCCCTGACTTCAACTACAACTTCAAAATAAAATCGCCACTCCATTCTTCGGGCGGGCTCCCCTGACTTCAACCACAACTTCAAAATAAAATCGCCACTCCATTCTTCAGGCGGGCTCCCTGACTTCCACTACAACTTCAAAATAAATCGCCACTCCATTCTTCAGGCGGGCTCCCTGACTTCAACAATAAACTTTGAACTTCATCCTATCCATATCGTCTTCCTTTGCTTCCTGCATCACCTCTTAAACCATCCCTTCTCCTAAATTACCTTGTTCTGGAACTACTTTCCTCCTGGGTCGTGTTGTTTTCCCTCCTGCTGGGGACATCTTTAGAATTGTTTACTTGTCTGCTGAGGAAAATGATGCTGGAACATTTTCCTTCATTCCCTCCCTTCCTTTGACTCATGCGCTTGAATTTGCGTTGGGATCTCTTGTAGCAACTCTCTACTTTATGGTGGGTTATTGGTTTCAAGACCTGCAATGTAAAGACTGAAGACATGCCTCTTGTTATACAGGTAGGCGCCTATTTTTGTTAGCAACTTTTGAATTTAAAATGCATGCTGGCAATAATTTACAAAATATGCAAAGGACAATGTAAAAATAAAACGAACGTAAAATATCCTATTCGAGGGTGGATAGTCCCATCGTATTCTATTCGAGGGCGAATACTCCCATTGTATCCTATTCGAGGGCGAATACTCCCATTGTATCCTATTCGAGGGCAAATACTCCCATTGTATCCTATTCGAGGGTGAATACTCCCATTGTATCCTATTCGAGGGCGAATACTCCCATTGTATCCTATTCGAGGGCGAATACTCCCATTGTATCCTATTCGAGGACGAATACTCCCATTGTATCCTATTCGAGGGCGAATACTCCCATTGTATCCTATTCGAGGGCGAATACTCCCATTGTATCCTATTCGAGGGCGAATACTCCCATTGTATCCTATTCGAGGGCGAATACTCCCATCGTATTCTATTCGAGGGCGAATACTCCCATCGTATTCTATTCGAGGGCGAATACTCCCATCGTATTCTATTCGAGGGCGAATACTCCCATCGTATTCTATTCGAGGGCGAATACTCCCATCGTATTCTATTCGAGGGCGAATACTCCCATCGTATTCTATTCGAGGGCGAATACTCCCATCGTATTCTATTCGAGGGCGAATACTCCCATCGTATTCTATTCGAGGGCGAATACTCCCGTCGTATTCTATTCGAGGGTGAACACTCCCATGTATCAATGTATAAAAGTGAACAAACCTGAGACGTCCTGTTCGAAGGTGGACAAACCTGAAACATCCTATTTGAAGGTGGACAAACCCGACATGTCATCTTGAATTGCCTTCCTCGTTTCTCCGAGAAAATTTTCAACAACGGCAGAAAATTTTCTGCCCCCAGTATTGGTGTTCTTCCTTGTGGCATGACTTTCTGCTATCAATAGAACTTTCTTTCCCTGTTTCAAATCATAGAAAAATTGTTAGTTCAAAACATTGTGAGCGGTTGTGCCGCTCCTGTGGGGTGGTTTTTCCTTTTCCCATTTTCCTCGCTCGGGATTCCCAAAACTTGTTGGGGAATGATTTCATTTGTTGGAGATGATATTCCTGCTGCGGATGGGTTTTTCCATTTATCCCTTCTCCGTTCTGTGTTTCTCAACTTGTTGGGGGTTATTTTGTTGAAGATGAGATTTTCTTTCTTCCTTTACCACTCTGTGTTGTCCGACCACCTCGGAACTTGCTGAAGATAACACTGCCGGTGGATTTTCATTTCCTCAAAATTGGTGTTTCACTCTTCTTGAAGGCTGTTGAGGACGACACTGGTTCGAAGACCATTTCCCTTAAGACTTTCCTTCTTCCCCCAGTGGGTATTGACTTCCGGAAAATTTTCAAACTGAAAAGAAAATTTTCTGCCCCCAGTTTAATAATCTTCTTCGCACCCTACTTCTCTGCCGTCAATGGCATTTCCTTGCTTTGCATAATAATTGGAAAGTTGGTGGCAAGTTTTGAAATCATTTCTCACTTGTTCTGACTAGACAGACTTTGATGGGGAATTTTTGATAAAAATGAGAAAGATAAAAAGAAACAAAATAGAAGACAAAGGAAAAAAGAAAATGACTCTCTAGCAAGAAATATCTAAAAAAATTTATCAAACGCGAATACCAACTCTATTGGTCATGACATGCACATATGGCCTATCCTTCGTCGTTAATTGCCTTTCACGATTTCTGTCTCGTGATTTCCATCTGATTATCACCTTTATTCGACTGGTAATGCCCGAAGGGTTTTCACTTTCAAGCCTCTCTCATTTCGATTTTCTCTCAGCTTTCGTCGTCTTATGGTGCCTGTGAAGGTTTTCACCAGTAAGACTCTCTCATTTGTATCACTTTTAGCTGGGGATTGGGGTGTCACTGCCAAGACTCTCTCGTATTTCCTTTCTGCTGAGAATCAGCGTCTTTTCTGTTGAGAATCAGCGTGTTATATTATGATAGGACTCTATCCCTCGCCTGACGCGGCATCTTTTGAAGACTGATCGGAAGGTCTTTCTTCGGACCGTAATGTGGGATTTGGATAGGGCTAGAAAGAAAGGGTATTGAAGGCTCAAAACAAAATCAATTTTGGGTTCAAAATTTACAACCTTCGGATCTAAATTTATTTACAATAAACACAATTTTTCTTTGCCCCGGTTTTTTACTTGGGGATTTTTATTTCTTTATTTACACTATGACCGAGCTGTGAAGCGCCTACGTATCCTTTTTAAGGAATCAGGTCAAACATAGTTCCCAATTCCTCTTTTTCAAATTTCTTTTTTTCACACATTTTCTTTTTCTTTTCTTTTCTTTATCTCCTTTTGCTGTTTTCTTTTCTTCTTTTTCTCTTGTCTTTCAAACCTGTGTTTCCAGTCTTTGCAACTAACATCGAAGGAGGGGTATGAAAGAATTTAAGTCAAGGCTCAAAGGGTTGACGATGGATAAAGTGTTTGGATAGCAGAACAAAACGCCTTCGTCATTCCAATCTTCGAAACATGCCAAGTTCAAACAACATATTCACGACATCTTCTGGTTGTGCCCTGATTGATAACCATATCGTCCATTCGCCTTTTCATCTGTCATTTTAAAGTATTGCTGGATGGCACTTTCATTTCAGTATCACGAGCGAACCCCGTCTTAGCATAGCCAATTTTCCTTTAAGGGTTTCTTCACGTTTTACCTGCCCCAGTCTCACATGATTCGGGCTCCAAATAATCTCAAATCATTTTTATTTCCTTTTTTTGTTTTTTTTTTTAAAAATGACCTGATTATCTTCAAATTGCTTCATGATTAACCCTTAGTATTAGGCCAAAATTATGCTTGCATGTCATGTCACTAGAATCGGCGTTCGAACAGATGACAAATCTAAATACAGAAGAACTAAACAAAAGACGACTGGGTAATAAAAGACCGAAAATTCCATTACGGAGAAAA
Organism: Nicotiana noctiflora; assembly: GCA_032618575.1. Taxonomy (NCBI): domain Eukaryota; kingdom Viridiplantae; phylum Streptophyta; class Magnoliopsida; order Solanales; family Solanaceae; genus Nicotiana; species Nicotiana noctiflora. Next base: position 50,845 of record JASVEL010014046.1, read on the forward strand.
GGTTCAAATACAAACAAGCAAAACCAAAAATACAACCTGAAACGAGACTTGATAAGACTAGGCAAACTGAAATGACCAAAAATGGATAGAAAGAGGGCTTCACTACAAGACAAAATCTAGGTCACAACTCTGGAAACAACTCGGACAAAAGTAATGACAACAAAACGAACCACCAAAGCTCCATCTAGCTGACCAAAAGATGGAGTGTCTTCCCAATTACCAAGCACAACATTTTAGCCACTAAGTTCTGCATCAATATTGCCGAGGCTGCCATCTGCTTCAACATTTTTAGCTTCAGTCAATACACCACCCAGAGGATTCGTGTGCTCCTTGTCATCGTCATTGATCACAATCAACCACCCCTTTTGAATCATTCTTTCTATTTCCTTTTTCAAGGTACGACAACTCTCGATATCGTGCCCTCTGACATTGGAGTGGTATGCACATCGTGCAGTAGGATCGAAGCTTCTTGCACGTGGGTCGGGAGTATATTCGGGGAGCGGTGTAATCAGGCCGACATGCTTTAACCTTTCAAACAGACTTGCGTAGGATTCTCCGATAGGGGTAAGAGCTTTTCCTCGCTTCAGCAACCTCTCCTCCCTAAACGCCTTATTTGGCCTGAAGCCTGCCCCAGGGGGTTTCCGGTATGTTCGTGGGGGTTGGTAGGCTTTTTGTGGACCTGGGTACCTGGAAGGTGAAATACGATTTTGGGTGTCCCGGGGAGAGTAGTGGTGTTGGGGCCGGGAGTAGCGTTGTGAAAACATAGCCGGGGGACGAGTAATTGAGCTACTCGAGTGGCTGGAAAAGCTATGATAGGTGGGTATATATGGAGAGTGTGAGGGATCATCTGGCATCGGGTTCAGTGTACGGGTAAGGACAGAGTCCGGGAAGCTAGGTGGTGGCGGGGGTGGTGCTTTTCCATCCATCCACGCCCGATACATGTCAGCCACATGTTGTCTCAGCATTTTGACTTCTTCTACTAACCCGTGGTTCCGTTCAACCAGTTGTTGTCGGGTATCGGTATCAACCCACTCAGTCTTGAGATCCTCTGCCATTGTCCTCTGACCTTGTATTATAGGGAAGAGTTATTTTGGAACCACAACCAACCACCTTTCTGAAAATGGACACAACAAAAGGAAAGCCAGCATGTCAGCATTAAGGTATCCCGCTTATTGACCATTCTTCTTTTTTTATATCTTTCTTTTCTTTTCCCTTTTTGTGGTTTTTTCATTTTTCCTCTTTTTTTTTTCTTTTTTTTTTTTTTTTTTTTTTTTGGTTATGGAAATGGTCGAATCCTATGTGGATTGCCTACGTATCATGACCCCGCATGAATCAGACCGAGCGTAGTTCTTGCAAATTAATGCAAGAAATAAAGAAATGTTTATTTGATTTTTTTTGATTTTTTTTTCTTTGAAGGAAAATTATAGAAGCCGACTCCAACTACAAACTTGTGTAGAAAATTTCTACAAGAAAAAGAATATTTTTGGTGTCAATTATGACTATTTCTACAAAATTGGCCACATAATGGCTTATTTGACAAAATGGCTATTTTTGCAAAATTTATTTAAGAAAGATAAAACTTGAATTTTTTTTTTATCCTGTGGCTCATGGGGCATCGTTCGGCATCACCATAGACCAACACAAAACTATTTTTTCATAAATTGGCCATGTAATGGCTTATTTAGACAAAGTGGCTCTTTTTGCAAAATTTTATGTAAGAAGATGCAAATTCAAAATTTTATCCTGGGGCCTATGGGGCATTGTTCAGCACCGACACAGGCCAACACCAGACTGAGAAAGTTAAAATGCAAAAATGTGGCTATTTCAGCAAAACTCCGGCCGTGTAATGGCTTATTTGATAAAGTGTTTATTTTTGTAAAGTTGAGTGATGACTCAAAACTTGATTTTTTTTGCGGATACATCCTTTCGCATTTCCGCGAGGGAATATTTCCAGGCTGTGTCCAAAATTATTTACAAATGACTCAAAGCGGCTATTTTTGCAAAAACGACCTTCCGACGTCCTTTTAAGGGACATTCGGCTTATTTTAAGCAAGAATAGCATTACCCGACTTATTTACAACAAAAATAAAAATTTTGACATTTTTTGGTTATTTTTGCAAAAAGGGTGTGAACCCGGACTTGATTTTGCGGCTATGGCCTTGCAACATTTCCACAAGGAATATTTCAAGGTTGTGCCCGCAAATTATTAAAGATGATTAAAAGTGGCTATTTTGCAAAAACAGCCTTCCGGCGTCCTTTCGGAACATTCGGCTATTTTTCAAAATGGCATCACTTTGATTTTATTGAAAACTAAAACTTCGACATTTTTTTTTAATTTTTTTGAAGGGGTGGTTGGACCCGATGAGGGTTGCCTACGTATCCCACCTAATGGGGAGAATCAAACCTGCGTAGTTCGGTCAGATTAGTTGACCAATTATTTCAACAAAATTGTTCCACCTATTTTTCAAATTTTCTTTTCAAACCTTCGACAACGTTTCGTCGACATTTCGATATTTTCTATTCTAAAATTTCCTCTCTTTTTGTTTTTCAGGAATTTAACCCGTAATAATCTAGAACAAATAAATGCAACATATAACATGCTCGATCTTTTGATTACCGGGTCACCTATCCTAGACGGACCCAACCCCTGTGTTGAGTCCCCTAAGTCAGATATGATGCAAAATAACGTCCTAAATCTAGGCTCAATATCGTGATGTTTTCAATGGTACTAGACCGTGTACCCGAGCGAACAACTCGGATCGAGGAGGGGGCTACGTACCGGTGACCCGCGGAGTCAATCGGCTTTGTAACTTATCCGGCCTCTGTTTCTTAATTTAGGTGTGACTTAACATAAAGGGGAGTCTCAACCAATAAGCACATCCCCGGGGTAAAGAAGAGAAGGATTTTCGGCACAATTTATATATACAATCCATACAATATCAAAGCGGTAAACATATAGCAGTTTGTATATACAGTGCAACTAGTATCAAAGCGGTAGACATGTAGCACATTAATTAAACATATAATAAAATCGGATATAGACAAAAACAACAATTTAACTGAGCTCGAATTCTTAAACCCTGAACCGAAGTTCTAGGTGCCATCCCCAGTGGAGTCGCCAGAGCTGTCACACCTCCTTTTTACGGCACATAACGTATAAACGTAAATGGTGCCACTGTTTACTACTACACCCCGAGAAGGAGTATAATAATAATCAGGGAAGGAGTTTTTCCACTTAAAGGACAGTCGGAACGGGATCAATTTATTTTATTATTCGGAGTCGCCACTTGGGAAAATAATGGTGTCCCAAGTCACCGATTTAATCCCGAACCGAGGAAATTTATGACTCTGTAATACAGTCTGCGAAACTAAAAACCTGGATAAGGAATTCTGTTAACCCGGGAGAAGGTGTTAGGCACTCCCGGATTCCGTGGTTCTAGCACGGTCGCTCAACTGCAATTTTTGCTTTTATCTGATTTCTTTATATATTTTAACTATGTATTTGTAATGCTCCGCTTTTAATTTTAGAAGAATTGCAACGTCACGAAAACACATTTCGAGTCACACCGCAACCAGTACGCCCGTGACTTTAATGTATTTCAGTTTCGTCGAGAGTGAGATTTGGGTCACATAAATGCGCACCCGTGATTAGGAAGGTATTATTATTAACTAACGCGCCTAAAGTAATTTCGCGTTTGTACTTTGCGAGGGCCATGAAATTTGCTAAATGGCACGCCTCGAAATCTAAGGTTCAATTCATAATAGAAGAGGGCCATGGACTTAGGGATTTTATTTGTCATGGCACGCCTCAATTTCTTTCAAAGGGATTATTCGAAATTGTTATAATCGGGTTAATTCAAATGCACCCTAAATTAAGATTACGTTACCAAATTGTACACAGCACATGCGCTAGAATACTAATCTTTATCCTTACAAATCCAAAATGTTAATCTCGGAAATGAACTTGTGCAAATAGATTTTATCTTTAACAAACTTATGCAAAATGTTAACAAACAACAAACCAAGAATAATAGCAAACTAAACTGTGTAAATTATGAACAGAAACGGAAGAAAAGAAACATTGAATGAAAGCCATACAAATTTAGACTATTCATGCTATGGCCACTAAAGGCTTAAAAAAATAATGAACAACAATATAACAAATAGGGAATAACTATTACGAGAAAAGCTTCTAATTAGCTACGGCAGGATTAAAAACGATGCGTCATAAATGCCATCCAAATGCAAAATATGTCATACATAATGTGTACACGTTAAGTATGAGATTGAAGAATACCTGAAGTGCAAAATTACAGCAGGGTGCCAAGCAAAAGCCAAAGCAGAAATGCAAAAGGTTCGGCAAAGTTGTAGCGTAACAGCAACAAACAAACCAGCTTTAGCATCAAATATGCTCGACCTCGAAATAGAACCGTTGACGGAATTCAAATCGGAAGACAACAAAACAGCACCTCAACGCACGATGGAAACTTCGACCAATGGCTAACGACGACGATGGGGTGACGTTTGGAGCTGTTCGCTACTGCTCGTTCATGGTGGAGTTTGACGCGAGGAAGAAATAACAGTAGTAGCTGTTCGCTGGAGCTGCTGGTGGACTGGTTATGGTGGTCGTTTGGAGGAGTTCCGACGTGAGGAAGAAACAACAGCAGTAGCTGTTCGCTGGAGCTGCTGGTCGACTGGTTTGGTCGGCATCGGTTCAGCTGGTCGAAAATGATGGAATCGACCAGTTTCGTGGTCGTGAGGTCGACGGAAATGGAGGGACGTTGGAGTGGTTATTGACGCTGGAGAGTTTTTCTGTTAGGGGTCATTGCTTTCTTCTTCAAGAAGATGAAGTGATGTGGGTTTTTCTTCTGCTTTCGTTCTCTCACGAAGAGAAAAGTCTCCCTACTCCATGGTGTGGCTGCTGGGGATCTTCAGGTAGCCGAGAGTGAAGGAATCTGTTTGTAACCGATCCTCCAGTCGTGAGGTCTCCTTCTTTGTTTTGCGTTTTCAATTCTCTTCTCACTGCCGTGCTTTTTTCTTTGGAGCTTTGTTTTCAAAATCCTCCATTTCAGCCGTGCTTTCTTCTTCTTTTTAAAGAAAGAAGTATAGTTATTGTTTATTATTATTATTTTTTTTTAAAAAAAAATTTAGTCCCATATTGTTTTTGTCTTTTTTCTTTTGTTTTTATCCCTTTGTCTTTTTCTTCTTGTCTTTGTTCTTATTCCCCATCCATTATGTATTGTCCCCCTTAGTGTAGTGGACTCGGATTATTACGGGCTAGGTCCGAAAATTATAAAACCGGGTAGTTTGAACCCGAATATTATTCTTCGCCCGGAACCGAGAATGGTGTTATTTAATTAATCCTAGGTAATCAAAATAACTATAATACTCATAATTAAAATAAAACTATTTTTTATATTTTTCAAGTTTAAAATAACTACGAAATATTAATGAAACTATTTTTTTTTATTATTTTCGTTTTTATAAAAAGATAAAAAATATAAAATACTATTTTTATATTTTTCAAGTTTAAAATAACTACAAAATATTAATGAAACTATTTTTTATTATTTTCGTTTTTTATAAAAGATAAAAAATATAAAGTACTATTTTTGTATTTTTCAAGTTTAAAATGACTACGAAACATTAATAAAACTATATTTTTGGTATTTTTTATTTTAAGGTAAAAATAAAGTAAAAGAGTCAAAATTAGCTAAGATAGTTGTATTAGGACTAAATTAAATATTTTACGCTAAAAATATAAAAATCTCGGGGAGGGTCAAAAATCACGCGTTTACAATGTTATTGTGTCATGAGTTATGGTCATGGCTTGATGCAGCTTGTTTAGACTTATATAATGTATATATGCGAGATTCGGGTCTTACAGGAAATTCTGGATATTGAAAATTAGATTCTAAGGTTTATGGACTGAGATTGAACTAAGAATCATCAGTTATGTTGTGTCGTCGGGCTTATATGGATTAATGTGACGTGGGATCACCTCCGAGCAGGTGCATGGTAAGGTTACACGGTGATTTGATGGCTTTGAAATGACTCTTGGAACGTTCGAGGACAAACGTATATTTAAGTGATGGAGAATGTAACGACCCATCGGTTGTTTTGAATATTTGCATTCCATTCAGCTATTTGAAGTCTTGAGTAGCATGGTATGATGCATTAGGACATGTACGAATCGTTGGTTTTGGTTTTCAAGTTATTCAGAATTGATTTGAAGAATTAATTTCATTGTTGAAGTTTTAAGTTGGAAGAGTTGACCAAGTTTGACTTTTTAGTATTTGACCTCGAATTGGAGTTTTGATGGTTCCATTAGGTCCGAATGGTGATTTTGGACTCGGTCATATGCCCGATTTTGCATTTGGATGTTTCTAGAAGGTTTCAACATTAATTAGCGAAAGTTAGAAATTTGAAGATTTGGAAAGTTCGTAAGTTCACCGAGATTTGACTTTGAGGATATCATATTTGGATTGTGGTTCCGGGAATTGGAATAGCTTCTTTATGTCATTTGGTATTTGTCTGACAAAATCGATTTCATTCCGAGTTGATTTAATAATGTTCGGCACGAGTTTTGGAAGTTGAAAGATTCAAAGTTCATTAAGTTCAATTTGAGGTGCGATTCATGGTGCTGATTTGTTATGCGTGATTTGAGGCCTCGAGTAAGTCTATATTATGTTATGGGACTTGTTGGTATGTTTGGACAGGATCCCTAGGGGCTCGGGTGAGTTTCAGAATCATCAAGTTTTGACATCGTATGAAGAATTGATGGTCATTTTACTAAGAATTGGGTTGCCAGATTTTTTTCCAGATGAATAAAGAAATTGCCACTGAATTCCTATTTAAAAATCTACACTATTTTCAAATATTGAAACTGATATATCTCCTTCATTATAAGGTCAAATAGTTATTCAAAAGCCTGACTTGACTGGAATTTCACAAGATATCCATTGGAGGCATCAAAAGCAAGTTTTGGGATCATTTGACACACAAAACGAGGCAGAATAGTTGGGCAAAAATATTTAATATTGGGGGTTTGTTCATTTTATCATATTTTGAGTTGGAGAGCTCAGATTTGGGAAATGCTTTAGGCGATGCTCACCATATAGGTTAGACTAAGTGTTCAATACTCGATTTTTGTTATATTTTATGAATCCATCTTCGTTTTTGGTATTTGATTGATGATTTCAAAGTGAAATTTTGAGGGGTTTTGTGTAAAATTTTATAAAGTGAAATTTTGAGTTTTGAACATCAATTTGGAGTCGGATTTGAGTGAAACTAGTATGGTTGGACTCGTAATTGAATGAGTTTTCAGTTTTTGTGAGTTTCATTGGGTTCCGTGGTGCGGGCTTGGGTTGACTTTTTGATTAACTTTGGGGTTTTGATTAAGGATTCGAACTTTATCGATTAGATTTGTTTCCTTTGGTTTTATTTGATGTATTTGAGGTTATTTTGGCTAGTTTCAAGTCGTTCTGAGGTGGGTATGCGCTAGGTGACATCTTTGGAATATCGTTTGGCTTACTCGGTATTGAATTTGACTTGTTCGAGATAAGTGAAATTTCTAAACTTGGTGTTGAGGGTATAAAACCCCGAATTATGTGTTACGTAATTGATATTAAGGTGACGTGCATGCTAGGTGGTGGGCTTGTGGACGTGCACCATAGATATTGTGATTTAGTCGATTCTATTAAACTGTGTAGCTATCATATCTGAACATTTTTACTCTACTCTATGCATTAGAGCACTTGAGCTTTGATTTATGCTAGCAATCATGTTTAGGCTATATGCTGATACTATGTGGACCCATAGTGGTCGTTCTTCAATTTAGTTATTTGCTTAATTGTAGTTATGTACTCAGTCACATTCATCATTATATATCATATCTCTGTCTTTGTTATTGTATATTTTCACATATCACATCATTGATTTGGGCCGCTTAGCATGAGTGTTATGAGCCCGAAAGACTAGAGAGGTTGATGACTGAGTGAGGTCGACGGCTTGTTGTGAGTGATATTTATGGGATCGGGTTGTGTGCTGCATCATGCTTTGTTGATTCATGTTAGAATTTGGCTTATTATAGCGCTTGGGGTGGATCGACCCCTCCGAATTCTGCATATCCATAGTTGGCGCAGTTGCTAGTAATTATAAACATTTGGGTTGGACCGGCCTTGGTCTTTTTGCATTTGGGGCTAGATCTGCCCTTGTTCATTTGCATTTGGCTGGATCTGCCATGTACAATGCTGAGTGAATGAGCTCTGAGCATGGTGAGTGAGAATACGAGACAGAGAGATTGAGTACTCTGAGAGTATGAGTACATGAGTTCATCAGTGATATGTATTATATTTGACATTCGTAGTTGAGATACAGGCACAGAGGTACATTTCCTCACGCTACCCGATTCTGGTGATATTCATGATTTCACCTGCATATTGACATGTTGGCATAGCGATGTTCTTTCCTCAAGCTATCTGAAAAGGGTTTTGGGGAAAATCACAGTTTCAAACTTACTCATATATTTTTGGGTGTTTTCGATGAAAGATTTAGGATATACTATTATACTTGAAAAGCATGCCTATTTTCTGTGACTACGAGCGAGTTGAACATCTTATTTGTGAGTTACTTTATTGTACCGTTATTGTTATGAATTGTGGTTGGTTAGTGGAGTCAGACGCTGACCCATATCCCATCTCGTCACTACTTTCAACCTAAGGTTACGTTTGTTACGTAATGAGTACATGGGATCGGTTGTACTCTTACTACACTTCTGCACCTTGCATGCAGATATTGGATGTTGATGTTGTTGTGCATGTCGAGAGCTGAATTTGGAGATATACCTGCATTATGGTTATGACTATCACTATCCTTGGTGGCATTAGCTTCAAATTCTGTTCATTTACATTTCAAACAAATATTGTACTTATTTCAATTCAGCTTTGTAAAAAATACAAATCTTAGAAGCTCATCATTGGTACTACCAGTCCTTGGGAATTCTTTGTATAATAGTTGAGTTGTATTATCATTTTTTCTCTTAATAAATATCATTTGAACTGGTTTATTGTTAACTAGATTACCTAGCGGGCTGGGTTATGTGACATCACGGTGTGACGACCCGGCCCGTCGTCATGGGAATTACCACCCCGTTATGTTGTAAATACATGTTTTATGATTTTATATCAGTGTTAGAGTCTATCGGGTGAGTTAGGAGTGATTGGGATTGGAAATGAGGCATATAGCCTTTGTGAAGGAAACTTGAATAAGGAAAAGTCAACCCGGAGTTGACTATTTAGATAGAGGGCTCGGAATCGGATTCTGATGATTCGGTTAGTTCCGGGAGGTGATTTGTGACTTAGGGGAGCGATCGGAATTGAATTTGGAGGCCCGGTGTAGAAATAGGCTTGAATTGGCTAAGGTTGAATTTTGGCGAAATCCGAACGGTAGGTGAGATTTTGATCCGGGAGTCGGAATGGAATTCCGACAGTTGCAGTAGCTCCGTTAGGTGATTTTGGATGTGCCTGCAAAATTTCAGGTCATTCGGACGTCGTTTGGTCGGGTTTTTGATTTAATGTGTAATTTGGAATGTTTTAAGGAATTTAGGCTTGAATTCGATGCGAATTATGGGTTTTGATGTTGTTAGACGTGGTTTGAGGATTGGAGCAAGTTCGAATAAGGTATTAAGATGTGTTGGTATGTTTGAATGAGGTCCCGGGGGCCTCGGGGTGTTTTCGGATGGTTAAACGGGAGAACATTTTGGAAAAAATTGCAGGTTGGCATCCTGCTTCTGTTGTTTCCGCTCCTGCGGAATTTTGGACGCAGGAGCGAGTCCGCAGAAGCGGACGAGGTGCGCAGGAGCGGCTGGTTACGTAGAAGCGGAAGATATTCCGCTGAAGCGGCATCGCTGGTGCGAGCCAGTGATCGCAGAAGCGGAAGGGGAGAAAATGGGCATGGTCCGCAGAAGCGGACACTCGACCGCTTGGGCGAGACCGCAGAAGCGGTAAACAGTGCGCAGAGGCGGATGTTTCCGCGAATGCGGATGTTCCTTCGCAGAAGCGGGCCCGCTTAAGCGGCCCTTTGCTCGCAGAAGCGGAAATGGCCGGCTAGGCCTGGAACCGCTGAAGTGACCCTTTGGTCGCGGATACGGGTGCGTAGGAGCGGAAAATATTCCGCAGAAGCGAAAATCGCTGTAAGTAAGTGTATGAGAAGTTAGAAAAATTTCAGAACATTTCACACATTTTGGGTCTCGGCTTTAGAGGCGATTTGGGCGATTTTGAAGAGAAATTCAAGGGAAATCATCGAGGTAATCATCTATGGACTTAAACTATGATTAGTATTGGTAATATTATGCAATTATATCATGAAAATGGAGGAATTTGGGGTAATTTATGGAGGATTTAGCCCTAGGCTTGAACTTTAGAAAATCAAGGTTTTGAATGGGCAAATGGAGTCCGAATTTGGTAAAATTGATATGCTTAGACTCGTATTGAGATGAGGGTTCCGAATATGTGACTTTCGTGATTTTTCGATAAGCGTACCGAAAGTCGGGTTTTGACAACTTTGGGAATTTTGATGTAAATTGAGTTGTATTGATTGGGTGTAGTCCCATTGGCCTAATTTGTTGTATTTCTACTGTATTTGATCAGATTCTACGCGTGCGGAGCTTGATTCTCGTGGCAAGGGCATTGCGGAGTAGTCGTCGCGCCGTATTGAGGTGAGTAATAGATGTGGGTGATGACCAGCGGGTTCGAAACCCCGGTATACCACTTTGTGACGCTGTATAGCGGCGAGACACGCACACTCTCGAGAGTGCGGGGTCGATCATGAACTGGAGACTATATATTAGTCCGACCTGTTGATACTGTATTATTGGCTATTCTAGAGCCGTCGAACCTCCTTCTCGGATTGTTGCATATATATATTGGGATAATGGCCACTCTTGAGCCGTTGAACCCCCTTCTTGGGCGGTTGAGTATACATGTGGGCCGTGAGCCAGTTATTGGATGCCGCGAGGATCGTTATCATTGTCTTATCATATAGACATGCTAGTTTACTACTAGTCCGCAACTATTTTTGTTATCATGCCAATTCCAATCTCTGGAACTTGACATTACTGTTTTCCAACTGAAAAATGATAAAAGAGTTTTCAAAAACTACTTTTGAGCCTGCGAGGCTGTATCTGCATATTAGCCGACTAGTAGTGGATCGGGCTGCGCGCCGCAGCAGGATATATGTTGGATCGGACTGCACGCCGCAGGAATATCTCTATGAGATGTGCTTGGGCTGTAGGAGCCCCTCCGGAGTCTGAACCCCCACAGTGAGCACGGGTACCCAAAATTGGAGTCGAGCTACGCGCCGTAGCGGTCATATCATGCATTGCATTGCATTTAGCTACATCTGCTAGCTGTTATGCTATTTATTGGTATTTGTTGGTACAGGTACAGTGAAGATTGATTCTATGACAGGGTAGCCGATTATAGCTTTACATAGTGCTTTATTGCGGATTTCTTATCTGCGCTGTCTTACCCTTGTTTATTACCACTGAGTCTGGCAGTACTCATTTTACTCCCTGCACCTTGTGTGCAGATCCAGGTACCTCTCAGCAGTGATCCAGTAGCTGTGCGAGGCGACGTTTGTGGATATTCGAGGTAGCTGCAGAGTCCGCAGGACCCGATATTCCTTCCTACTGTCTTTTGATGTTGTATTGACATTTCTTTCCGCACTTGGTATTTTGTAAACCTTTATACACTCATGTTCAGTAGAGGCTCATGACTCTTGACCCTTGGTCTATGGGAGTTGATGTATTATGGGACTTGGTTCCCCGTTTTCGTTACATGTATTGCTTTTATTTCGTCAATTACTTTGCTTAAATGGGTTAAAGAGAGCTTCTTGCCTCCGTGGTTGATATGGATTGGTCGGGCTGGCTTAGCAATGTGTTGGGCGCCATCACGACCGGATTTGGGGTCGTGACAAGTTGGTATCGAGCCTAGGTTTACTAGGCCTCATGAGTCTTGAGCCGGTTAGTAGAGTCTTGTGGATCGGTACGGGGACGCCTGTATCTTATCCTCGGGAGGCTGCGAACCTTTAGGAAAACTTCACTTTTCTTGAACTATGTCGTGCGATCTTGTTGTTCCGAGAACTGAACTTCTATATTCTATTCTCTCGCGGATGGCGAGAACGCGAGCATCGGGACGAGGTGGACGACCTCCGTTGCCACCTGTTAGAGGCCGTGAGCGCGGTCGTGCTAGAGGTAGAGGTAGGGTGGCCGAGCGGTGCCGGCTAACCCGCCCGTTGTACCGGTTCGGGAGCGACCCCCGGTGGTTGATGTTCCGGCGGCCCCGGTTCGGGGCCGGACTATATCTATTACTATTCCCGGTCTTCAGGAGACTGCTTGCTCGGATATTATCGGTGTGTTCCGGTTTGGCTCGAGTAGTTTCAGCTACCGCTATCGTAGCGACATCTCGGTCGGGGGGTGGTCGGCGGACCCCTGCATCTCGCACGCCTGACCCGGTTGTTCGGGGACTTCGGACGCCGAGGCGGTCCCCGCTCGGGTGGTTGCACCGGTTATTCCTCCGAGCTGCACCGGCTCCGGCTCCAGAGCATATGGTTCAGGTTATGCCCGATGACGAGCGGCGTCGTCTTGAGAGATTTGGTAGACTTCAGCCACCCCATTTCAGTGGCGTTGAGGGCGAGGATGCCCAGGGTTTCTTGGATAAGTGTCAGAAGATGTTGCGTACGGCTGGTATTCTTGAGTCCGGCGGAGTTTCATTTACTACATTTCAGTTCACTGGTCCCGCATTTGATTGGTGGGAGGAGTTTGAGAGGCGTAGGCCTGCAAGAGCAGCACCTCTCACATGGCAGCAGTTCTCTACTCTCTTTCTAGAGAAATATGTACCTCGGTCTCGTCGCGAGGAGCTACGTCGCCGGTTCGAGTGGTTGATTCAGGGCGACATGTCTGTGACTCAGTATGAGCTTAGATTCACTCAGTTGGCTAGGCATGCCACATGGATGATCCCCACTGAGAGGGAGAGGATCAGGAGGTTCATTGATGGCCTCAACTACTCTATCCGTATTCTTATGACCAGCGAGCGAGTTCTGTCATCATCGTTTGAGCAGGTAGCCGATATGGCACGCTCCATTGAGGCGGATCGTCGCCGAGAGAGAGAGGAGCGGGAGGCCAAGAGGCCTCGTGGTTCTGGCAGTTTCAGTGGTGCTCCATCTAGAGGGCATTCCCAGCAGAGCAGAGGTCGCTCATCTAGACCTTTTCATTCAGGCCGCCCAGAGCAGAGCGGAGGTTCGTATGGTCGTGGTCGACAGGGGTTTCAGCAGGGTCAGTCATCACTTAGTGCCCTCCCAGCCCAGAGTGCAGCACCTACTTCTCCAACACCAGGTGCATGTTATGAGTGTGGTGAGTTTGGCCACATGAGGAGGCATTGCCCTCGACTACGTAGGGGCAGGACTCAACAGAGGGATCAGCCCTCCTCTTCAGCACCATCTCAGTCTAGTAGAGGTGGGGGTCGGTCTTCTCGTGGTCGCCCCAGGGGCGAGGAGAGATCTGGTGGAGGCCAGGCACGGTTCTATGCACTTCATGATAGGCGTGATGCAGTTGCCTCCGATGCAGTGATTACAGGTATCATTTCTGTCTGTCACAGAGATGCCTTTGTTCTATTTGATCCAGGGTCCACATATTTATATGTGTCCTCTTATTTTGCACATCATTTGGGTGCGACTCGTAGTAGTCTTGATTTACCTGTTCATGTATCCACCCCCGTGGGTGATACGATTGTTGTGGATCATGTCTATAGATCCTGTGTTATATCTATTGGGGGTCTGGAGACCCAGGCAGACTTGTTATTGTTGGGGATGGTGGACTTTGATGTTATATTGGGTATGGAGTGGTTGTCTCCGTATCATGCTATATTGGACTGTCATGCTAAGACAGTTACGTTGGCCATTCCTGGTATTTCTCAGATTGAGTGGCGGGGTTCGACTGATTTCGTCCCTAGCCGTGTTATTTCGTTCTTAAAGGCTCAGAAGATGGTTGAAAAAGGGTGTTTATCGTACTTAGCTTTTGTGAGAGATGTGGGAGCCGAATCTCCTAGCATTGATTATGTACCTGTTGTGAGGGACTTCCCAGATGTATTCCCCTCAGACCTGCCGGGCATGCCGCCGGACAGGGATATTGATTTTGGCATTGACTTGGTGCCGGGCACTCAGCCCATATCCATTCCTCCTTATCGGATGGCACCGGCCGAGTTGAAAGAATTGAAAGAACAGCTTCAAGAACTTCTGGATAAGGGTTTCATCCGTCCTAGTGTGTCCCCGTGGGGTGCGCCGGTATTATTTGTTAATAAGAAAGATGGTTCCATGCGAATGTGTATTGATTATAGACAATTGAACAAAGTGACAGTGAAGAACAAGTACCCTCTACCGCGCATAGATGATTTGTTTGATCGGTTACAGGGTGCGAGGGTGTTTTCTAAGATCGTTCTTCGTTCAGGCTATCATCAGCTGAAGATCACGGACTCGGATATTATGAAGACTGCAATCAGGACCCGATATGGTCATTATGAGTTTCTTGTGATGTCTTTTGGGCTGACCAACGCCCCAGCAGCATTTATGCATCTGATGAACAGTGTGTTCGGGCCTTATTTGGATTCATTTGTGATTGTGTTCATTGATGACATTCTAGTCTACTCCCGTAGTCGGGAGGAGCATGCTCAGCATTTGAGTATTGTGTTGCAGAGATTGAGGGAGGAGAAGCTATATGCTAAATTCTCCAAGTGCGAGTTTTGGCTCGAGTCCGTAGCATTTATGGGACATGTGGTGTCTCGTGATGGTATTCAGGTTGATCAGAAAAAGATAGAGGCGGTGCAGAGTTGGCCTAGACCGTCCTCAGCTACAGAGATCGGGAGTTTTCTTGGCTTGGCGGGGTATTATCGCCGGTTTGTTCAGGGATTTTCATCCATTGCTTCTTCATTGACTAAATTGACCCAGAAGGGTGCACCATTCGTGTGGTCGGATGAGTACGAGGGGAGCTTTCAGAAGCTCAAGACAGCTTTGACCACAGCTCCAGTGTTAGTATTGCCATCAGCTTCAGGTTCATATACCATTTATTGTGATGCCTCGAGAGTGGGGATAGGTTGTGTGTTGATGCAGGAAGGAAAGGTAATTGCTTATGCTTCTCGGCAGTTGAAGCCGCATGAGAAGAACTATCTTGTTCATGACTTGGAGCTAGCCGCCATTGTTCATGCCTTGAAGATTTGGAGGCACTATTTATACGGTGTGTCTTGTGAGGTGTATACCGACCATCGTAGTCTCCAACACTTGTTCAAACAGAAAGACCTTAATTTGAGACAGCGGAGGTGGCTTGAGTTGCTGAAGGATTATGACATTACTATATTATATCATCCGGGTAAGGCCAATGTGGTGGCTGATGCTTTGAGCCGGAAGGCGGTCAGTATGGGAGCTTGGCATATATTCCAGCTGAGGAGAGGCCATTTGCTTATGATGTTCAGGTACTAGCCAATCGGCTAGTGAGGTTAGATATTTCGGAGCCCAGCAGGGTATTGGCTTGTGTTGTATCTCGGTCATCTCTATATGATCGTATTCGTGAGCGCCGATATGATGATCCACATTTGGCTGTCCTGAGGGATAGAGTTCAGCATGATGATGCTAGAGATGTCACCATTGATAGTGACGGCGTATTGAGGATGCAGGGCCGGATATGTGTGCCCAATGTTGATGGCCTTCGTGAGTTGATTCTGGAAGAGGCCCATAGCTCGCGGTATTCTATCCATCTAGGAGCCGCTAAGATGTATCAAGATTTGAAACAGCACTATTGGTGGAGAAAGATGAAAATAGACATTGTCGGACATGTAGCACGGTGCCTCAACTGTCAGCAGGTTAAGTACGAGCATCAGAGGCCCGGTGGTGTATTTCAGCGCATTGTTATTCCCGAGTGGAAATGGGAGAGAGTCACTATGGACTTTGTTACTGGACTCCCTCGGACGGCGAGGAAGTTTGATTCTGTATGGGTGATTGTGGATAGACTGACCAAGTCAGCTCACTTCATTCCAGTTAGTACTACCTACTCATCGGAGCGGTTGGCAGCGATCTTTATTCGAGAGATTGTTCGGTTGCATGGAGTTCCGGTGTCTATCATATCCGACAGGGGTACTCAGTTCACTTCTCAGTTTTGGAGAGCATTTCAGCGAGAGATGGGTACGCGGGTTGAGTTGAGTACAGCATTTCACCCCAGACAGACGGACAGTCTGAGCGCACTATTCAGATCTTGGAGGATATGTTGCGAGCTTGTGTGATTCATTTTGATGGTTCGTGGGATGCGTTTCTACCACTTGCTGAGTTTGCCTACAACAACAGTTATCAGTCGAGTATTCAGATGGCCCCGTATGAGGCATTGTATGGCAGACGGTGTAGATCCCCCGTGGGATGGTTTGAGCCTGGTGAGGTTAGATTGATAGGGACCGAGTTAGTCCAGGACGCTCTGGATAGAGCGAAGTTGATCCAGGAGAGGCTTCGTACAGCACAGTCTCGTCAGAAGAGTTATGCGGACCGTAGAGTTCGAGAGTTGTCTTTCATGGTTGGTGACCGAGTATTGTTGAAGGTTTCACCTATGAAGGGTGTCATGAGGTTTGGGAAGAAAGGAAAGTTGAGTCCTAGGTACATTGGTCCTTTTGAGATACTCAAGAGAGTTGGAGAGGTGGCATATGAGTTAGCCTTGCCGCCCAACTTATCTAGCGTTCATCCGGTATTCCATGTGTCTATGCTCCGGAAGTACATTGGAGATCCGTCTCATGTATTAGATTTTAGCACCATTTAGCTTGATGGTGATTTATCCTATGAGGTGGAGCCTGTTGCCATTTTGGGACGTCAGGTGAGAAAATTGAGGTCTAAAGAGATTGCATCAGTTAAGGTTCAGTGGAGAGGTCGACCCGTGGAGGAGGCCACTTGGGAGATCGAGCGGGAGATGCGGAGCGGATATCCTCACTTGTTTGAGACTTCAGGTATGTTTCTTGACCCGCTCGAGGACGAGCGTTTGCTTAAGAGGGGGAGAATGTGACGACCCGGCCCGTCGTCATGGGAATTACCACCCCGTTATGTTGTAAATACATGTTTTATGATTTTATATCAGTGTTAGAGTCTATCGGGAGAGTTAGGAGTGATTGGGATTGGAAATGAGGCATATAGCCTTTGTGAAGGAAACTTGAATAAGGAAAAGTCAACCCGGAGTTGACTATTCAGATAGAGGGCTCGGAATCGGATTCTGATGATTCGGTTAGTTTCGGGAGGTGATTTGTGACTTAGGGGAGCGATCGGAATTGAATTTGGAGGCCCGGTGTAGAAATAGGCTTGAATTGGCTAAGGTTGAATTTTGGCGAAATCCGAACGGTAGGTGAGATTTTGATCCGGGAGTCGGAATGGAATTCGACAGTTGCAGTAGCTCCGTTAGGTGATTTTGGATGTGCCTGCAAAATTTCAGGTCATTCGGACGTCGTTTGGTCGGGTTTTTGATTTAATGTGTAATTTGGAATGTTTTAAGGAATTTAGGCTTGAATTCGATGTGAATTATGGGTTTTGATGTTGTTAGACGTGTTTTGAGGATTGGAGCAAGTTCGAATAAGGTATTAAGATGTGTTGGTATGTTTGGATGAGGTCCGGGGGCCTCGGGGTTTTTTCGGATGGTTAAACGGGAGAAAATTTTGGAAAAAATTGCGAGGTTGGCATCCTCGCTACGTTGTTTCCGCTCCTCGCGGAATTTCGGACGCGAGGAGCGAGTCCGCGAGCGGACGAGGTGCGCGAGAGCGGCCGGTTACGTAGAAGCGGAAGATATTCCGCCGAAGCGGCATCGCCGGTGCGAGCCGGTGATCGCGAGAAGCGAAAGGGAGAAAAAGGGGCATGGTCCGCAGAAGCGGACATTTGACCGCTTGGGCGAGACCGCAGAAGCGGACAATGGTTCGCAGAGGCGGATGTTTCCGCAGAAGCGGAAGCTTCTTCGCAGAAGCGGGCCCGCTTAAGCGGCCCTTCGCTCGCAGAAGCGGAAATGGCCGGCTAGGCCTGGAACCGCTGAAGCGACCCTTTGGTCGCGGATACGGGTGCATAGGAGCGGAAAATATTCCGCAGAAGCGAAAATCGCTGTAAGTAAGTGTATCCGAAGTTAGAAAAATTTCAGAACATTTCACACATTTTGGGTCTCGGCTTTAGAGGCGATTTGGGCGATTTTGAAGAGAAATTCAAGGGAAATCATCAAGTAATCATCTATGGACTTAAACTATGATTAGTATTGGTAATATTATGCAATTATATCATGAAAATGGAGGAATTTGGGGTAATTTATGGAGGATTTAGCCCTAGGCTTGAACTTTAGAAAATCAAGGTTTTGAATGGGCAAATGGAGTCCGAATTTGGTAAAATTGATATGCTTAGACTCGTATTGAGATGAGGGTTCCGAATATGTGACTTTCGTGATTTTTTGATAAGCGTACCGAAAGTCGGGTTTTGACAACTTTGGGAATTTTGATGTAAATTGAGTTGTATTGATTGGGTGTAGTCCCATTGGCCTAATTTGTTGTATTTCTACTGTATTGAATCGGATTCTACGCGTGCGGAGCTTGATTCTCGTGGCAAGGGCATTGCGGAGTAGTCGTCGCGCCGTATTGAGGTGAGTAATAGATGTGGGTGATGACCAGTGGGTTCGAAACCCCGGTATACCACTTTGTGACGTTGTATAGCGGCGAGACACGCACACTGTTGAAAGTGCGGGGTCGATCATGAACTGGAGACTATATATTAGTCCAACCTGTTGATATTGTATTATTGGCTATTCTAGAGCCGTCGAACCTCCTTCTCGGATGGTTGCATATATATATTGGGATAATGGCCACTCTTGAGCCGTTGAACCCCCTTCTTGGGCGGTTGAGTATACATGTGGGCCGTGAGCCAGTTATTGGATCCCGCGAGGATCGTTATCATTGTCTTATCATATAGACATGCTAGTTTACTACTAGTCCGCAGCTATTTTTGTTATCATGCCAATTCCAATCTCTGGAACTTGATATTACTGTTTTCCAACCGAAAAATGATAAAAGAGTTTTCAAAAACTACTTTTGAGCCTGCGAGGCTGTATCTGCATATTAGCTGACTAGTAGTGGATCGGGCTGCACGCCGCAGCAGGATATATGTTGGATCGGACTGCACGCCGCGAGAATATCTCTATGAGATGTGCTTGGGCTGTAGGAGCCCCTCCGGAGTCTGAACCCCCACAGTGAGCACGGGTACCCAAAATTGGAGTCGAGCTACGCGCCGTAGCGGTCATATCATGCATTGCATTGCATTTAGCTACATCTGCTAGCTGTTATGCTATTTATTGGTATTTGTTGGTACAGGTACAGTCGATATTGATTCTATGACAGGGTATTTGATTACAGCTTTACATAGTGCTTTATTGCGGATTTCTTATCTGCGTTGTCTTACCCTTGTTTATTACCACTGAGTCTGGCAATACTCATTTTACTCCCTGCACCTTGTGTGCAGATCCAGGTACCTCTCAGCAGTGATCCAGTAGGTGTGCGAGGCGACATCTGTAGGATATTCGAGATAGCTGCAGAGTCCGCAGGACCCGATATTCCTTCCTACTGTCTTTTGATTTTGTATTGACATTTCTTTCCGCACTTGGTATTTTGTAAACCTTTATACACTCATGTTCAGTAGAGGCTCATGACTCTTGACCCTTGGTCTATGGGAGTTGATGTATTATGGGACTTGGTTCCCCGTTTTCGTTACATGTATTGCTTTTATTTCGTCAATTACTTTGCTTAAATGGGTTAAAGAGAGTTTCTTGCTCCGTGGTTGATATGGATTGGTCAGGCTGGCTTAGCAATGTGCTGGGCGCCATCACGACCGGATTTGGGGTCGTGACACACGGCTAGTTGGATTTTGGGTCATGTCAATATCTTAGATTTAACATCAAATTTATGAGAATTAAAGAGTAAAATTGGGGATTGTTGTCAAAGTTTTAAAAAATGAAGATTTGAGGTACCTGGATCTGCACAAAAATGTGCAGCAAGCATAGCATGAGTACACCATAACGGTACCCAATAAGTATCAAAACTAATCTTAGTAGAGTAGTGACAAGGAACAGTCGAGACACCTAGTAGACATAATAACATGTACAAGTATGGATATAAAACTAATAGGGAACAATATAAAGCTAAATATGGTAAGAATTAATAATAAGGAGCAACAAGTAATAACTTTGTAAAGTAGGCACACCACTACAAATATCATCAATAACAACGCCCCCAAGCCATGACAATTCAACCCCAACATGGCTCCCCTTGTCTCTCCGCGTGCGCAATAATAAAGTAAATACCATCTTTATCCCGCCACCCACGCATAATAATATTTTTGCTTTGTCTCGCCACACGTGCATAATAATATTCTCGCCTTATCTCTCCACATACGTAAATCCACATATATATCCCACCTTGTCACGCCACATGTGCAAATATCGATAATAACAATAGCACAGACAACTCTCATGCGAAAATCCCGACAACTCCTCTCAACAACATCACGTGAGCTAAAAACATAACAACACGATATAACAACTCGCACCACATGTGCTCATATGCCACAACATTTTCTTACAAGTAAGTC
The DNA here is from genome assembly GCA_032618575.1 of Nicotiana noctiflora. NCBI lineage: Eukaryota > Viridiplantae > Streptophyta > Magnoliopsida > Solanales > Solanaceae > Nicotiana > Nicotiana noctiflora. Next base: position 71,527 of record JASVEL010014046.1, read on the forward strand.
AAATACCACAACCACACATAGCCCTCGGCACAACAACATTGCATACAATAATAATAATAACTCGAGAGTACGTCAAGTAAATCAACACAAGAATTACAAAAATACAATGAAATGTGAGAACGATCTCAAAATAAAATACATAACAAGTAATAATGGTTTCAAATAAGAATAATTCGACAATGAGAGAGATAATGTGTATCAACTCTATCAAATAAGAATAACCCAACGATAGGGGAGATAACATGTAACAATGATTTGACATAAGGATAAGTCAACAATAGAAGAGATAACATATAATAATGACTTCATATAAGGATAACCAATTACGGAAGAGATAACATGTGATAATAACTTCAATTAAGGAAAGTCAACCACGGAAGAGACAGCATGTAACACTAAAAAGGCAACAATTACAATTAATGCACGTAAGAGTAAATTTGGCAACAAAAGATAGGACATGAACCAATCAACTTCAAATAGGGAATGTAAGGGTAAATTTAGCAATGAAGGATATGACATGATAAGGCAACTTCATTTTAAATTTACATAAGAACCTAAAAGTCTAAACCGATCAAATTCTCACATATAAGTCGTGTACACGCTCGTCACCTCATGTACACGTCTTTCAGAAAGTTTAAATAGCTCAAAAAAATCAATCCCTATGGGGTAGTTCCCCACACAACGTTAGGTAAGATACTTATCTCAAAAGCCCTCAATCAATATCTAAAATAGCCTCCCCTTTACAATTCACCTCCACTCGGCTCAAATCGAACCAAGATCGGCTCAATAACATCAAATAATAAAAGAGAAATCAATTCCAATAATTAAAGCTATGATATTTACATAATTCCTCAAAAGTCAATAATAGTCAACCCTAGGCTTGCCCGGTCAAAACTAGGGTCCACGGGTAGATTCCGACTACCCATAACCCCACGATTCTTACATGTGTTTTGTTTCAAAATCCAAGTCCAAATCAACTATCAAAACTCAAATTCTCATTTTCTATAATATAAACAAAGTTTCTCAAAATTTCACTTTGATTTTCATAATTTTGATGTTAAAACTCACATATAATCATGTAAAATAGTTGAAAAATGAACAAAATCACTTACCCGATGATTGTATATGAAAATCCCTTTTCCATATCGCCTTCTACCGAGGTTCAAAGATGTGAAAATTAGAATAAAATCCCGTCCCTCGGCTTTTATGTCCACGCATAGGTGTCGCAATTGTAACATGGGGTTCGCAAATACGAAGAAAGGTTGCAAATGCGACAGTTATCACAGCCATGCTAGAATCGCAAATGCAAACCAAAGACACTTCGCTAAAGCGACCTATCTGATCGCAAATGCATTCAAGCTTACCTAGGCCCCTCATCGCAAATGCGAACTCTGTTGTAAGGTCACGCAAATTGTTTTTTACCTAAAACTCGAGATTTCGTGGTGCTGAGGTCGGCTTATGTGTTAAGGATTGGAGAGAGGCTCAGACTTTTTGGGTCGGAGAATGCATTAAATGGTGGATAGAAAAGTTTGGCTGAAGAAGCCAATTCTACGATCAAATTTGCGATCACATAATCATCATGCGAGCCGCATACGGCTACAAAGAGAAGCAAAAAAATTTTGGAAATTTGAAGGTCAATTGTGTGGTCAATTATGCGATCGCATATACGTTATGCAGACCGCACTTCTGTCGTAAAATGGGAATGAAAAATTTGGAAGGGGGATTTTGTGGCCCATTCTGCGGTCGCAGAACTAGTATGCGGGTTGCATATCAGCCGCAGACTAGTCCAGTTTCTGAGAATCATTTATTGCGGCCCTTTTTCGGGCCGCAGATTGATTATGCGGTACTTTTGGCCCAAGAACAGGTGAAGTTTTTGAAGAATGACAAATAAACTCAGTCATGGACCAGGTCCATCATGTGAACAATGTTTGTCAAGATATACATGTGAGATGCACGTGAAGTAGATAAGTCTCATTGATCAAGTAGAAATATCTCCTGAACTGATCAAAAAGGTTGCATATGGGATAAGGAGAGAAAGTCTCCTTATGAGAAGAGAACACAATACAGATAAAAAATAGGGTTGAAATTTGTGTTGTTCAAGGACTCAACTTCGATGGAAGATCAACAATTGAGTCTCAATCAAACTCTAATTACTAACTCATTAAATAACAATGATTGTTCTCTTTTACGGGCATTGCACAAACGCAAAAGTTAAACTAAATTGAGAGCAAAAGAGCGAGGCAATTTTGCAAGCAATTAATGATTTGAGTGTGCATTCCTGAAGCTACTTGGACGAGATAGAAGAACCAATTCCATTGTGTCTTTCTTTTATTCTAGTTCAATTGTAGTAGGTGATTTAAACTTGTACCTTTCAGCTTTCATAGAAGCAATTGTATTAGGTACTTTGAGTATTCAAGTTAGAGTTAACTTGAAATTGTCGCAACAGTTGAGGCTGTGTGCCACAATGGGATTAGAGTTTAATCCTTAGGTTTACAAGAGTTTTGTAAATGCTATTTTGGCTCAGTGATTTTAGTAGAAGTTTGGGAAAATCCTACTGATTAGTAGGTTGTAGTTTTTTTTACCTTTTGAGCCAGGTGTTTTTTACATAAAAATCTCTGTGTTTCTTACTTTATGTACTTATTATTTTGCAAACAGTAGAGTTAGTACACCTAGAAGAACTAGGTTCTTCTAGAGAGAAAAATTGGGCACCACACAAATCACCCTCCTCTTGTGTGGTATTGACGTATAAAACATCAGGTACGTCTAAAACCGCAGACTCAGTTTCGGCAAGTTTAAGTTTTGGAAAATATTACCGGACCCCATTTTTATAAAACCCATTTGGGGGTTATTTTGGCTCGGATAATTTAGAGAGTGGTGAGAGTGTCTTAGAAGAAGAAAAATTAGACCTAGCCATATTGCTCATCATATCTTGCTCAATCCTTGAAATTTTGAAAGAAAGCTCACAAGGTCTTCAATCAAAAGGTAAGATTCTACACCCTAATCCTTAATTCAAAATTTAACTACAAGTGGATAAGTAGTAAGATAATTCTTGGGTATAGAAATTGTTTATTTTGCATGCATGTGTTATCAAGGGGTGTAGGAATACTATTGAGCTAAAAATAGTTTAAAATGGGTTGTGGGCTGATGGAGTCCTCCATAAAGGGACCTTGAAATCTTAATGCACACCTAGTGGTTGATAAAATGCTCAAATGAGCTAGAATGATCATCTTCTGAATATTGGTTCAATTTGTTATTTTTATAAAATAGATTGAAGTTTCTAAGAATTCCGGAATATTTTAGAGTTTAAGGAAGCTTAATTGAGGTATGTTGTCTAAACACTTCTCTTAGCCCACGACGTTTATGTAATTGGTTCAAGTCCCAAATTGATCATTATAAAATTGGCTATTCCGAATATGCTTGTGTTGAAAGATATATGTTCAATATGTATTCCAAATGCTTTTATCATGTTATATTATCATTTGAGGATGTGTTCAAAATATGTGATGTATGTTAAATATGTTAAGACTTCAAGTCAAGTTCGAATGAAGATTGTTATGCCAAATTGTGTGAAAAGTCTCTATGTGCCTAAGATTCTCAATTGTTCACATGTGTATTTAAAGTCTTGAATGGAAATACTTTTTGTTGTTGATGATAATGATGTTTGAATGTGGATAAAGAACTTAAATTATAAAATACGGCCAAGTGCCAAGAATGACTTTATAATTGTGGCCATTAGTACCAATAAATTGAAAAGATGTGGGGACAAAGAAGTATGAAGTGAGATGATTGTTAACAAAAGGCAGTGTCTCGATTGAGACGGCCTAGCCTATCGGGCCATGATCGATGCCATGCCGCACACATGGTGGTGATTGTGCTGGAAATTAAAATTGTGATTGTGGTTGATGTCTCCAAATGAAGGGGCTTAGATGACTGGATCATGATCGGACTCCGTGTAAAAGTACGGTGATATTGTGAATGATGGTATATCGGTACTAAAGATCTCCCAACCTAAAAATATGGAAATTTACTTGATAACTTATGTGGTTCTTAACTTGGTGTTTAGGAATTGTTTGAGGCTTCCATTGATTCTATGATTGTTCCTCCTTGTATCAGTATTCATTCTAGTGAGAGGATGTTTAGTTATACATACTAGTGATATTCGATCGTACTAACGTCTCTTTTACCGGGGGCGCTCCATCTTTAATGGATGTAGGTAGTTCCACAGCAGGCAATATTGATCAGTGATAGCAGTACACCATCTTCCCAACAGACTTGATGAGTCCCACTTCATTTCGGGGTCATGTATCTTTTCTTCCTTACATATTATGTATGAGGTATAGTCGGGGCCTTGTTGCCGACGCTATTTTATACTCTATTGTATCTTTTAGAGGCTCCGTAGATTAGGGGTGTTCAAAACCGAATCGAAACCGAAAACCAAACTGAAACCGAAGCTTAATGGCTTATTGGTATCAGATTAACGATTTAATGGATGGGGAACAAATTGAATTATTTTCATTAACGGCTTATTGATTTGGGGCAATTTATTCAATATATATATATAATTTATTTTTATCCATATATATTAAATAATCAAAAATCCTTCTTCCACTTCTAGTACTTTATCTCTATTGCTATTAGACATTTTGATGGTAGACAACTAGAACCCTAACGGCCTGAGCCCAGAGCAGCCTCGTCGACTCGCCATCTCCCTTTTGCTCACTCGCCTCTCTATGAGTAACTGACATCCATTACTTGAGGGTCCACTGGACATGTTAGCTGGTTTATCTATTCTGATTTCATGTCAAACTAGGCAAACACTCTGATGGGGAATTTTTGTAGTTGGTGCACTGTGCACATACTGAGTATGGTCTGATTTCTCTTTTGGCCACAAGTGATGTATGTGGCCTTAACGTAAATTATCATAAAACTTGAAACTTTCTAGTAGATATTAATCATGTTTAAGTCGAACTTTTAAAAACATAACACGTAAAACCAGTAGAAATTAAACTCTATCAAACACTCCACAACATATTCGAAACTTACCCAAATCCTCGGGTCTCCAAACCAAACATCAACACAAGTTTAAAACATAACACGAACTCGCTTGTGCAATCAAATCATCTAAATAACACCCAAAACCATGAATCGGGCCTCCAAAACACATGAAATCAATATGAAACTCAAGAACTTCTAAAAACATAACCATGCATTTGATTTCTATCAAATCAACTCGAAATGACGCCAAATGTGCGGATAAGTTCTAAATGACAAAACAGATATATTCTAAGTCCCGAAACGAAAATTCAAACATGATAGCTATAAAGTCAACTCATGATCAAACTTATCAAAATTCTAACCTTTATTGCCAACTTTCGGCAAAATATGTCTGAATTTGATTTCGGGCATACTCCCAAGTCTGAAATCACATTACGAATCCATAGGATCCATAAAAATACCATTCCGAGGTCATTTCCATAAAATTCAAACCTTAGTCAATATTTTCAATTTAAGTTTCTAAAGTGAGAATCACTCATCCAAATTTATCCTAAAACATCCAAAAATCAATTCCGATCACGCACGTAAGTCATAATACATAATATGAAATCATTCAAGACCCTAAATCTTTAAATGGATCGCTAAAGCTCAAAACGTCTGGTCGGATCGTTACACTAGGGTTTTGGCCGGACGAGCTCGGGCTGTTGATGTTTTGGTAAATGTGCAAAGATAATAAATATATCTATTGTAATTGATTATCTTTGCATTTTTTATCATATTAAGTCACTTTTGTTATATTTACGCTGTGTGAAAGCATATTTTAGGGGGAAAACTATTTTCGGGGGTTGATTTGATCTAGTTGAGGTAAGTATCTTATCTAACTTTGTGTGAGGGAAACTACATCTTAGGATTGTGGTTGTTTGTGCTAATTGTACTATGTGAAAGACGTGTACACAAGGTGACGAGTGTGTACACGAGCTATATATGGTATTTGACCGGTTTAGACTTTTAGACTTCTTCCATGTATTTACTTTATTTTTTTTATAACATGTTACAATTATTGTTGAATTTACCCTCACATACTTTAATTGATGTTGTTAGCATTTTGTTAAAAACCTTTATTGTTGTAATTTTTCTTATATGCTTAGCTGAAGTTGCAACCTTCCTTATTATCTTGTTACCCTTTTTATTGTTGAGATACACATACTTGTATTTATCATTTCGTAGAATGTCTTCTTGATTGAGTTATTGATGTTGAAGTTGTGGAAGTCATTATCTCATTGAGCTTGATGAAGATAATTTTTGAGATATTTTTCCTTGTTGAGCATTCCTCTTTTGTTTTGTTGTTATTGACATACTGTACACATTGTGATTGAGCCATGGACTATATGTTGTGATAACCTCGATATTATTGATATTGAAAAGTGTTGTGGATTATGGGCATATGTGGTGTTAGTTGATTATGGTATTATGATATTGATATGCATGCGGCGGTATAAGAATATGGATTGATATCATACAGTGAGATAAGGTGTGAATTTATACGTGTGTTTCTAGTAAGAAAATTACTTGAAGCTACACTGTGTGATAAGGGGGCTGAAATGAGTGTAGCTATTTCAAAAAAAAAATATTTTTAAAAGTAAATGCAAGGCTCATTAGCTGATATAAGAAAATATTGTGTTTATGACTTGTGATATTTGAGTTTAAGGCAGTACCTCAGTTGTAATTCTAATTGTACATTCTATTTGGAACGACTTGTTGATTTGAACGATTATTGTTCTTCCTCCAATCATTCATCCGCATTTTGATTGTATTTGGGTATTTATTGTTATCTTGGTGGTCGAACGATTGTGCCTTCCCGTATGAGTATGCAATCTACGTGATTTGTTACATTGCTTTAACATGTCAATATGTGCGTCTATTATTACTTGGTAAATTAATTGTCAATGAAAATTTAATTGTGTAAAGTCATTATCTCATATTCTATTGAGTTGTTGGTAACATAACTGTTAAATAAAAGAATTATTAACATGATTTATTCTGTGTCTTTTAAGATATAACTCCTTATCTCATTTGGTGCTTTACTATTTTAATGGTTATTGTACTTTTACTTTAGTTGGGTTCCCAAATTATACTCATCACCCTATTTGATGTTTACTTTACGTAAAATTGTTACTAAATTTTTCTTTTAACAAATTCTACATTTAATTCCCAAAGTATGCTTGAACTCCCGTAAATTTTATGGGAGCTCCAGGAAATCTATGCTGGAACTCCCGCAAATTTTACGGGAGTTCAAGCATAATTTTGCTTGAACTCCCGCAAATTTTACGGGAGTTTCAGCAAGTATAATTGTCCATTATAATATACTAGAGTTTGGAGCACTGGTGCTCCGGTCTCCCGCAAATTTTACAGGAGTTAACAAAGTATACCGGTCTAGCATAATATGCTGGAGTTCGTACACAAATGCACCAGAACTCCCGTATATTATACTGGACCGGTACCTGTTACAGCAAAATAATGGCTATTTTTTATTGACTTGGTAAACGCTAGCTATTTTTCATTGACTAGTGTGAAAACAAGCTATACCATGATATTTTAACCAATACACTGAATGTAATCAGCATGAAAATTAACGTAATCCAACTGGTCAATTGCAAGCCATACTCTTGACACAGAACTTTCCAAGCCTCAAGAACTCGAGAGAATCCAAGTTAAAATTTTATGTAAATCTCTCACTTCAGGGACACATTCTCAGAATGAGATCCTGAAATATAATGTTGACCTAAAACTTTCACCTTGTTTTCGAAGCAAGCAGTTATTAAAATTAAAAAAGATGGGGGCTGAAACAGCAACCAACCTCTTACTCTCAGTTTAACCTTCCAAATTTCTTTATTATTGGAGTTAGCAGCAATACTTGAGCGTACAAATTGTAAATTCAGGAAGATTCTACTTAAGTGACAAATACTTGATAAACTGCATTGCTGACAGCTATAGTTTGAACTCCTGAACATCACCCCGGCCTAGAGAATAGTTTTCGGGTGATACAACCTGCATTAATACCACGCAAAATTATAACGTTGATATAAGTCAGAAAGGGAGAAAGAAAAGAAAAAAAGCGTGATAGACAACACAACCAAGGATCAAAAAAGCTGCAGTTATTATGGTGCATGAAACAAATAAGGAAGGTCAATCAAAGAGATGCGATATTATATTGAGATAATTGCTTTCTTCAAACCTCACAAGCTAAGAAGTTCCTGATAGCATTTTCTTTGCCAACTGTTAATTAGCAGAATCATTTTGCTTTCTTGGAAAGGTAGTTGATCGCATTCACATGCTAATACATCTTCTTCAAGATGGATGCCGAAACCAAAAGCAAAGGGCACCAGTAATTCTACACAAAAGCTACCAAAAATTCACAAAAAGCATCTATCTGACTATTTTTATGGTAATACATTCTCTTTCTAGGATATGGTATTTTTTATAACTCAAAGTAGTGCACCAGTTATCTCTGCGTTGCACATACTTTAGAGCTGCTCTTTTGTATAGAAAATAAATTTGATCAGCATCTATGTACCACCTACCATTCCACCAAATGACTGAAAACTGAAAGAAAAAAGAAGAAAAAAAAACCAGTATTATGCAGCTCTAAGTGTTTTTAAACCCCGACCTTACAACTCACTTCACAACCTTGACTCAATTAGGATCAAATTCAAGTTACTAGTTAAATAAGGAAGTGTTTTGTTTTTCCCTTGACACAGATATTCACTATTAATTATTAGGAAGTGACCTTTTCCCTCACATTTGCAGAAAAACTATTAATGAATAGTTATGTTTTACAGGGCAGCATTTTTAATCAGGTCATGCACATCACTAAGGAGATGTAAGTGCATAAAGGCATCCAAAACTACCGTCTTGTGGACCCTCTTCCTCCCCCAAAAATTACTTAAAACAATTGCAAATTTCTGAATGTGATTGTTAATTAAAAGCAAGTTCGTGCTCTTTGATTTCCCTATTTTAATATTATGTTCTTACTAACAACAACAACAACAACAACCCAGTATATTCCCACAAAGTGGGGTCTGAGGAGGGTAATATGTAGACAGGCCTTACCTCTACCCAAAAGGGCAGAGAGGCTGTTTCCAATCGACCATCAGCGCAGGGAAAAGAAAGGCAAACAAAAACAAAAACAAAAACAGCATTAGTTACACCAGCATACATCGCATAAATAATTAACTAAAAATAAGAGACATATGTACCATAAATAAATCGACATGCAATAATATTAAAACAGTAGCTAACAGAAATGACTACCACAAGAGAAAGCAAACTAATCCTCTATGGGTGGCCCTACCGCGTCTCACCCACCCCGGAAAGGAGTACGAAAATTCTAAAAGCCCCTATCCTACAACCCTGATACTAGACCTCCAAACTTTCCTATCAAGGGTCATGTCCTTGGAAATCTGCATACTGGCCATGTCCTGCCTAATTACCTCTCCTTAGTATCTCTTAGGTCTCCCTCTGGCTCGCCTCACACCGACCACCGCTAGCCGCTCACAACTCCTCACCGGGGCATCGGGGTTTCTCCTCCGCACATGCCCGAACCACCGAAGCCTTGCCTCTCGCATCTTCTCATCCACTGGGGCCACCCCCACCTTCTCCCGAATAACTTCGTTTCTAATCTTATCTAACTCTGGTGAGCCCGCACATCCACCTAAGCATCCTCATCTCCGCAACCTTCATCCTCTCAACATGAGATTTCTTCACCGGCCAACACTCCGTCCCATACAGCATGGCAGGTCTAACCACAGCTCTATAAAACTTCCCCTTGAGTTTTTGTGGCACTTTCTTATCACACAAGACTCCTGATGCAAGCCTCCACTTCGACCACCCCGCCGCTATACGGTGAGTGACATCCCCGTCTATCTCTCCGTCCCCCTGGATCACCGATCCAAGGTATCTGAAACTATCCTTCTTGGCTATGGCCTGAGATCCAATCATCACGCTCCCTCCCACTTCGCTCGACTCAGCGCTAAACTTGCACTCCAGGTATTCTGTCTTAGACCTGCTTAGTTTAAACCCCTTAGACTCGAGAGTCCGTCTCCATTCCTCTAGCCTCTCGTTAACACCGACCCTCGTCTCGTCTACCAGGACTATGTCATCAGCAAATAGCATATACCAAGGAACATCCCCTTGAATATGGCGAGTTAGAGCATCCATTACCAAGGCAAATAAGAGAGGGCTTAGCGCAGATCCTTGATGTAGCCCCATAACCACCGGAAAATGATCCGAGTCACCACCCACCGTCCTAACCCTAGTCTTGGCTCCATCATACATGTCTTTGATCACTCTGATGTAGGCTTCTGGCACGCTCTTCGCCTCCAGGCACCTCCATAGCACCTCTCTTGGAACCTTGTCGTACCCCTTCTCCAAGTCGATAAACACCATGTGCAAGTCCTTCTTCTTGTCCCTAAACTTTTTCACATGGGGCTGGAAAGGTGGATAGCTTCTATAGTGGACCGACCCGGTATGAAGCCGAACTGGTTCTCGGAAATAGATGTCGACTCCCTCACCCTAGCCTCGATCACCCGCTCCCAGACCTTCATGGCGTGGCTTATTAATTTGATGCCCCTATAGTTGTTGCAACACTGGATATCCCCTTTGTTCTTATACAAGGGTACCATTGTACTCCACCTCCACTCCCCCGGCATCCTTTTGGTCCTGAAGATCGCATTGAACAACCTGGTGAGCCACTCCACTCCTGGCTTACCCATGCATTTCCAAAACTCCACCGGGATTTCGTCTGGCCCGGTCGCTCGACCTCTACTCATCCTGCGCAAAGCCCCCACGACCTCTTCCGCCCTAATGCGCCTGCGGTACCCTAGGTCTCTATGGCGCTCTGAATGCCCCAACTCCCCTAGTTCTATGCTTTGGTCCCCCTCCTCGTTGAGAAGGTCTCGGAAGTACGCCTGCCATCTCTGTTTGACTTGAGACTCCCCCATCAGGACTCTACCATCCTCATCCTTGATGCACCTAACTCGATCCAGGTCCCTCGCCTTCCTTTCCCTTACTTTGGCTAACCGAATAACTTCTTGTCCCCGCCTTTCTCCCCCAATTCCTCGTACATGCGACCAAGCCGCGCGTTTTTAGCTTCTGTGACCGCCAGCTTCACTTCCTTCCTCGCCACATTATAGATCTCTCTATTCACCCGCCTTTCTTCCTCGTTTGTGCTCCCCGCCAACTTCGCAAAAGCTGCTTTCTTCACCTTCACTTTTTCTCGTACTACGTCATTCCACCACCAGTCGCCCTGATGTCTGCCTAGATAGCCTTTGGCTACCCCAAGCACGTCCCGCGCTGCCTCCTTAACCAGATCCGCCGTCTCTGACCACATTGCGTCTGCTACCCCGGAACTTCTCCAAGCTCCACCATCAACTAACCTCCTCTCCAGCTCCTGGGCTTTCTCTTTAGTCAAAGCACCCCATCTAATTCGCGGTCGGCCCCGAGCACCCCTCTGCTTCTTCTTCACCCAGAGTCCGACATCCATCACTAGGAGTCTATGAAGGGTACAAAGGGATTCTCCCGGAATAACCTTGCAGTCCCTGCACAAACCTCTATCGCTCCTTCTGAGAAGGAGGTAATCGATCTGAGTCCTCGCCGCCGAACTTTTGAAGGTGACCAAATGTTCCTCCCTCTTCTGAAATGTGGAGTTAGCAATCAGAAGCTCGGAAGCCCTAGTGAAATCCAACAGCGCAGTGCCTCCTCCGTTCCTAACCCCAAGGCCAAAGCTGCCGTGCACCTCACCATAACCACTAGCATCTGCCCCAATATGGCCATTAAAGTCCCCTCCAATGACCAGCTTCTCAGATTGGGGAATACTACGCACCAACTCATCCAAGTCATCCCAAAAACACCTCTTGACCTCCTCATCTAAGCCCGCATGTGGTGCGTAGGCGCTGATGACGTTGAGGACACAACCCCCGATAGCCAACTTAATAGATATCAAGCTATCGTTCACTCGCCTAACCTCCACGGACTCCCTAAGGTCCTTGTCCACCAGGATGCCCACTCCATTCTTACCCCTCACGACCCCAGAGTACCACAACTTAAACCCGTCTACATCCCACGCCTCCGTCCCTTTCCACCTAGTCTCCTGGACACAGGCTATGTTGACCCTCCTCTTCTGAAGAATCTTCACCAACTCAATGGACTTACCCGTCAGAGTGCCTATGTTCCACGACCCGATCCTTAATCTATGTGCGTCTGCTACCCTCCTCCCACCCTTACCTCCCGCCCTACCCGCAGAACCTCTCCATGCCCCTCTACTTACCCCCGCCACCGCCCCCACCCCTTGAGGACATGACCTTGCACTTACATCCCCGCCGCGGCCACAATCCCTCCGACCGACTATGGGATAATGACGCACACACGCACAAAAGGGAGATACGAAAAGGGGCAAACTAGATAGCAACAGAGTAAACCTTACAAGAAATGCTAGCGAGAGCACGAAAAGGTGTACAGGTTAAACGAGGGGCAGGAGGTACCAACTCCCGGTGGAAAAACCTGAAGGTAGGCGCCCGAGGCCAAGTGATGTCTCCACTTGCACGTCCCGGCTGATGTTGCTTAGCTCTTCACTCCCAAACGCCACAAAGTCGCCTTGTCATCTGTCCTGGGATTTACCGGGATGGATAGTTCTGTTGCGTCCCGCCGAGAACCCTGCACAAACACAAAACCAACCACACGAAAAAGCGGGGGATGGGGGTGTTGCCTGACTTGGGGGAGGGACTGCCTGAAAGTGGGGTGGGAGGTGGGGGAAACGAGGGAGGGGGAGAATAGGGGTGGCGGGGCAGAGGGGTGACGGGGTAGTGGGGATGGGAGAGGGACGGGGGAGGAGGGAAGGGGGAAAGAGAGAGAAGAGGAGGAAGAAGGAAGGCAGAAGGGTGGGAGTGGGCTGCCGGCGAACTCGCCGGAGTTGGGGAGAGGGTGGTGGGGAAACAGCGGCGGGGAGGGGAGAGGGGGCTGGGCGGAGGGCTAGAGAGGGGGGGTAGAGACGAGAGAGAAGAAGAGGTGAGGGGGTGACCTTACCTTGGGGTCGCCGGAGTGGAGGGGTGGAGGGGGAGGGTAAACCTTACCTGGGGTCGCCGGAGTGGGGAGGGGGGGGGGGGGAGAAGGTAAGTCGCTGGAGTGGAACTTACCGTTGGAAAGATGGCTGTTGAGAGGAGACAGAATGAGAATGTTGAAGTCGGAATGTTGAAATACCTAAAAAAAATTGCTTATTTTTGACCGAAAGTTAACAAGGAAATACCAAAAAAGAAATTCACGAAGATATATATGCATAAAACAATATTATATCATCCATGTAACATATACAACGTAAGTGCAACAATATATATGTTCTTACTAAAGAGAATATAATACTGTATCAGCAACAAAATATAATTAGACAACATGAGAGTCCGGGGTCACAACTTTGTGAGACAATATGATAAATTTAGAAGCCGAAGACTACAAGCCCCTTATTACGGAGTCAAAATGGTGCCTCGATAAAGAGGTGTGAGGGCAGGCTTTAGCGCCCCCCCCCTTACGTGGAGATAAACATGAGACTATGCATGTTTCTTGGTTAAAACATTTTGGATGAGCCAAAATATTTTAAGAACAAGCAAAAGAAAACAACATACCCAGTAAATCCCACAAGTGGGCACTAGAAACAAACAAAAGAACCTACAATAAGATAGTGTTGGGTTACAACAAAAAAATAAACAGAGTAGATATTACTTATCTAGGCTTGCAAGACACTAAGAAAATCATACTCCTATTACTTATCTAGGCTTGCAAGACATTAAGAAAATCATAGTCCTATTACTTATCTAGGCTTGCAAGACATTAAGAAAATCTAGCACTGTATGCACTTCATATGCATTTTCCAATTTACACCATAAAGCTAAAAGATAAATCACTTATACTCCAGGCAATGAGTAGCTTTAGCTTTGCCTTCAAAGCACCTTGATTCCTTCCTTTCCACGATTACCAAAGTCACACCAGCTAGGATTATGTATCATGTCTATTAGCTCCTTTACTTATCCCTTTTGATGCCAACCTCCACCGCAGACCTTGGCATTCCCGTTTAATACCCAAACCGCATAGAAACAAGCTCCACAAATGCATTGAAATATAGCAGTGTATAGATAAATGGTTTGTGTCTTCAACATCATTTTCACACGTATATTACTGCAGATGCAGACTAGGTACCTCCTTTTTGCATATTTTGATGAGTAAGGGAGGACCATTTGCTGCCACCCATCGTGTTCCAAATCTTCTTCTGTTGCTGCCACCCATCGTGTTCCAGATTATGGAATAACTCCCTCAGTTAGGACAAGTCAGGTAGTTCCGGTGGCAAGAGCGCTCCACTTTCAATCACGGGATTAGGAGTTTGAGTCACCAATTGACCAAAGAGGATAAGAGTCCTTGTTTGCAGCTGGGTAGGGAATAGGATCAACCATATAAAAGAATTCCTTGGTTAGCCCTGTGCAATAAACAGTTTCTTCAGTAATTGAATTGTTCTCTCCACTTCCCAGCCATTACAAGCAATGACTCTATTAGAGAAAGCAGGAAACCCATCCTAGCCCAGACTTGCATTGAGCTATATAGGTCTTAGTATTTCCGGCAAATCATAGTACATCTGGAAACAAATCTTTCAGGTTAAATTGTTGCAACCAAGCATCATGCCAAAAACTTGAAGTATTCTGTCAATACCCATTTTAAACTGAATAATATGTAGTTTCCACACTGCAATTTCATAAGAAATTGAAACTTCCTTAACACACCAAGGCAGCTGGTGCATATGTAGCTGTCAACACTTTCTTCCATAAAACCTCACCATCTTGATTCTCCATAGCCATTAAAATAGCAAAAGTGGTAACGCGTCCTCAAATTTCTGCTCCCAGCCTTTTTCCTTATCACAGCTACTCATCTTACCAATTACCAAATGAAATAAACTTTTTCTTTATTAACTTCCCATAAGAAATTTAATCTGATCCTGTCCAGAATTTTCATTTTCACTACACAATGACTGAATATAAAATTCTGGTTGGTTTATCCAATCAGTTCATCGATGGTTGGCAAGTATGATGGTTACGGGCACTAAAAACAAATACATCATATATAATAATGGCAGAGAATCAAGGATGCTATTTATCAGGATTGTCCTCGTTTCAAATAGGAATATTATCTTTTCTAATTTGACTTCTTTTCAATTTTATCAATGCTCCCATGCCAAATATTATCTAATTTATCATTTATGCACAATTAATTGCATGTCTAAATATGTGGCAGGCAAAGAGTGCGTAATTGCAACCAAAAATCTCTGGTCGTCTCTTCTACATCCTACACTTCATTTATTGGAATACAAGCAACTTTTTGGCTGATTTTATATGTAATCCTAACCTAAAATGTTTCAAAGACCAAAAGTATTAATCCTCAGATGTTTCAATTGGGTGCCATCTCCATCACAAAGAATAAGGGCGTTATCCACATATATGAGATATGTCTACTAAGTACTCTTCTAAACAACAACCACCTAGTAGAATCCCACTAGTGGAGTCTAGGAGGTAGAGTGTACGCAGACCTTACCCTTACCCGGAGGGGTAGAGAGGCCGTTTCCGGAGACCCTCGAATACTCTTCTTCTATTCCAATATTAAAACCCCTTATCCAACTCTTTTGCATGGCTACTTTGACATCTTGCAAGACTCTCATGTACAATTGTAAAAGGATCTGAACTGTAATACAAGCTTTTCCAAGAACTTTTTAAAACCCCTATCAATAAACTTTTATTCTTGATGTGAGATACCAAATAACTCAAATAATAATGAATGAGGGGGAGACAATGGGTCCCCTTACTTTCATCCACTTTCTGAAAAGAATCTGCCCAGATAGCTATTAATGATAATAGAAAACAAGACCGGGAAGGTACAAAAATAAATCCACTTTAACCAGTTCTCTCCAAACTCACTTCTTTCAGCATATGGAATAAAAACCTCCATTTATATGACCTTCAACTCTTAAGCCTTACACCTCTTGCGAATGAAGATACTATCGCAGTCAGTAAAACTTCCCACTAGACTTATGGGACTCCTTCAGCTCCTAAGCCTTACATCTCTTGCGACTCAAGATACTATAGCAGAATTGAAACCTTTCTCAAACCTTTAAGTTTCGACCTAATATAGTGATTTATAGCATTTAGCAAATCTTTATTAATCATTCTCCAACACCTTTAGTAGAAAGCCATCAAACCATGGGCTTTTTCACCATTATGGTTACATCTCTTGCGAATCAAGATACCATTAGCATGCATCAAAAGTTCCCACTAGACTTATGAGACTAAAGTCCTTCAACTTTTAAGACTTACATCTCTTGCGAATATGATACTACTACATGTTATGAATGAAAACGACCAAAAGACCAACCGAAGGGTATAATTGGAAGTTTAGCAACTCACATTTGGGACACTAGTTAAAAGGAGCATGTGCACTGTGTAAAAACTCCTATATATACAAGAGGAAATATTCTATTAAGATTATGCAAGAACTTTGCCTTTCTTTTCTTAGTTTTTTACTTAGATAAAATGAGGAAACCCCCCTCCCATCTTTATTTTCCCTTTTATTTTGAGTTTTATGCAATTACATTCTCCATTTCAATAAAATCCCCCTCTATTACATTCTCTGTACTCGAAAAATAACCTTTTCCTCAATGTTCGTGTAGAGCGTCATCACTTTAGGAATTAGGACATACTCTGCCGCCTCAAGAGCAAGTTCTGTGGCAATAGCATCATTCCAGTTCACTCTTTTAACTGCTCCACTGCTTGGTTCCATGTAAAGGACATCACCAATAATCGTTGTTGACTCCGTTGTCAAATCCATCTTGGCAGCATGCCTGAAGGCCCTGCTAAGAGCAATTTGATAATATCTGATAAGCAAATACGGACTCCAATGACGATAACAATGTTGTCAATATATGGACTTTTTGCTCCCCAAAACCAGGAGCTTCGAGTGCATTAATGTGCCATGCTCCTCTCAGTTTGTTCACAACCAGATTGGCTAGAGCTTCCTCCACTATGTTTTTATCTCTTCCTTCCCTTAACATGACAGACTCCTTTGTTAAACTAGTAAAATTCATGAATTGCAAGGAAAGGACCAAGGTCTTAAAGCTGTCCTGCTCTTGTATACATGTGGTAACAATCCAAATGACATCTCGGGCAGAAGCTTCAGTTCCCAAAGCAAGGTCTCGGTTCACTTGATGAAATATCCCGTCAAACAAGTTTGTATAAACGAACTCCACCAATGCATCTTTTGTATTAGTTGCCTGCGCCATATGTAAACTATTGGCAACATTATCCATGCCAGCTTAAATTTACGTGTTGATAAAGCTAGTATGAGCTCACTTACACTACAACCAATCAAGCCAGCGGCACTTCAAACAGCCTCAGTTTGCAGAAGTGCAACATGGCTTGCATTGTCAATGACTTGCGATAAAAAGAGTTTAACTGCTGAAATTTCTGCTTTCTCTATTTCAACCTTTAGCCAGTTGCGATAAATTGCAGCCCATGAATTTCTCCTTTAAGTACTCCGAGAACTCGTGATTCTTAATGGAAACCAGATCATCTGAAAACTATTTTCAATGCGCAGCGAGTAAACTAAGCAAAGTATGAACTCCAAGGGCATTGCGGCCATACAATATTTAGCTACATTAGCTCCATTGCTGTTCAAGACAAGTTCAGATCCTAGTGGTAATGATAATAAAATTGCACCATCAAATTCTGTAGCACCCACAATGCCTATCCCCGGACCATTTGCATGTTCTTCGTGGAGTGCAATCATTGTACGGATCATGGTCACACCACCGTCCCAGGCCAAAGTTTGTGGAATAGCTCCAAACGCTATTGCAACAGCCCATGATATGAAAGAGCTCTTAGACGCAATTTGTAATACGCCACTACCTTAGGCATGTTTAAAGCAGTAGCAGAACTGGGAAAGATAATTTTAATTGGTCTTGTGTGGTTTTCTCATTATCTGCGGGCAGTTGGTTCCTCATGCAAACATTCCTTCACAACAAGGACAGAGGTAGAAGATTCAAGTGTACCGGCAGGGAGTGGTGCATCTATCGTAGGAATGGGATTGAATACAATCAGCTCAGCACTTCCAGATTGTGGCATAACATAGATGGCCTGATCCATTGCACCAAACTGTCTGCTGATATTCTTTCACATTCACAAGTAAAGTGTGCAAGTTCATTTTGCCCAATAGCAAACAAAATGTTAAGTGGACACTGAAATCAAGTTGGGACCACAATATATATTTGAAAAGGCCCTTCAAGTGAAGATTACCTCAACCTCTCGATTTTTCCCGCGCATACAAGCATGGTTCGCATGTAGCGCCATCATTAGATCTAAGATGGTGGTGATTCAAGTGTCAAACATGGTAGAAGACTAGAAGGGTAGAGAGGCTTGGGATAGGAGCAACGAGAACACCAATGTTAATAGGGATGGCGGTGCGGGTGCAGGACGGTGCGGGTTTGAACGTCGGCGGGGCAGGGTGGGTTTGAGATTTTGCGTTTGCGGGGCGGTTTCAATTTTTAAATTTTAAAAAAAATGCGGGATGGGGCGGGGCGGTGCGGGTGCGAGTGGAGATTTAATATTTTAAACTAATAGAGAGATCTTTATAAAGTCTTTTCTTCTATTTGAATTATATATAGTTCGTGTAATAGAAATTTTCGTTCATAAAATTATGCATTTACAAAAAATGCATTTTAGTAACTTTATTATTTTTAATGGTGCTATTTTTTAAAGCAAATTAAAGGCAAAGGTAAATGTGCATTCCATTTCTATTTAATATTCCCTTTATTGCCAAATAAAAATGAAATCTTGTGACAGGACAGGAATAACATTCTGCAAAGTTGCCTCTGCATTTTCTACCTTCTACCATAATCATCATCATATATAGTACTAGATTTAATGTCAGTATAGAGCGGTATTAGTATAGAAAAGTGTACGTAGTCCAAAATATATTAGTCTAAAAATATACTAGTCGAGTAAGGATCTTTGAAAAAATGTCCACAAACACCCTCCTTTGCAAACAAAACCCACCAATAATTTGAGGCACATTTCCTATTAGTTATCTATTTACTTTATTAACTTCCATAATTTGTGGAGTTTAATTGTTCTATAGGAAAAACCACTACATTTAGAGGCAAAATATGGGAATTTAAGAACATTTTGGATGAAATTAATTGTTTTGTTAAAAAAATGAGATTTAAGTCTAGCTTTCTAAAAAAGAAAGAATTTTTATAAAAAATAAAAATAAAAAATTGCGGGTGCGGGGCGGAACGGGTGAACGCGGGTTTAAATTCTATGCGGGGTGGGGCGGGTCTAAATTTCGCGGGTTAGACAGAACCCGTCCCGCACCCGCACCGCATGCCATTCCTACGGGTAATGTAATGAAGGGGGATTGTATAGAAATGGAGAAATGTAATTACAACTGATAGAGGTGTTCATCTCCTTTCTTACAACAAAACTCAGAAATAAAGGGGAAACAAAGAAGGGGGGAGGTTCCAGATTTACTCTAAGTAAAAAACCATGACAAGGAAGACAAAGTTCTTGCATAATCCTAAAAGCATTTTTCCTCTTATATATAAGGCCATCTTCACATGGCACATGTGCTCCTTCTGACCAGGTGACAGTGTGTGGAATTAAGACTCCCATTATGAACCAAGTGATTGGAAAAATAAGATGATTAAGAAACAAGACATGTGCCGTTCAGTCCTCTTACAAAAGAGAGGGGAAAGACCTCTAGCAACCAAGACTAGGGTAGGGAGAGGGGCCTTTAGTATTCTAACAACTAAAAATGCTAAACACTGGAACACTCATCATTATTGACACCAACTATATAGAATCCATGTCAAGAATTCTGTTGTCTGTCTCCGTCACTAATCCAATCACATCCATGTCAAAAATCCATAACAATACTTGTTAAATATGTGCAGGACAATTCCAAAACAAGGAAAAGAATATACATATAGCAACCAAAAGGGCGGTAATTTTGCAATGGTCCAAGAGCACTTACCGGAGCAGCAGTATTCTTCACATGCCAGCTTCTTTGGGCGTCTTGGCGATAATAGAGAGAGCGTGCAACCCAGATTGGAGCTCATCCGACAAGAGTTCGTACACCATACGGTGTCGTTTAACGAGATTCTGTCCATCAAATTTGCTGGAGACAATTTTGACATTGAAATGGGTCTCGTTAGTGCCGCTTTCCTTTACGGCGGCATGACCCGCATGCTGGTAAGAGACGTCTTCCACTTCAATTAAGGTGGCTTCAAGTGCCGATTGTAGCCTCGTCTTCATCCTACTAGCCCTCGATAGCAGCCCCCGTGAAGCCATCGCCACTACTTTTCTTCGCATTCCACAATAAAGTGATAAAATATTGGTGTTGGTGCCAAAGAGAAAAGAAAAGCAAATAAAGGGAAGCGAAGCATAATGTTGGAGTAATAAACCGTAGATTAGAATATGATCCTTTGAAGGTTTTTGTATTAAAAAAAATATTGCCAAATTTGTCTCTTGTTGTAAAAAGTTTAGTTAACGTGGATGTCCGATGTGTATTATTTCCGCCACTTTTATCCATGATATAAATAATACATCATAATTCATCATTATTATGATCATAATTATTACACATCCATAATTATTCTTCCTGATTTTCTCGTTATTCCAATTGTTAATGTCATGTTTAAGACAATACTTTTGTAATTTTTTAGGCAACAATATAAATAGAGGCATAAAAAATGATATGAACACTTGATGAAATAAGAAAGTTATCTCTTCTTCTCTTATTCTATTACTTATCTATTTATTTAGTATTGTAACTTTGAGCTACATTTCTTAATACGTTATTAGCACAAAATCTTTAAAATTCTAATCTTCTCCGAGTTAAGTTCATTCTAATCTTCTCCAAGTTAAGTTCTTTCTCTTCTATCGCAAGGTATATACTTTTAACTAATCATGTTCATATTTAATTTTATTTAGTTTCCATGACTTCGTATTAAACTCAAATATCTATATATTGAAATGATGATCCGCTATAGTGGTCGGGCTTATTTTTGCATCTTTACTGTTTTGTTTTTCGAATAATCTAGAAATCATTTACTTGATAAAATAGATACAATATACTTTATACTAAAACATGATCAAAGATAATGTGAATTTCTTACAAGCCTAACTAGCCTATTAGGATATTATTTGTGTGAAAACTATTTGTTAAAAAAAGTATTTTTTTTTTCCTTTTGAAATTGTTAATCAAATAGTTTATATAGGTCACACTTTTATAATTAAGTCAAATTATTTCTTTACGGTATTATTCTAATGATTTTTAATTTAATTATATTCTTTGATAATTTTTATTATATCGAATTTGCTAAAGCTTGAGTTTATGGCACTTGATATTTTTGCAAAGAATAATCTATCATGGGTTCTCGATGTTGAAATTCAATTAGTTGTTAAAGGTCTTGGTGACACCATTACTCAGGGTAATGATGCGTCAAGCCAGGACAAAGTGAATGCCATGATTTTTATTCGTCATCATTTGGACGAAGGTTTGGAGGTTGAATATTTGAAAATAAAAAGATCTGCTTGAATTGTAGACTAGCCTGAAGGAAAGGTGTTATCATCTTAAGGCTACGGTATTGTTAAGGGTTCAATATGAGTGAATGCACTTACGGTTGCCAAATTTTAAGATCGTAAGTGAGTATAACTCTGTTGTATTTCGAATAACTTCCCAATTAAAATTATGTGGGGATGTTATGAATGATGAGGACTTATTGAAAAAGACTCTTACGACTTTTCATGCCTCAAATATGGTATTAAGTAGCAATACCATGAAAAGGGTTTTAAAAAGTATTTTGGAATTGATCTCATGCCTTCTGGTGGCTGAGCAACATAATACCCTTTTGATGAAAAATCATGAATCCCATCTCACACAGTCAACTCCGATTCCTTAAGCGAATATGGTAGAGAGAGATGATAAGTTTGAAAAAGACAGAATAATTATCATGGCCATATGAATGTACGTGGGCATCACAATGGCAAGAGACGATATAATAGTTGTAATCGTAACGGTCATGGCAAACGAGAGAATGTTATGGGTTAATCCTTTAAAAGGCAAAAGTTGTAACTGCCACTACTATGGCATGAAAAGTCATTGGAAAATTGAATGTCGTGCACCTGAACATTTTGTCACGCTTTATCAAAACTTCATCAAAAGAAAGGAAAATAATATTGGAGCATTTTGTGCTAATGCCCCAGTGGAGTCTCACTTCACCATTAAACAAAATTTTGAGGCAGGGCCTTAAAAATAATGATAATGCCGAGGCAAATCTTGAATGATGATAATTTTCTTACTCATTTGGAAGTTGAAGGCTTCTTTGGAGATCAAAACTAAAGTTTAATCATTTTACTGGGGAATGTAGTTCTGTGGTTATTTTTTGTCACGACCCTAGTTCACCAATCGTGAACATGTCGTGATGGCACCCAGTCCCCACGACTAGGTAAGCCTAACACGTTGCGGAATATACAAGCTATGAACACTTAAATAAGAAAACAGCGAAAAAATAGGATAAAAGATATGTAATCCGTGCCGCTTGGCACATACATCCGTCAACACCATGAATAAAACACTACCAAGATCCGGAATCCCACGGTAACACGGACTAAAAGAGAATATACAACTGTGGCTCTATGTGTAAAGAGTGTCTAACAACGAAATGAAGGAAAAATGCCAACTAGTACTATTAGAATAGAAGGAAAGCCTCCGGATCCGCGGACGTAGCAGATCATACCTCGAGGTCTCCCAGAAAGCGTGCTCCTAAATCACCTGTAATGTGCCTGATCGGATGTACCTGGATCTGCACAACAAAAGTGTGCAGAAGAGTAGCATGAGTACACCACGGCGGTACTCGGTAAGTGCCAAGCCTAACCTCGATGGAGTAGTGACGAGGAAGGTCAGGGCCCTACTGAGAGAAATAATAATATAATGATAATAACAATAATAAGCAGTTTAAATGATAATAATTTCCGAAATTAACAACAATAAATGATTACCGCAATCGTCTACAATTAAGCTAACAACAAATAGTCAACTCAATAAAACCAGTCCAGGACCTGTGGGAATCGAACCCACAGTCCCATTGACAGTACCTCTGGGTCTCCGGGAATCGAACCCGCAGTCCCTACCAATAACTCAGGATCTCGGGAATCGAACACGTAGTCCATATCTCAATAACTCAGGATCTCTGGGAATCGAACTCGCAGTCATATATCTCAATAACTCAGGATCTCCAGGAATCGAACCCGCAATCCACATCTCAATAACTTAGGATCTCCGGGAATCGAACTAGTAGTCCACAAGCAATACCACTTCGGGTCTCTAGGAATCGAACCCACAGCCCTGGGATCTCCGGGAATCGAACCCGCAATCCACAAGCACAACAAATAAAGGAATACACAGAGAGAGTAAGTTATGCTTAACTATAACTTCACCGAAAAATAGTGCCAATAATTATAAAAAATAAGACAATTAGGCAACTAAACAGTTAGGTACTACCTAATCATGCTTTTCTAACTACTACCGGTAAAATATCAAATTAACAACTAAAGACAGGAATATCACTCATCGAACATTTTAAATAAAGTATGTGTTCAACAACCAGCGCATGTACACGCCCGTCACCTCGCGTACAAGGCATTTAAATTATCACATAATATCCTAGGGGTAAAAATTCCCCCACACGAGGTTAGACAAGCCACTTACCTCAATTCCGGTACAAAACCGCTAAGAAATAACCCTCTTGCCGCGAATGTCGGCCTCCACAAGTGTAGTATCTGATAAAAATCAATAGAATCACATCAAAATAGGCCAATTGGGCATGACCCAATCAAAATAACTCAAAATACACCAAACCCACAAGTTGCCAAAATCCGACTTTCGGTACGCTTATCGAAAAATCACGAAAATTATATATTCGGGTTTCTTATCTCAATACGAGTCTAGGCATATAAAATTTATCGAAATCGGACTCCGTTTGCCCATTCAAATCAAAGATTTTCTAACATTTAGGCCTAGGGCTCAAACCCACCTTTAATCTTCCAATTTCATTGAAATAATCACGGATTTCATGATAAACCAACGAATTAAGGTCAAGAAACTTACCCCCGATGATTTCCCGATGATATCCCGGCGTTTCCCCTTCAAAATCCTCTCTTGGAGCTCAACAATGGCGGTTTTGGTGTGTTAGGCCGCGACTGAAATGTTCTGGACTTAAAGTCACTGCCAGGCCATTTTACTCTACGCGATCGCAGCACTGGGCTTGCGATCGCGATGCACAAAATATGGGCGGCCTAATTTTCCTCTACGCGATCGCGTGACCCTGGACGCGATCGCAGTGAACAACTCAGCAACCCTACGCGATCGCAAACGTACCCAACGCGATCGCGAAGAACAAACTCGTCCGGCTCCCCAAACTACCCTACGCGATCGCATACTCCCTCACGCGATCGCACTGCTTCCGACCAATACCCTACGCGATCGTATGAAATCTCACGCGATCGCACTGGTTCAACCTCCAGACTTACGCGATCGCAGGCTTTACTTCGCGATCGCAGAGCTCAGGATTTCTCCCTTACGCGATCGCATGGTCATCTCCGCGATCGCGGAGAGCAAAATTGCTCTGCAATTATTGCAGCAGAACAGTAGTGCCTTTTGGCACAAATTGGTCCGTTTGGACCCCCGAATTCATCCCGAGGCTCCCGGACCCCAACGAAAACCACCAACATACTCCAAAACACGATATGAACTCGTTCAAATCATAAAAACACGTCTAACAACATCAAAACCCATAATTCACATCGAATTCAAGCCTAAATTTCTTAAAACTTTTCGAATTACACATTCGATCTAAAACCCGACCAAACGACGTCCGAATAACCTGAAAATTTGCGGACATATCCAAATTCACATAACGAAGCTACAGAAATTGTCGGAATTCCATTCCGACCCCTGGATCAAAATCTCACCTATCGTTCGGATTCGCCAAAATTTCAACCTTCGGCATTTCAAGCCTAATTGAGCTAAGGACCTCCAAAATACATTCCGAACGCGCTCCCAACCCCGAAATCACCCAACGGAGCTAATGAAACCATCGGATTTCCGTTCCGAGATCGTCTTAACACTGTTCCGGTTACGGACCATTTTCTATCTTTAAAGCTCTCATTTAGGGACTAAGTGTCCCAAAATACTTCAAATTTCAGGGCCGACTCTCCCGGCAAACCACAATAGCATAAATGTACTTAGGGAAACAGTTAAATTAGGGATTGGGGCGAAATTTTCTAAAACGACCGGCCGGGTCGTTACATTTTTACTTTCAATATTTTTTTTGTCCTGTTCTAAAGGTTCTTTTAAGTAGTACTTAAGTCGTCTTATGTTGTTAGTTTTTCCGTATTTCTAATGGTGTACATTTATTTTTTATGAAGAAAATAAAATTTTCCTGTCTTCAATTGGATCCAAGATGAGCAATGAAGATTTATGCCTTTTGAGTGCTACAACTCACACAATATTAAGAGAAATTTGGTTATGAAAAAGGCATATGTTAATATAATATTTGGTAGTATAAAATTAACTGAGAGCTTTGGAAGAGCGACCTTATTACTGCCAGAAGGATCGATATTGACTATTAATAATAAATTATATTATAGTAAGTCTCAAAAATACTTGTTGAGTTTCAAAGCTATTCGCCAAAATGGCTACCATGTTGACAGCTCTAATGAAGGAAAGGTGAATACCTTTATATTATTACAATAAAAGCGGGGAAAAATGTGTGCATGAAAATTTAACCATATTTTCTTCTAGGTTGTACCACGCAAATATTGGTATGGTTGAATTACACGCCATAGTGAACAAAAGGTTTACTACTTCTAATGAGTTTATCATTTAGCATGACCGATTGGGCCATCCCAGTCCTAACATGATGCGCAAAATTATAGAAAATTCAAATGGGCACTCATTGAAGAATAAGAAGATTCTTCAATTTAAGAAATTCTCTTGTGTTGCTTGTTCTCAAGAAAAAATGGCTATTAAACCATCAACTGCTAAAATTGGGATTGAATTCTATGTATTTCCGAAACGTATACAGGGTGATATATGTGGGTCTATATACCATCCATATGTAGCATTCAAGTATTGTATTGTCTTGAGAGACGCAACTACAAGATGGTCACATATTGCAAGATTGTTGGCACAAATAATAAAGTTAAGAGCATAATTTTTAGATTATGCAATTAAGATAATTCGTCTTGAAAGTGGTGGTGAATTTACATCTCAGGCCTTTACTGATTATTGTATGGCCACTGGAATAAAAGTTGAGCATCTGATTGCTTATGTTCATAGTCAAATAGTCTAGCAGAATCATTGATTAAACGTCTCCAATTAATAGATAGATTATTCCTAATGTAGACAAAACTTTTTCTTTCAGTGTGGGGATATGGTATTTTGCATGCAGCAATACTTGTGCGCATAAGGCCAACCAGTTACCATGAAATCTCTCCATTACAGTTGGCTTTTGGTTAAAAGCCAAATATTTTTCGTCTAAGAATTTTTGAATTTGCAGTATATGTTCCAATTGCTTCACCACAATGCAAAAAGATCGGTCCCCAAAGAAGATTGGAGTATATGTTGGTAATGCATCTCCTTCTATGATCAAATATCTAGAAGCCTATGATAGGCGATTTGTTTACAGCCAAATTTGCTGATTGTCATGTGGATGAATCAGATTGTCCAACGAGAGAAAATAAACAACTGAAAAAAGAGATAGATTGGAATGTATTGTCTATATGATCCTCGTTCAAATCAATGTGGACAAGAAGTTCAAAAGATCATTTGTATGCAAAATATTGCAAATCAACTACATATGTATTTACTAACCTTCCACGGGTTACTAAATTGCATATTCCAGCTGTAAATGCTCCAAAATTCGAGTTTATGTCCTAGTTGGACAGTATAATAATGCGAATGAGTCTAGGTCATACCTTAAACGCGGTAGACCAATCGGTTCCAAGAATACAAATTCCCGAAAAAGGAAAGGTGCAAATGATCAAGTTGATCATAATATGGAGGCAATTGCTCAAGGGGAGCATAGACGTATCAATTGATAAGACCTCACATGAGGTTCTAGTACCTAAATGATGAAAATAAATAGATCCTAATAAGTTATGTCTCTATGAAAAATATAATATTTAATTAAGCGGTAATAAATAAGCCATAACCAATAAAATACAAAAATAGTCAAGAATTGATTTAAGCCAGACATTAGTCAATAAAGCGACCGTGCTAGAACCACGGGACTCGAGGGGCGCCTTACACCTTCCCCTCGGTCAACAGAATTTCTTACCCAATCTTCTATTTTCGTAGACCATAAATTAAGAGTCAAACCTTCCTTTTGAAATGGGATTCAAATAAAAGGTGACTTGGAACACCAAAACTCAATTCCAAGTGGCGGCTCTAAATAATAAATAATCCCTTTTCAAAATGTCACTTCAATTGGAAAAACTCTTCTAACTCAACCTCGTATTAGGGTTGCGTGGGAAAAAAGAGGTGTGACAATACGAGTTTGAACTAGCCTAGTAGACTTTGTCAGCTCTAGCCACGTGCCTTGGGAACCTCACATCGATCCACTGTAGCCGCTGATTTACACTACCTCGAGGCTGATCGTTGTTTATGCTGCCTCGAGGTCGATCATTGGGAACCCTTGAGTTCAATCACTAGGAACCCTCGGGGTCGGAACACCGAGCTAAACTTTGAGCCTTCTGGGGGCAGTCTCTACGAGCGCCTTGATGGCCGTAAAATCGAACCGCTGATTTTTAGCATATAGAATTAGTAATATTTTGCCAAAAAAAAAAGTGAAAAAGAAAAATGGAGGTTGTTTTCTTGAATAAAGTTGAGGGTCCTTTCAACAATTCCTCAAGATTCTACCTTTTGATATTTTTTTGGAATTTTTACCTCCTATAGCAAAGGTTGATACCTTATTTATTTTAAATAAATACCTTTTAAAAAAATTATATTCCATAGATACCTTTTGATTTATATAGTCAAATATTTATTTATGGTCACCTCTTACCCTTAAGCCATAAAATATGCGTTGTATTATTTTTCTCTCTCATTCTTTCAGATTTTTCTCCACCCTCTCTCTCTTTCTCAATGCCAGTCTTGAATACAACCACAATTCTCGACTAATTTATCTCCATTGTCTCGAAAATTTTTTATTTGAGTGATCATCAATGGCGGAGAATTACAGAGAGGGGCAAAACCACCCATTGAATTTATTATTCCTCTTCCTTCTACAATTCATCATTAAAGGCTTAAAGGCTTTGAAGGATATAAATTTAAGCTTTGAAGGATATAAGTATATGTGATATCCTTAATTCCTCTTTATTAATCAATTAGAATGCCCGAGAGGGGCAAAACCACCCATTAAATTCATTGTTCCTCTTTCTTCCTCAATTCGTAATTGAAGGCTTGAAGGCTTTGAAGGATATAAATTTTTGTGACATTCTTAATTCATCTTTGAATGATATAAGTTTATGTGATTTCTACATCTTCTGAGATATGGCATTGAAGACATTAACGTTGTTTTTTGCCATTGAAGGCACCATCGCCGGACCAAGGTGGCGCGTTTTCACTACCGGCTTCCGGTGATCAGAGGATTCACCGGAAATTAGGGTTTGTTCTTGAATAAAGACGACAGAGTTTGGGGCTGAGCAACTTGATTTTCTGTTAATATATTTCAATGTATTTTCATGTATTTCATCGTATTCGTTGTCTTTTAATTTATTTATTGTATTTCAATGTATTTCGTTGTATTCCATATATTTCATTGTACTCACTGTTTTTTTTCATTGTCTTTCAATATATCCTGTTGTACTCTATGTATTGCATTGTATTCATTGTCTCGCTATATACCATGAATATATTCATATGTTTTTTTAAATTAATTATAATTTATGTATTCATATGTATTATATAATTTCTCTGAAGATTGCTATGTTTTTTGTGTATTTTTCGGTTGAGAATTTTTTTTATAGCTGAAAAAATAAAATTTGTGTGATATAATTGAGTTTGTTTAGTTATATTAGGAGTCTATAATGTTAATTGAATCACTTTCCGTTTTAAAAGCAGTGTAATCCCTTATTTTATGCTATAAATACAGTCGAATACAATAATATGTTCAGCCGTAATCTCACGTTTCACTCTATGAATACAGTCGAATACACTTGAATAAAATAACTGATTAGCTAAACTTCTCTGATTCACACCTATTTTTGATGTTGTATTCATGAATATAATACAATAACTTAAATACATCCAATACATCTTATAACCACATAAAATTTTTTTATAACCCGTAATATAGTAAATAATATTTATAAATAATTAATTACTACTAAAAGATAGCGCTTTATACTTTTCACTTGTTTGCCTATCATGAGTAGCATACATATTAAATGAGTAGCTCATCTAATAGGTTTACACGAGTGAAGGGCGAGGAAAAGGCCAAACATGAAAAGGGGCATTCGGCCGAAGTACAATTCAATCATCTGCATAAACAAATAATTAAAAGTCTAGGATTGTTATCAATCTATCAAAATCAAGGCACTCACTCACTCACTTGAAAATCTTAAATTTTAATGTGTTTTCATAAATTTAAAAAAAAAATGGTTACATTTTATTTGTTTAACTTTTTATTTTCTTTTTGGGGCACAAGTCGAGGTGGCTCAGCCTTGTGCAAGGCCTAGTGACGACATTGGTACATTTAATTCATTTATTTAATTTTTTATTTTCTTTTTGGGGCAATAATCATGATTGCCTTCTTAGTCGACAATAACAACCCAGTATATTCCACAAAGTAGGTCTGGGGATAATATGTAGACTGGCCTTACCTCTACCCGTGAGGGCAGAGAGGCTGTTTCCAATCGACCATCGGCGCAGAAATTACCTTCTTAGTCAGTCGAACTGTAATATGTAATGTAATGAACTAACAAAGGAAACTGAGATAAAAGATACATTTTTAGATAGAAGAACACTAATAAGAAGAAGAACCAATAAACAATTTACTTTACTACAAATCTTCAATGCAACATCTCCTTGATATATTTTATTTTATTTTCTTAACATTAAAAAATAAAGGAAAATACAATCGTCATTTAAATAATGTATTTCTTCAATTTTCACTAGTCGCCTCCAGGAGGCGATGGGTCATGACGATTATTAGCACCTGTTCCATCATAGTCATCTCTCTCAACTAATAGCTCCCTCTTCTTTTCCACCTCTTTATTCATTACCTTCAAAATAAAAATAGATCTTAAATGAATTTGAGATTCAGAGTTAGTAAATTCCGAATATATAATATATGTGTATTTAATTTTCTTATACATGTATATATAATTCGATCCGAAAGTGATAGATACAATTGATCTTCGTATTAAAAAAAAAAGGTACAAAGACCAAAAAGATCTAAGATTCAAGAAAGAAGAAAAAGAACCTTGTCATGAGATTCTTGAAATGTTGGATTTCCTGTAATTGTCTTAAGGTTTCCTGTGAATTAATTAGTATAGATATGACTGTAAAATGAAAAGTTGAATTAAAAGAAAAAAAAAAATATATATATATATATATATATATATATATATATATATATATATATATATATAACGAGAGAGAGAGTTACTTCGGAGTAAGGAACTTCAACGGTGGAGATCAAGAGGGAAAAGCCCAGAAATAGCAGGAATAACCGTAGGAAGGACGCCTTGTGCTCCATTTGTTTAATTGGAATATTCTTGTGAAACAACAAGAAGACAGATAATGGGGATAGCCTTTTAAATGGGATTTTTTTAAAAGTAATATACACGGATAAATAAAGTTTCTTCACATTATTATTTGTATAACATATTATTTATCAATCATTTTAGGTCACCGAATGATTATCAAATAAAAATATATCTTGTTCTATTTTAAATAAAGAGACGGATTTAAAATTTAAATTATATGTGTTCAATCTTTAATATTTTTAACGTTGATGTATAGGAAAAAATATGTTTTGCCAGGTGACCGCTTAAAAGAATGACATGTGGAATCGAGGACAATTATCTCGTTAACCCCTGACTCTTAAAGAGGCAATAAATATCTTCCGCCTGGTGGCATTAATAAAGAATATTAAATGGCATTAAGTGCACTGCCTGTTGGAAGAAATTTGTTATTTATGCTCACCGTTAAATTTTTATTAATTGCCCTCATAATTAACGTTGAAGAAGGGTACGATCCTAGGACCTTGTTCCCTAGACGTAGCTATAAATAGTGAGCTATGTTAATATTGTAGGGGTGAATCTTCAGACAAATTAAAACTACAATTTACTCAAAGCTTTATACAAATTTATCTTCTTATCTTATCGTATGTTCTTATTATTGTTGCGCCAGGAGGCTTCGCCATTAGAATCCTTGTTATTATCATTTCGGCTTCATATCAAGGCTAAGTATTATATATTCCTTCAATTATCTTATTATTTCACGATCGAATTCAATCACTCGCCTAGAAATCACGTATAAATTAAACTATAACGTTTTACGGGTAAACAATTTGGCCCCCACCATGTGTCCTAGACAACCGTGTAATTAAGTTGATCCTTACCTTTTTCACTAATGTGTTTGGATTATTTTGTCTTAGAAAAAATTATAAGAAATATCATATAATCATGTTAATAACACATGCAATCCCGAGGTTTGAGGAGATCAGCCTCATTCCAAGGATTCAATAAGTGACACCCACAATGAGGGAAATGATGCCATGCCGATACACGACAGGCGATATTATCGACATGTTTGGGAAACAACTCCTAATGATGCTAAAGAGGAGTATGTTATTGATGCGGTAAGGGCCCCACATGAGCAACAAATA
This sequence comes from Nicotiana noctiflora, assembly GCA_032618575.1. Taxonomy (NCBI): domain Eukaryota; kingdom Viridiplantae; phylum Streptophyta; class Magnoliopsida; order Solanales; family Solanaceae; genus Nicotiana; species Nicotiana noctiflora. The sequence continues at coordinate 103,556 of JASVEL010014046.1, forward strand.
ATTATTTTAGGCCACCGCACGCAGCATTATAAGGTTATGACGGAGTTGAAGCAGGCATTATTCGGGGCTTCCAATTACGCAAATAGGCGAGATCTAGTTCTTTACGGTGATCCAACAAATCATGCAATGTAGAGAGTCGATAACAACACCCTGAGGGGGGAAATTTGGCTCCAATGCAGTTGGGGAAAACGGATTTGGCCCCAATAGTAAAAACGCCACTTTAAAAATAAACTTTATGGTTTATGAGAGAGCTAAATACCCGCTTGGATCAAATTTTGGGCGCACCACCAGTAATTAGAGGACCGAACTCAAAGAAGTATACTCAGTTGTCATACAAATCGAGCGCGACTCCAGAATTAATTCTGAAGTGGTTTAAAATGCCTGACGTGCCAAAGTATTATGGAACTTTAGACCCCGAGGAGCACATAACCACCAATAAGATGGTACTAAAGGGAAATGATCTAGATCCTCACAAGATTGAATCTGTTTTGCTGAATAAATTTGGAGAGACTCCCACGAAAGCATCCTTGACTTTTATTCACTGTTACCTGAGCATTCCATAGACTCCTTTAAGATGCTCGCGACGTGACGACCTGAGCCGTCGTCTCATGTGTTATTGATCTGTTTCCCCTATTTCAATGCTTCTTCATATTTCGTTATTGGTATGTGATGTGTTAGAGTTGATTTGGATTAGTTTTGATAACAAATGAGATACTTAGTCTCTTTAAGGAATGCTTAAGTTGGAGAAGTCAATTGGACGTTGACTTATGAGTTATAGGGTTCGAATGTGATTTTCGGTGACTTGGTTAGCTTAGGGGGATGATTTGTGACGTAGGAGTGCGATCGAAATTGATATTGGAGGTCCGGTGTAGAATTATACTTGAATTGGTGAAGTTAGTATTTTGGCGAATTACGGTTGATGGGTGAGATTTTGATCCGATAGTCGGAATAGAATTTCGAGAGTTGTTGTAGCCTCGATATGTGAATTGTGATGTGTGTAAAAAATTTCAGGTCATTCGGACGTCGTTTGGTTGGGTTTTTGATCGAATGCGTGTTTCGAAAGTTTTTAAACAACTTAGGCTTGAATCCGATGAGAATTGATGATTTTAGCGTTGTTTGATATGTTTTGATGATGGAAACAAGTTTGAATGATATTATGGGATATGTTGGTGCTTTAGGTTGGAGTCCCGGGGGCCTCGGGGTGATTTTGGATTGCTAACGAGAAGTTTTGAACTTGTGAAAAGGGAAATATTGTTGCTTCTGGTATTTCCGCTTCTGCGGAATATAGACCGCAGAAGCGAGGTCGCAGGTGCGAAGTAGAGGCCGTAGAAGCGAAACTGGTATTAAGGGGATTTCTTCTGCAGAAGCGGAGTCGCAAGTGCGACTTTTTGACAGTAGAAGCGGTATATGGGGCTTTAGAGAATTTCCGCGGAAGTGGCATGTCTAGCGCAAAAGTGGGAACCTCATATGCGATATTTTGACCGCAGGTGCGGTAATGGCTAGCCAGATGTATAATATTTCATCTGTGAGGGTTATGTATTTTCCACCATTTTTAGCGAGCTTTGAGAGCTTTGAGGCGACTTTGAAGAAGGATACAAGGAGGAATTATTAGAGGTAAGTTCCTTGGCCTAGATATACGAGATTATGACAGATTTAACATGGAAATTTGTTGAAATTCATTAAAAAGGGTAAATCTAGGGCTTGAGTTTTGATGTTTCAAATTGGGATTTGATAGGTCATTTGATCTCGGATTTAGAAGTTCGTGGTATGTATTGACTCGTGGTGAGATGAGGAATTCGGTAATATAAGTTTTATATTTTTAGAGAAACGGGCTCGGGGCTCGGGGCTCGGATTTTGCTAGTTTCAAGATTTTTGCTATATTTCGATTATTTTTATTGGGTATTATTCCCTTAGCATATTGTGATATATTCGTTCTGATTTTGGTTCGATTCAACACACGTGGAGGCCAGTTCGAGGGGCAAAGGCATCGCGAGCTAGAGATTTCACCGGTTAGAGATGAGTAGTACTTCTAAATGATATCCTGAGGGTTTGAAACCCCAGATTTGCACATCATAGTGCTATATTGAGATGATTTGCACGCCGAACATGAGCGTGGGATAGAGCACCATTGGGGATTGTGACTTGGTCCGTCACAGTTGTTGATTTTCACTTCGTATTTGACTGAAACTACTTGTTATCGTCATAATTTGGGCTGATTTCTATGTGTGGGCTTCGTTCCAACTCTGTGAATCCTTCGGGGATTGATATTACTGTTTTAGCATATTTTGCATATCATTTGGTTCCAGTCAAGGGTTTTAACTACTGTTTTGCAAACTTATTCATGCTCCTAAGTTTTGAAAACTCAAGTGATATTTTAAATGATAATTCGGGCTGAGAACTATTGTTTTATAAATGCCTAAGGGGCTTATGATGATTCCTGGACTTAGCATGGATCGGGCTGCGCGCCGTAGTAGTGATTTGAAACAGTGGTAATAATGACACTGTATGATGTAACTTGAAATAGTGGTAACAATGACACTGTATGATGTAAATTGGTTAGGTAACAATGACTGACCAGGAATTAATCGATGCCACGAGATGGCTTGATATTGCACTTGGGCTGTAGGAGCCCCCCAGGAATCTGTACACACCCTCAATGAGCACTGTCGACGATAAACAATTGGATGGCTCTGACTGCATGACGCAATGGGTTCCTGAGTGTACCGGTTATATGCATTTCATTGCATTCTTGCATTGGTTCCTGTTTGTACTACGTGTCATGACCTTCAGCACTCTCATTTTATTGGCATCCATGCTACTTCTTGCACTGTGACCAGATACCCTGGTGTTATTTGTTGGTAGTGTTGTGTCCAAGGGGCTGACTTATGTGCTGACTTGCAACATCCGTTTCACATTCGTTTGCTTAACTATTGGAAAATGATATTTTAAATGAGGTTTTTAACTGAGCCAGATATTTTTATGAAGAATTTTTCATGGTTTTATTGTTTCCTCAAAAATTTGCACTGTCCTACATAGCATGATGGAGTGCTTTAGGTGACTTCTTACCGCTAAGTTATTATCTACTCTTGTTACTCACTGAGTTGGAGTACTCGCTTTACTCCCTGTACCTCGCATGCAGTTGCATATATTGTTTCACCCGGTAGCAGGTTATTAGCGGATTGAAAGTATCCCTATTGTAGCTGAACAAGGTGACCGCCGGTGTTCGCGGCACCGGACTTCATCTTTTGATTCCAAAATTTTACTTTGTATTGTCCCTGTAGTTGTGTTCAGTCTTCTTTAGATGCTTGTGACTTGTGACACCCCGATCGGTTACTAGTTATTATTGTCGATAAGCTGTAGTTAAATATTCATGATGTTTAATAATTGTTAAAGAGAGACAATTTGGGTTAGTTGGTTGGCCTTGTCTTCACGAGAGGTGCCATTACGACCGGGTTTGGAAATTGGGTCGTGAGGTTTCTTTTATTAAGGCTCATGCTTGTGGCAAGAAAGGTGCAAGCCCGAAAGGCCGACATATTCAGGACTGCACAAGGAGAATCTGACTTGCTAAGAGAATTCGTTACCCGGTTCAAAAGAAGAGGATGTTGCTCCCGGCTGCTCTAAATGGATAGGCGACTGAAACATTCACCAAAAGACTGAATTCGAGAAGTTCGAAAGCTTCCCGAAAACTGAAGGAAAGTTTGCTTGAGTTCCAGGCAGCTACTTAGGTAGATGTACAAAACCGATATGAGTCAAAAATAAGGGTTAAAGATGGTCAAGTCGGTTTTCTATCGTCAGGTAAGGGACGGGAGAAGAATAAAGAAAATCAAAAGACAACTTTGACACAGATAAACGATTGTCAATGGGTCGATTTTTTTCCTACGAACGGAAAATAGGTCGCAACAGAGGTTTTTGGCTGGCAGATAGATTCACTACTGACAGAAGATCTGACCCGGTCAGAACAATAGATTGTCATAGGACAAGGAAGTGCCAAGTATGCGAGATCCTTCACCTCTGGACATTAATACAATTTCAATGTCACCATAGTATAATTGGTATCAGCTATGAGAAATACCAAAAAAGCACATTTTTCGAAGTCGATGAGATTCGATCTTAGCCAGAGGGATCTCAACTTGTGGTATGAATACCAAGGGATAGATGGACACCGGACTGGGGACTATTGGCATCTCCAGGAAGAAGTGGTGACACTTTTGAAGAATGGTTATCTTAGAGAACTCTTGAGGGACTGGGCTAATAATAATTATAGTCGTAACTGGGACAATGCTGAACCCTCGAAAGCAGGGGAAAATCCCTCATGCCAAACGATCAACATGATCTTTGGGGGGTAGGGGCGGGGACAAGATCAATGGGGTCACCTTTTTTGCAGCAAAAAAAGTATCAATAACCCAAATCAAGCGGCTCTGGGAAGTCACCGAAGACGATATCACTTTCACAAAAGAGGATGCAGATGGATTACTGCTACCGTACAATGGCACACTGTATCCCAACGGATTTATCCGTACACAAGTTAAATATGGACCCCAAAATACCTCTAGTAAGACAAAAAAAGGCCATATTGCGAAAGCTAGAAATAAATTCGTGAAAGAAGAGGTAACTCACTTAATTAATATCGGGTCAATTCGAGAGGTAAAGTAACTCAACTAGATAGCTAATGTAGTCATAGTTCCTAAAAAGAACAACAAATTTCATATATGTGTAGATTATAAGGACCTAAATAAGGCGTGCCCGAAAGACTCGTTCCCACAACCAAACATCGATCAAATGATTGATGTGACAGCCGGACACGAGTTAATGAGTTTCCTCTATACTTATTCTAGGTACAACCAAATTAAGATGAACCCGGAGGATTAGGAAAATACTCTATTCATAATGAATTTCGGTGCATATTGCTATAATGTGATGCCCTTCGGGTTGAACAATGCCGGAGCCACTTAGCAACGGCTCGTGAACAAGATGTTTGAAAAACAAATAGGAAATATTATGAAAGTTTATATAAATGATATATTTGTTAAGTCTTTGAATGTAGGTAATCACCTTAAGCATCTAAAAGAAACATTTGGCATCCTAAGAAAGCATAACATGAACCTTAACCCCGAGAAATGCGCATTCAAAGTCAGCTTTGGAAGTTACTAGGATTTTTGGTATCGTAAAGAAGGATTGATGTAAACCCCTATAAGATTAAGGCCATCGAACACATCCGGGACCAGCTGTCAAGGGTGAAAAAGCTCCAAAGTCTCATGGGGAGATTGACAGCCTTGAGCAGGTTCATTTCCCGATCATTAGAAAAATGTCATAGTTTCTTCGTACTGCTAAAAAAGAAAACAAGTTCAAATGGACCTCAGAGTGACAACAAGCTTTGAGATATTTGAAAAGGTAATTGTCAAGCCCTCCGACACTTTTTAAAACAAAGGAATGTGAAACACTATTAGTCTACCTCGCGGTCTCAAAAGTCACGGTTAGTGCATTTTTTGCGCGTGAGGACGAAGGTACGCAATCTCCTATTTACTACGTTAGTAAAATTTTAACGGGAGCAGAAACTTGCTGCCCGCATTTGGAGACACGGGTCGCCGCTCCTGGGGCCCTATTTCAATGTTAACCAATACCCTTAGTGACTACTTTTCCTCTATGGAACATCCTCCACAAACCGATTCTTAGGTAGATTGGCCAAATAGGACGTCGAAAGGAGTGAGTTTGACATAGAATATATACTAAGGATTGTGATTAAGTCACAAGTCCTGGCTGACTTTGTGGCTGATTCTAGTCTGGGATAGCTGCCTTTGGCAATTAAAGATGCAACAATGGTGTTAGAATCGACATTGGAGTTTTCGACCCTATTATGGACGAAGCTTCTAACGTAAAAGGGCTCGGGTTTGGAATATATTTATCACACCATCGGGGGAAACCCTAAGGCAAGCCATTAGAATGATCCCTTTAACTAACAATAAATCAGAGTATGAGCTTTGAATGCAGGGTTCGAACTGGACCAGGGGCCGAGGACTAGATTCTAAGGTCATAAAAATCAAACGTGATTCACTGGTAGTGGTAAATCAGGTCTACAGTATTTTTGAAACCAAAGAGGAGCGCATGCAACAATATGTGATAAAGGTCTAGGATATGCTGGCTCGATTTTGGGAACGGTCGATTGCTCGTATCCCAAGAGAAGAAAATGTAGAAGCTGACGCATTGACTAACCTTGCCTCATGGACGAAAATAAAGGGATCAAAGTCCGGGACGGTAGTACAACTCAGTCCCAGATGTGGATAGCTATTATGAGATAAATAAGACTAATTTGGTCTAGGACTAGAGGAACTAAATCATTGATTATCTCGAGAATTAAAAAAATACCCGAAAACTCCAAGGTATTCCAAGCGTTGCGCGCCAAAACATTACAGTATAACTTCAAAATAGGCCAATTGTACATAAAATCATGCCCATTGGCCCCGTGCTTGGGGGCATCTAAAGCTAGTTACATTATAGGAGAAGTCCACAAATGAATATGTGGCATTCATTCGAGCGTAGATTCCTTAGTACTAAAGCTGGTAAGGCATGATATTATTGGCCCCGCATAGAGCAAAATGCCAAACCTTCATATAAAAATTCGATTAGTTCCAACACTACGCATCACTAATACATTAATCGGTAGAACCATTGCATTCAATTCTATCCCCGTGGCCATTCATTAAATGGGGGAAGGACTTCTTTGGACCCTGCCGCTGGCTCATGATAAGGTAAGATTTTTTTTAATTTTAAATTACTACTTTTCTAAGTGGGTGGAAGCGGGTTCTAAACAGAAGATCGACGAGCGTGAAGTGGTGGATTTCTTGTGGGAAAACATAATTTTCAAGTTTGGAATACCAAAAGAGATAGCATGTGATAATGGGCCGCAATTTATCAGCGCAAAAGTCATAAAGTTCTTTGTAGATTTGAAAATTAAGAGGATCACATCTTTACCTTACCATTAGCGCATAAATGGTCAAGTGGAATCAACGAATAGAATGATTATACAAAACCTCAAGGAAAAGTTGGAAGTGGATAAATGGAAAAGGCCCTACGAGTTACCCGAAGTCTTATGGGCATACCGAACAATGGTCAAATCAAGCATAAGAGAAACTCATTTTCCCCTTATATACGGGGTAGAAGCCTTAATCCTGGTAGAAGTAGGGGAACTCACCTTGAGATATTTCTAAGCTGATGAAGAATCAAACAATGAAGCATTGCTAGTCAACTTAGAGCTACTTGATGAGTGCACGGACTTGGCGGATGTACGAATGTTAGATACACTCTTTGGAACCTTTGAGAGCTTGCCAAGTGCACGTGGATTATTCTTCCATGAAGATTCTCACCCTATCTATTATCTTGTCAATTCTAGCATCTTGATTTTGCATGCAATTGGTCAAGCTAGCAATTGCTTCCATCAAGTTTTTCAACTGCTCTTCCACAGATGAAATGTTCGTCATCATTACTTGCATGATTGTTATGGATGATGAGAAGTAGCATGTATTATCACATAGATTGATCCTCGATTGGCTCACAATATGGGGAGGATCCATCACTTGAATTACCACCATATTTCTTCATAACAGAGTTCTTGAATTCAAAAAGATCAAGCAGATCAAGATTTTTCTAAATATTTTTTACAACATTGCTTCCTTCTTCAGATGCGTTCGTGGATGATCTTGCTCCTTTTGAGGATGGAGATGTGAAAACAGGGGTTGATGCGGACATCATTTATAGTGATTATTGTCCTAAAGAGCTTACTTTGCTCCTCGTAACTGGTCTAAAGCTTCCAAAGGTAACATCGAGGATGTTTTTCACATCAGCATAGAACTTGGAATTAGCAACCTTGGTGAAGTTGAACTGGAGTTTATTTTCTTTGAAGCCATTTCGATGTTCTTGAACTTTGGTGATTGAAAAGCTTGGGACGAGAGGTATAGATTATTCTACTAGGCGTGCCATAATTTGTAGATGATAAATTGCGTTAAGAAAATAAAATCAAAATCGCAAAATATTGCAACAATCATAGTATTTTATTTCAAGTGATATGAGTGTACAATTTATATCAATCCCCTGATTCTTCTTTCCAATAGTAGATAAATTCAAGGGCCGTTGAGCTTGATCTTAAATCTATATGTGTTGCCACGACTGATGATCTTGGATTCAACTAGCACGAACTTGATTTGTACTCGTACTCCTTGAATTTTGATTTATTTTTCATTCTTGAGCTTGAACTTGATTTCTTGAATTTGAACTTGATTGCTTGAAGCTTAAAACTTGTAGACAAATTTGCGGCGTTTGATCCACGAGCTCTCTCTTGCTTCTTATTATATTTCATGGTACTTTTTTCTGGGTTATGAAGACCCTTATTTATAGTTGTGGGATGGAAGAGTTGTGATGAGAACAAACTCGTTCCAATCAATTAGATTGAAGGGTGACAAGACCCATTTGATTGGTCAGAACATGTCACTTGCACACGTGGCATAATTTTTTTGGCCTTTTAATTTGACTTGACATGCCTTGTCATTTTGACACGTGACATGATCACATCGGCTCTTCTGTTTGACTTGACGTGCCATGTCATTCGACACGTAGTACCAAACTAGACCTCTACGAAAACGACATCTTTGGCTTAATAAAGTGGGCTCATCATTTTAGCCCAATGGATTAAGACATTTAATCCATATATATTGAATTTATATAATTAATTTAATAATATTAGCCCATAATATTTATTTGAGCCAATATATTTTGAATTTAAGATATAGTTCAAATTATTTTATAAATTTAATTTTAATAAAATTTATATGCCTACTCTCGCACTCCTAGCGACGCCTCTAGAATAGACGACCGCTGCTGCTCAGCAGATGTTTTCCTCTTGAGAAAATGGTTAATCACAAAAAGATAACGATGGGTACATACTAATTAAAATGGAAAAGTCCGATAGAGGAGAAAAGTTGGAGTGAAGGCACGAGTGTTATTTTGCCTAACATTATCGTAGATGTCTTAATAGCTTCTAGAGAAAATAGTTTTCTAAATTCTTTGATCACAGAAAGTTAATGATGAGTGCTTATTTGCCTAACATTATCTTAGATGGCTTAATAGCTAGGTATTGTTAGTGCCAAACAAACCAAAAAAAGGATGATATGATAAATAAGATTCTTTTACTTTTAATTTGAAATCTCAAATTACAATCATAAAAATTAAGAAATTTTTAGTAGGGAGCAAGAGCGCTTCCCATCCAATAAACCTTATGCGACATAAATTCAAATTGTTAGTGAGCTGTAAATACTAGATGCTTAAATCAGAAAAAACAAACAACATAAGTCACGATACTGAGAAACCAACTACGATAATGAATAGAATAGCAAAGAATTCAATACAACTATCCGGATGATCGATAATACAAATTATGAGCCACTATGATTTAGATGAAGTGGTGCTGATGTTTTAAATCAAAAGAGACTCACATGCAGATAATAAGCCGAACAACAAGTTATGAGATATGGCAAATAACAGTAAGAGCATCAACTGGAGAATTAAGGAACAGGTTAACAGACATGGCAAACAAAGACATGTCTCTATGAACCATTCATACGAACGAATATAACAAATACGCACATGGATCGTAACCAAATATTCATAACAATATCGTTGTGGCGCACAACCCGATCCCTATCAGTATAAATATTGCTGCAGCATGCAACTCTATTCCAATGTTAATAAATATTGTTGCGATGTGCAACCAGATCCCAATATAAATATAAATACCATTACAACATGCAACCCGATCCTAATATCAGTATAATATCATTGCGGCGTACAACCCGATCCATATACAAATATCAATACTATGGGGCATGCAACCAGATTCATCTATAAATATAGTTATTGTTGTAACGTGCAACCCGATCCATATATAAATATAAATACTATTCGGCGTGCAACTTAATCATTATATAAATATAAATATTGTTACGACATGCAACTCGAGCCATATATAAATATAAATATTATTGCGGCTTGCAATTAGATACACATATAAATATAAATATCATTGCGGCGTGCATCCCGATCCAAATATATCAGTCCATATAAAATATTCAACAACAACACGGAAAATTTCACAACATAAAAGCAAGAAAACGAACACGCGAAATTCAACTAGAAAATATAAACTCAGAAAAAGTAATATGAACAACCCAGTACCCAAGAGCTAGTCTCCTATACATTCTAACAAGGTTTCCACGAAGCATTAACGCAACCAATCTGATAGTCACCCAATCCAGCATAGCATGGAAGGGTAAGACATGTAATGAGTAAAGGCGTCAATCAAGTAAAAGCAGGTATCAAGTAGAGACATTTAATAAGTGAGGTCATGTAACGAGTAGATGTATGTAACAAGTAAAGGCATGTAGTGAGTGAAGACATATAGAAAGTGAAGACATGTAACATGTTAAAGCAGTTAATAAGTAAATCACGTAAATAATAAGAGCATGTAACATGTAAAGGCTAGTAACAAGTAAATGCATGAATTAGTTAAGGACATGTAGCAATAGTGTATCAAGTAAAATCATAGATGTGACGGTAGCAAACAAGTTAGGAACGTAGATATAATAGTAACAGACCAACTAGGAAACGTAGAGGTAAGTTACATAAGGAAAATAGACGTGAAAGTAACATACAAGATAGAGAACATAAATTAGAACCAAGATGGAGTGCATGTATAACGACCTGATCGGTCATTTTATGTATTTAAATCCCATTTTTTCTTTTAAAGCTTTCAGTATATGTATTTGTAGTTTTATGACTTATGGGAATGGTTAGTTTTATTTCGGGAAAGTTTTGGAATGATTTAGACCATTTGATTCTTGGTTTAGAAGCATAAGTTGGAAATATTGACCTAGGTTTGACTTTTATAAAACTGATCCTTGAATGGTATTTTGATGGCTCCGATATGTTAGTATCTTGATTTTGGACTTGGGTGTATTCTCGAAATTAAATTCGAAGGTTCCTAGGTTGATTTGACTTATTTTGCTAAAAGCTGGCTATTTAAAAGTTTAGAAATTCCTTAAGTTTGACAGTAGGTTGTCTTTATGGATATCAGGTTCGAATTTTTGTTTTGGGACTTGAAATAGGTCTGTTTTTCAATTTGCAACTTGTCTATAAAATTTGGTGTCATTCAATGTTAGTACGATAGGATTCAGATGCTTGGTTGTTATTAGAGGTTATTGAGTTCCCTTTTAAATTTCATGTGTTTTGATGTTCGATTCGTGATATTATTTTGGTGTTTTGATCACGCGAACGAGTTTGTATGATATTTTTAGACTTGTGTGGATGTTTGTTATGGAGCTCCAAACATTTGCGCCCGTGATGGGCCTAACATTTTACTTGATAGGCAAGCCAAAATTAGCTATATCTATTAATCATTTTTAAAAAAATTCAAATTAAATGAAAATAATAAAATCGAATAGTTTGAAATATGGTAAATACTGATAAGTGACGAAATTCAAATACTAATCCCATATCATGCATACATGAGCGTCTAGAATACTATAAATAATAATCTGAAATAAATATAACTGTCTAAATCAAAATAAATAGCTGAGCTAATGTAGAAGGGGACTTCAGAGCTGCGAACATTGTGCACGTTTACCTCAAGTCTTCGTCAAGAGATGAATTCGAGTGAATCTACTCGATGTTGTTGGGACTCACTCTGAAATCTGCACAAGAAGTGTGGAGTGTAGTATGAGTACAACTGGCCCTATATATTCTGTAGGTGCCGAGCCTAACCTAGATAAAATAGTGATGAGGCTAAGGCGGGCCACTTACAATAACTTATACACAGTATAATATTAATAATAACAACAAGGAAGGAAAATAAGAATTAAAAGTAAGATAGTTAATTTATAAAAAAGAACTCAATCCTCGCAGTCGGAGAACCCAGAATAACTAATTTCATAATTTCATGTAAAAATGTTGGATTCCAACACAATAACAACAATGAATACAACCCACACAATCTGTTGGGGCGCTCAACCCGATTCCACCGTACACATACAATCCTCTGTTATTCACCATAGTATCATTTATCAATATCATGAATCAAATATAAAATCTGTTGCGACATGCAGTCTGATCCCATCATATCGTCATAGTCAATGGAATAATCCTCCTGTATTTCTTCATGTCATAATTTATCAATATCAAGTATTACGTACACAATCGTTGGAACACACAATCCCATCCTATCATACCAATATTAAAATCCTCCCTTATTCCACCATATCACTATCATTGCAGCGTGCAACCCGATTCATAACTAATTTCAATAAATGTAATGAATCGAATAGCTCTTCCCTAGGCTGTATGGGCCATGTACAGTACCGAGTGGTTGATTATGATAAATGAAACGTGTGATACAGTGAGCATGAGTACTTTAAGAATGTGAGAACACGATTCTTATCTGAGGTACATGGAATTGGCATGTATATATGACATACATATATAGAAATATATTTTTTCGCATGTTGTACGGTATTACGTCATATTCATGATTTTTACATACATTGATATGTGATTATAAAGGAGTATTTTACACTTGTTATTTGAAAAAGGAAACGAAACATGTTTACCTACTGTGGAAAGGAATTATCAACAAAAGTTTTAGATTTCAAAACTTATTCATATTTTTAACCATTTCAGTAAAGAAATTGAGATTTCATTTGTATACTTGAAAAGTGAATTATTTTCGGAAAACTATGAAAAGGCTGAGCACCTTATTTCTGAGCTATTTATGTACTTATTTGCTGCATGTTGTATGAACTAGTGTTGGTTATTGTGTTGGACCCAAACTATGTACCAGCTCGTCACCGCTTTCAACCTAAGGTTAGGTTTGTTATATTTTGAGTACATAGGGTCGGTTGTACTCATACTGCACTTCTTGCTCATTGAGTGTAGATCCCGGATGGTGAGGCTGCTACGATCGGTGGTTGCTGGATTTGAAGGCGTACTTGCATTCTTGTTGTAGCTGCCTCTTGTTCATGGTATCCTTCTATTTATAAACTCTGTTTATGTAACTTTCGAATGGAAAATGTATTTTCTTCATATCTTTGAAAACTTTATTCTAAGAACCTCATGATTTGTACTACCAGTCATTGAAAAATGTAGAAAATTTAGATAATTCTATTGTTTAAATATTTTATTAAGTTAAAAGAATTTGATAATTGTTAATTGACTTACCTTGTGGGTTGGGTTAGGTGTCATCGCGACTGGTAAATTTTGGGTCGTGACAATTCTATGGGTTAGAGATTCGTGGATTAGGGAGCTGAGTGGAGGGAGGTTGAGAATCTATGCTGAGGACCAAAAACTAATATTCGTGATCCAACTATCCATGAATGGCCATCTGAGCATTGCTTCCTTCTCCTCAGGATATTGGACCAGATGAAGGAGTGAGAGGAAGGGTTCTTTTTAGAGAATTTTTCATAAAAGGCATTCATTAAGACCTAATTAGCAATAAATAGAAACCCTTTCCTATATTACGTGATATAGATATGTTTTACGTTATTTTATGATGTATATTGTGTATTAAACGAATTGTATTCAATAATACAACATGAAATGACGCTGCACAAACAGGGATTCCTGTAAATCATGATCTGTATTTAGGTGTATTAAGCTGTGTTAAGCGAGGAAAAAGTAACGTTTCAGCGCAAATCATGGGAAGGTGAATCTGTATTTAGGTGTATTAAGCTATATTAAGCGGCGTTATTTCACAAAAATTGAGAGTTATACCATAAATTGGTGAGAGAAAAATATTTTGTACCATCTAATAAGGCTTAAATATAGGAAAGTATTAAATTTAAATTTTTTGCTACAAAATAAAAAAAGATTATTATATTATGTAAAATCTTAAAAAGGTATTTATATGTTATAAATAGGTACTAACATATTCTATAGATAGTAAAATTTTCTTCTTTTTATGGATATATTTACTCATAAGTATGGTGGCCCAAATAGAGTTTGGGCTCGAGAAGAGGCGCCGTGATAAGCTGGAGAGTAAAAAGCTAGGTTTTTGTCCTTTGCTTTTTTTATATCTAGACCTCTGTCTTGTTTTGATTGAGCACTTAACATAGTGAATTTTTTTCCTAGTCGTAGTAGTGCCACATATAAAATTACGTTGGATCATGCCCATTTTTTGATAATTACTTACCCTTAACACGGATAACAATTGAATTTATATGCGATTTTAAGGATATGTGGATAGATTCAACGCAATAGTGATAGGTAAACGAGTTAAGGATAAAATGAATAACCAAACCAGTTGTGACGTTAAAGGTCGGGCTCGGATTTGGGTTGGACAATAGGTTTGTAGGGATGGTAATGGGTCGGTGCGGGTCGGTGCGGGTCGGGTCAGGCGGTGCGGGTCGGGGCGGTGCGGGTGCGGGTGCGGGTGCGGGTTTGAATGTTGGCGGAGCGGGGAATGTCGGATGAGACACTATTTGGCCTTCTTTCGGATTTGAGATTTTACGGTTGCGGGGCGCGGCGGGGCGGGTTCAATTTTTAAATTTTAAAATAAATGCAGGGCGGGGCGGGTGCGGGTGCGGGTGCGAGTGCGGGTACGGGTGGTGATTTAATATTTTAAAACTAATAAAAGCCTTTATTGATAAGATTGTTACGTATTAGTTGCCTTAAACGTACGTTTGTCGCTAAGTATTTATGAAGCTTTGTGTTGCAATATGAATTCCACCATTTTCCTTTTTGTTGATTTTTTGTAGTATATTAAATGGACTGATTGGTTTGAATTTGAATGGGCTAAAATGAATTGAGTTAATAAATGGATATAATTTTTCCACCCCTAATAGACTGATTGGATATATATATATATATATATATATATATATATATATATATAGACTATAAAAATTTATTTATTTGATAGCATCCATAATTATATTTGGGAGAAAGATTACTTTTAATTTAGCTTGATGTCAAAAGTATTTACAAAAATATATAAATACACACACACACACACACACACACACACACACACACACACACACACACACACACACACACACACACACACACACACACACATATATATATATATATATATATATATATATATATATATATATATATATATATATATATATATATATATATATATATATATATATATATATTATTTATTTATTTGATAGCATCCATAATTATTTTTGGGAGAAAGATTACTTTTAATTTAGCTTGATGTCAAAAGTATTTACAAAAATATATAAATTTATATTTTTTTTTCACACACACACACACACACACACATATATATATATATATATTTCCTTTATCATTTACGATCGAATTTGTTAAAAGCCCCTTTTTATGGTATCCACACATACCCAACATATTTTGTTATTGCAAACAATACCCACTAATAATTTGAGGCACATTTTCTATTAGTTGTCTATTTACTTTATTCATTTCCATAAGTTATGGAATTTAATTATTTTATAGGAAAATGCACTAGATTTAGAGACAAAATATGGGAATTTAAGAATATTTTGGATGTAATTAATTATTTTGTTAAAAAAATCTGATTTAAGTTTAGCTTTCTAAAAAAGAAAGAATTTTTATAAATTTAAAAAAATATTGCGGGTGCGGGGCATGGCGAGTGAATGCGGGTGGAGTGCGGGGTGAGTGAATGCGGGTTTAAATTTTATGCGGGGCGGGGAGGGGCGGATTTAAATTTTGCGGGTTCAGACAGAACCCGCCCCGCACTCGCACTCGCACCCGCACCGCCTCGTCCCGCCTGCCATTCCTATAAGAACCATTCAGTATCTAGGAAGTAGAGAAATAAGTTTGTATTGCCTTGATATACGTGTTACAATGTGTCTTATCAAGTAAAGACTTCCTCTTTATATAGCAGGAAAATTTCATCCCTAGTACAATTTTAAAAAAGGTAAAAATCTTCCTTTCTCATCAATTACTAATCCGCCGACGACGTTCGGGCGAGATTTGCGCCGCGATTTCCGATGAGGGGCGGATATCACGACTCTCTGTTAGTCATGTGCAACCATTGCCGTATTTCTCGAGGTCTCGAAGCTTGTTCCAGGATCGAAAAAGTGTTGTCTTATTAGGCCCGGTGGCGAGCACTCCGTTCAGGCCTTAGTATGAGAAGTTTTCCGCTTCGATTAAGATCTCATGTAATGCTTGCTTAATTTGACCCACCAAAAATTTGGGGTGCTCATTAGCTCCAATTTTACCCGTATACAAGGATTGAGGTGGGAAGCAAGATATATTGCACGGAGTGGTTTTGGAGGGAGTTAAATGGTGGACGTAGCAAGTGTTGCTTTGACAAAAAATATAAATCTGTTATAAAATAAAAGATTGTAAAGTAAAGACAACTATAGAGAGAGACTGATATATTATTCGAATTCAAACTGATGTACATTAGGTGTTACTGTGTAAGTTGCTACTGCAAGTTGCTGTGTAAGGTGCTACTACAACCTGCTGTGTAAGCTACTATAAGTTGTTGTGTAAACTACTACTCCAAGATGCTGTGTAATCTACTACAAGCTGATGTGTAAGCTGCTACTATATCCGATATGGATAATCTTATACTAAGAGTAATGTTTATCCATAACAGAGTATTAAAAGGATAAACTCATTATACCCGTTATGGATAATCTTCTACTGGGAGTAATATTTATTCATAATCGGATACTGAAAGGATAAACTTATTATACCCGGTATGGATAATCTTTTGTTGGGTGTAATGTTTATCCATAACCGGGCACCGAAATGATAAGCTCTTCAGGAGGCTTATTTTCAATAGAGTACTAAATAGATAAACATATTTACGGCGGAGTCCCATACGGATAAGCTTCTTTAGGAAGCTTATTTTCAACGGAGTATGAACATCCATAATATAATATATTTATAACACTTCCCCTTGGATGTTCGTTAAAAGATAATGTGCCTCATTAAAACCTTACTAGGAAAAACTACGCGGGAAAAATCCTAGTGAAGAAAAAAGAGTACACATATTTAGTAATACGCATTGCTAGATGCCTCATTAAAAACCTTATATGGAAAACCCCATGGGAAAAACTTTAGTAAGAGAAAAAGAGTGCATCGCATATTTTACTCCCCCTGATGGAAATCTTGTTTCAAATATTTGAGTCTCCGCATTCTAATCTTGTATACCATCTTCTCAAAAGTTGAAGTTGGCAAAGATTTAGTTAATAAATCTGCTCAATTATCACTTGAACTGATTTGTTGCACATCAATGTCACCATTTTTCTGAAGGTCATGTGTGTAGAACAATTTTGGTGAAATTTGCTTCGTTCTATCTCCTTTTTTAAATCCTCCCTTCAATTGGGCTATGCATGCAGCATTGTCTTCGTATAAAAATGTGGGTCTTTTTCACATTCCAAATCATATTTTTCTCGAATAAAATTAATTATTAATCTCAACCATACGCATTCCCTACTTGCTTCATGAATAGTTGTTAACTCAGTGTGATTTGAAGAAGTATCAATAATATATTGCTTTGTGGAGTGTCATGATATGACAGTACCTCCATACGTAAATACATATCCGATTTAAGATCGAGCTTTATAGGGATCAGATAAATAACCTACATCTGCATAACCAACAAAATCTGCACTATCTTTGTTAGCATAAAATAAACCCATATCAAGATTTCCCTTTAAATATCGCAATATATGCTTAATCTCGTTCCAATGTCTCCGTGTAGGTGAAGAACTATATCTTGCTAGTAAATTAACAGAAAATGCTATGCGAGGTCTTGTTGCATTAGCAAGATACATTAGTGCACCAATTGCACTAAGATAGGGTATTTCGGGACCAAGGAGTTCCTCGTCCTCTTCTGGAGGTCAGAACACATCCTTATTCACTTCAAGTGATCAAACAACCATTGATGTACTCAATGGGTGTGTTTTGTCCATGTAAAAGCGTTTTAAGACCCTTTCTATATATGCAGATTGATGGATAAAGATCCCTTTTGCTAAATGTTCAATTTGCAGACCAAGATAAAGTTTCTTCTTTCCAAGATCTTTCATCTCAAATTCTTTCTTAAGATATTCAATTGCCTTTTGGAGCTCTTATGGAGTTCCAACAAGATTTATGTCATCAACATAAACACCAAGTATAACAAATTCTGATGTCATTTTCTTTATAAAAATACATGGACAAACAACATCATTTATGTAACCTTCTTTCAGTAAATATTCATTAAGGCCATTATACCACATGCTCCCGGATTGCTTTAAATTGTACAAAGATCTTTGTAATCTAATTGAATACATTTCTAGAGCTTTTGCTTCAGGCATTTTAAATCCTTCAGGGATTTTCGTATAAATTTCATTATCAAGTGAACCGTACAGATAAGTTGTAACTATATCCATTAGATGTATTTCAAGCTTTTCATGTAGTGCTAAACTGATGAGATATCGAAATGTTATGGCATCCATAACAGGTGAATATGTTTCATTAAAATCGACTACAGGTCGTTGTGAGAATCCTTGTGCTACAAGGCGAGCTTTATATCTTTCAACTTCATTTTTATCATTCCTTTTTCGCACAAAACCTCATTTATGATCAACTGGTTTTATACGAGCAGGTGTTTGGACAACTGGTCCAAATACCTCTCTTTTAGCAAGTGACTTCAATTCCGATTGAATTTCCTCTTGCCATTTTGTCCAATCATATCTTTTTCGACAGATCGAGGTTCAAGATCCTCACTATCTTGCATAATATTAAGTGTTATATTATATGCAAAAATATTATCCACCACTATTTCAGAACGATTTAAATTAATCCCATCACTGGTCGAACTTATTAAAAGTTCTTCACTTACATGAGCTTCGGGTTCGTTGATTTCTTCAGGAATCTCATAGCTAATTAGATCTTGGGTCTCTTCAGGAGATCCCTTCATGGTATCATTTTGATCATTTGCCGATTTTCTTTTTCGAGGATTTCGATTCTTAGAACCCAAAGGCCTACCACGCTTCATGCGTGCTTTAGGTTCACTAGCTCTCATGCTAGTGGATAGTCCTACTAGAACATCAATTCGGATAGGCACATTCTCTGTAGGGATATGTGACTTAGTTATCCTTTTCAAATCAGTAAATGCGTCTGGTATTTGATTTGCTATATTTTATAAATGGATGATCTTCTGGACCTCTTGATTACATATAAGGGTACGCGGATCAAAGTGAGATAATGATGAAACTTTTCACACAATTTCTCTTTTGATTTCCTTTTTCTCTCCCCCTAATTATGGGAAATTTATTTCATCAAACCGACAATCTGCAAATCAAGCAGTAAATAAATCTCCTGTCAATGGTTCAAGATAGAAAATAATAGAGGGTGATTCAAACCCAACATATATTTCTATCCTTCTCTGTGGTCCCATCTTACTGCGCTGTGGTGGTGCTACTGGCACATATACAGCACATCTGAAAATTCGTAAATGGGCAATATTTGGTTCATTATCAAAAACTATTTGTGACAGAGAATATTTATTATAATGTGTCGGTCTGAGATGGATAAGTGATGCTGCATGCAAGATAGCATGGCCTTAAACAGTAGTGGGGAATTTCATTTTCATAAGTAGTGGTCTTGCTATCAATTGTAGGTACTTAATAAATGACTCTGCAAGGCCATTTTGTGTATGAATATAAGCTATAGGATGTTCAACTTTTATCCCAACTGATAAACAATAATCATCAAAAGCTTGAGATGAGAATTCTCTAGCATTATCGAGGCGAATAGCCTTTATAGGATATTCTGGGAATTGTGCCCTTAATCGAATTATTTGGGCTAATAGCTTTGTACACGCCAGGTTGCAAGATGATAATAGGCACACGTGAGACCATCTTGAAGATGCATCTATTAGGACCATAAAATACCTAAACAACCCATTTGGTGGGTGAATAGATCCACATATATCCCCATGTATACGCTCTAAAAAGGCAGGGGATTCAATGTCAACCTTCATTGGTGATAGTCTAGTGATCAGTTTGCCTTGATAACAAGCATCACAAGAAAATTCGTCATTCGTAAGATTCTTCAGGTTCTTTAATGGATGCCCACTCAAATTTTTAGTAATTTGTCTCATCATTATTGATCCAGGATGGCTCAAACGGCCATGCCAAAGCACAAAAGTATTTGAATCTGTAAACTTCTGGTTTACGATAGAGTGTGCTTCAACTATACTAATTTTTGAATAGTATAAGCCAGAAGATAAAGTTGGTAACTTTTCTACAATGCATTTCTGACCAGAAATATTCTTTATAATACAAAGATATTCCATGTTCATTTCATTTATTGTCTCAATATGATACCCATTTCGGCGGATATTTATAAAACTCAACAAGTTTCTTCGAGACATGGAGGAGAATAATGCATTTGTCTATAATAAGTTTTGTTCCCTTAGACAAAAAAATAATGGCTTTTCCGGAGCCTTCAATCAAACTTATATTACCAGAAATTATTGAAACATTTGCTTTTTCCTTATGCAAATAAGAAAAGTATTTCTGATCCTTGAATATGGCATGAGTTGTTCCACTATCAATAACACAAATATCTTCATGATTTGTCTTTGATTCAAACATAATTTGCGAATTATCCATATTCTTCAAAATGACATAAATAAAATATATTATAGTAAACATCAAACATAACTTTTATTTATATACAACAATCACATAACCATACTATTTATTACAAACAACAAAAATTAAAATATTTATATTTTTACAGATTCACTACCGATTATATGACTTGTTTCTCCTTCTAGGAGTGCAAAGTAATCAGGTACATCTAAATGCATGAAGTCAAAATTATCTTCAGTGATAAAATTTGCTTCAGAATTTTTCTCTGTCTTTTTCAAGGAGGCTTGATAAAGCTCAACCAGGTGCTTTGGCGTACGACAAGTATTTGACCAGTGCCCTTTCCTCCACATCTATAGCATGCACTTTTTTTGTATTTGGTGCTTGCACCGCTTCATGCTTTTGTTCCTTCCTTTTCCACTACTGGTGGCAAGGAAGGTTCTTCGGTGCATTATTATTACAATGATTAGGACTTCTTCCCCGACCACGGCCATGACCACGACTGGGGCTACGACCTCTTCTACGTTTGGCTTGGTGGAAGTTCGTCTCATTCGCTTCAGGGAATGGACAAGAACTAGTAGGTCGACTTTCATGGTTTTTCCTTAATAGCCAATTATGTTGCTCGGCTATAAGAAGATGTGAGATAAGTTCAAAATACCTTTTAAATCTCATCTCTCGATATTGCTGCTATAGAAGAATATTCGAGGCATGAAAAGTGGTGAAAGTTTTCTCCAACATATCATAATTAGTAATATTATCACCACATAATTTTAGTTGGGAAATAATTCTGAACATAGTAGAATTATACTCACTAATAGATTTAAAATCTTGTAGCCTTACATGAGTCCAATCATATCGTGCATGTGGAAGAACGACCATCTCCAGGTGGTCATATCTATCTTTTAAATTATTCCACAGTATGACTGGATCTTTAACAGTAAGATATTCCATTTTCAGGCCTTCATCAAGGTGATAGCGTAGGAATATCATTGCTTTGGCACGATCTTGGTTTGATGCCTGATTTTTATCGCTGATGGTGTCTGCCAGACCCATCGCATCAAGATGAATTTCAGCATCAAGTACCCAAGACATATAGCTTTTGCCCGATATATCTTGGGATACAAATACAAGTTTAGAAAGATTTGACATTATTTAGGAAAAGAAAGTTCTTACCTCAGATACTTTCAAAATATTTGCTCGAGATGGCAGAGTCTCGTGTTGACAACGTGTTATAAAATAAACATTGTAAAGTAAAGACAAGATAATGAAATGAAAACCCTTCTATTTATAGAAGAAAGGAAGCTAATGTGTAAGCTGCTGTTGCAAGCTGCTGTGTAAACTGCTACTACAACCTGCTGTGTAAGCTACTATAAGCTGCTGTTTAAGCTACTACAAGCTATTGTGTAAGCTATTACTATATCCGATATGGATAATCTTATACCAAGAGTAATGTTTATCCATAATGGAGTACTGAAAGGATAAGCTCATTATACCCTCTATGGATAATCTTCTACTGGGGGTAATATTTATCCATAACCGAATACTGAAAGGATAAACTTATTATATCCGGTATGGATAATCTTCTACACCATAACCGGGTACCGAAGTGATAAGCTTCTTCAGGAGGCTTATTTCTAATAGAGTACATATATTTATAGCAGAGTTCAAGACGGATAAGCTTCTTCAGGAAGCTTATTTACAACGGAGTATGAACATCCATAATATAATATATTTATAACAAAATCTTATGTGTCTGTCTTCCTCTTAAGTACACCAATGATTACTAAATAAAGTTGTCCATCTTTCTACGAGAATAAAGGGGAGAAGGAAAGATAAAAAATAGAAATATAAAAGCAGAGTTAATTAGTAGTACTTTGTCTCTTCTCCCTTTTGCTACAAAAATCCTGGCACTATGCATACTCGCTCTAATTTATTATTGAAGACAACTTCAAGATCAGTGAGTTACAAAGGGACATAATTTACATCATTATAGGCCAAAAAAAAAAAAATGGACTGCATTATAGAGCTAAAAATCCAAAACCTAGAGCAGAGCCAACATCCACTCAAATCAAATCGACCCGTTAAGCTCACTTGACTTAATGTGCTATTCCCGCTGCACTGTACAATAAATGGAAATTTTCATTTTCAAATGATCAGTTACTAGATCTCCTTAAGAATGCTATTACGCCTAAACCTGCAACTAATGCCGCACCAGCTGCTACGGCGCTGTAAGCTGAAGCCCATGCAGATTCAGTATGAGCATAATCCAAATTGTTGGAGCTTGAACCCTTCCTACGCCCACACTTTACTGAATAGTCTAAGTGCAATCTTAGCCCCTGTTGAAGTTGATTTTCTCTCATCAATCCGTATTTTATATACTAAAAAAGAGGAAGAATATAACAGTATCTGATTATATAATGCTTCTTATAAGCAATACTCATTATATAATGTTTCTTATAAGCAACACTCATCTACGGAAATACCACTTGAAGAGATCAAGCTCCTCTTATGATGAATCCCGCGATGTATTGGTGGTGGATATATATAGGGGCTGATGCACCTTCGGCGAAGCGATGTCACGCGACACTGCTTCGCTGGAATGTGTTATTGGAAATATAACTTCATTTAACAAATTACACCACTTGACTGTCGGTGTTCATAGTCCAACTCGTTCAGCGGGTTATGTAATCAAATGAAAGTCGCGGTTGTTTTTCTTTTTGTGCTTTCAATTATTTCATTTGTCTAAATGATAGTGTTTCATTTGTTAGAATGGCAGTGTATAGTAGAGATCAACCTGCGACCTCCTATGGAGGCAAAGGACAGAAAAACCAGCGGACTAGAGCTGCCAATACATGGAAGAAGTGATAAAATATACATACTAATCAATATAGCTATTATGTATTCATCTTAAAAAAGAAAAACTTGTCAAAAAGGCCATATTAATGTACTTAAATTGTTTTTCGTTGATATGGTTCGAATGCATTTTCTTAATATGATGTTGTTTGTAATAAATATTCTTTATTTGTTTTTGACATGGCTACCAAGAATCCTGATTATGCCACTGACTGTATCTTGAGTTGTGAAGCATTATGCTTTGATTTTTACATCTGTTGAGCTACCAATGAAGTGAAAACGACTTGGGAAATTTTCAGGACAAGTATTCAATTAGTTCGGACTCCTTTAGTATTAAATTGGATCCAAGACAAAAAGTTCTTAACTGAAGATCTAACCGTATCTTCTAGATAGTTACTCTTAATTTGGACAAATTAAAAACCAAGAACCAGTTGATCATACCTTCCAACCTGCAGATCTTGCATGGTCAACGGCAGCTGTGAGATCACTCTCTGTTGCTAATACAACCTTGTCATGGTCTTCATCTTCATACTGCAAGAGAGCATTGCCAATGAGTATTATAGCACTCAGCTTGTTCGTACAAGGAAATAAAGTGAGGGTAAACATGTCCATGTACAACCAAATCGATTCCTACCAGAATTTGAGGAAGGTTCTTTCGGTCGATGTCATCCCCCACTCTCTGAATAATTGCAGTTATGAGATCTGTCATGCTCCGAATATCTGTAAGGCCACCATGGGAGTAAAAACATGATTAAGTTGCATGAAACGTTAAAGAACTTCCATTTCTTGTGAATATGGAAGCAATATACTTAAGGCCTATATGACAAGTACTCTTAACATGGAAGCAATGTTAATTGCAAGATACATAAAGACATACATGACAAGTGCTTATTGTTTTTATTAAGTTACAAACTGCTTATAAAGAACATACCGCAGTTGAATCTGTGCATCCTCCCTGTTCTGTCTTGAATCTTGAATGCAAAAGTATTTGGAAGGCTCGATGAAGGATAGGAAATAGATCTTCTCAATTCTGCCCCTTCAGAAGCCAATTTCAACGAACCAATGCTGAGATGTCATATAAATGGATGTTAGAACTAATTACAGATTAATAAAATAGGATTTAACAGAAGTCATGGGGAAAGTAAGGTTATAACCTCCGTGTCTCTTCCTCCTCATCCGGGAACAATTCCATAGCTGAATCCCAAAACTTTTGCATCCTAGTGTTTGCAACTTCACTATTCACCCCAGCAGTATTTCCCACCTAGTTAGCAAGGGTAGTTAATTCTATACAAGCTAGGGGAGCAGAAGACTTGTGATGTTACGTGTAGGCATAAAGTAATTATCCCTTAAATGTTAAAAGTACAGCAAGATTGTGAACCAATTTTATCAATAATGAGATTTTATAAGAAACTTTGATGCTCAAACGATATTTATATTTACAAACTCTATCACAAGAAAGTAACATTCTAATTATTAAACCAATATGATTAGTCCACCAATTAATATTTGGATGATGAAAATAAGAGTGGACTTAGAACCCGAAAACATTTTCAACTAAACACTTTCTGCAGAGAGCAATGATTGGAGGAGTGCTGGAGAAAGGATGGGCTAGATATATTCACCATCTGAAGTCAAAGAAAGTTAGATATAGTAGCACCATATCCAGAAAGGCTGTGATCACTTGCAAGGATATTGGTAATATCCTCAAGCAGATAGAATTGGTGAATCAGGACCAAGCTTAATTCTATATTTCAACGTAATTAAACGAACTACATTTATTTATATCCGCGAATAGGAACAGATATCAGACTTCCCTTAAGAAGCCAGTCTTGATAAACCCATCTCAAGGAGTCCAACATATGTTTTCGGGATATACATGGTTACATGGCATGCTCATCAAAGTAGTTATATCCTTGTAAGGTTTACTTTCTTTTGTCGTGTCTTTTCTGGGAGGGGAAGAAACAAATAGAACTTGCAGAATTCAAACAGGCAGATATATGCAAGACAGTCAGACAAGACCGGCCAACAGAATGTTAGCCAGAAACATCAGTTGGTTATGTTTAGCTTCACAAAAGATGCAATAAGAGAACCACAACCAATTTTCTTGGACGCCTCTGAGGCCAAATGTTGATTGTTGTTGTTCCTAGTTGGGTTATCTATGACGTAAATTTTCTTCCTATTTTCAGATTATATGCTTCTTTTTCAAAAACTGTTCCAATTTTATGGGATGTCCCCAAAGGGACTTCTTCTTGTTGAAAAATTGTGATTTGTATGTTGTTTAGGTACGATTCCTAAAGCTTTCAGATTGAGCTAGCTATAATAACATATTTTATAATTTTCATTCTTCAATCAGATTGTAACATGATGACCTGTTTAGCAACTTGACATAAATAGTTGCAACTCCCAATAAGAGGGAGAGCCAGGATTTGAAGTTTATGGTTCTGAACTTGCCACCCAACCTATAGCTCGTCTTAGTTACTGGATTCCTAGTTAAATGCTTATACATGGTCTAAGCAAAGAGTATTGAGTTCGTCTAACCTGTAACGGAGGATGCTCTAGTTAACGTTTTCCCAATCACAACCAATTGTGAATGCATTCTCCTAAATTCATGGCTTAATGCAGTGCTGTGATCCTCAGAAATTTACTGATTGGCATTCCATGCAGCACATGGAAGCATGACAAAGCACACAGATGAACTTCTAAAATAACGTGCTAGTCAATAATCCAATTTCCACTTATATATACAGAGATGACGAAGTGGTCATTACTTTCAGAAGCTTGTAAACTTCTTGAAAGAGGCTATATAGCTGCATAGTAACTACTTGGATTTCAGAAGTTCATCTGTCACCATAAATGTAACATATCTGTATATGCTGCCTTACCGTGGCTACAGCTGCATGAGTGATATGAAGCACATCAACCACAGCAACTACAATTCCATCTGCAGCAAATTGATACACAAATGTAATCAGATTAGGGAAAAGAAGATAACCGCTTCCAAACTGTACTCTGAAAGGTCAATGCTACCTCTATCAACTACAGGAAGGTGTAAGAATTTCCCATCGTGCATTGTATGTAAAGCATCAACAATAGGTGTATCCGTCGTAGCACATTCAGGATTGGGAGTCATTACCTGGACATTAGTCGTAAAATAAGACAAAAATTGCCAAATATCAAGTTTTTTTCTCTAACTTAAACAAAGGAAGCAGAAGTAAATAAGAAGCAATACTGATTCTCAATGGTTTTTATTTGAATTATAATAAACATATTGCTTTTTTAAAGCGAAAGAGATTACCCTCTCAACAAGAATGGACTCTGGTGAAAGATCTTGTGCTATAACTCGCATCAATATGTCCTTTGACCTGCAGAGATCATGAAGCAAATCTATACGGTGATTAGCATGCCATTATAGTACAGTTCGGAATTGTTAACAGACTAACACAACAGCAGAATACTCACGTTAAAATTCCTCGTGGTTTCCTGTCAACGGCCACGATTGCGGAGCTTGTTTGAGTTTCAAGCATCTTTTTAGCTGCGTCTAGAACATTATCGCTTGGTTCAACTGTAACAGTCCTGCAAAAACACACCAAATGTTGACTTGCACAAAATCTATCTTCTGTTGTATGTGAATGACACATTCATTAGAAGGTTATAAGTGAAGATATTACCTACTTTGGATTCTCAGAAATGATGGTAGAGAGTGAAGGCCGGAACATTCGCTCCCGAAGTGTTTCAATAAATGAATCAGAGCCACCTGATACAAGCAAGAAAATACGAAAGAGGTAAACACATTTCACTAGCTATGTCCAATCAGATACTGTCACTCAATCACATGAACTGGGTAAAGTCAGCACATAAATAGGAACAGCAGAAAATATTCAACCGACCAGAAATAGATGCTCCCCAGTTTTTTTCAACTCCCTCAACAGCCGCTACTATGGCCTTTCCTTTCTCTGCTGCCCTTTCAAGGCGAGCAATAGCATCATAAAGACATTTTGCTATATCAAGCAAAGCAATGACCTCTCCATTTTCTACAACTGGCAAATGTCTAAATTTTCCTGAAGTGAGTAACAAAGGTGAGATGTTCGATAAGGTTGCAAGAAGTAATATATTCTGTTATTTCAGATACACCAACCTAGCACCATTTTCTGCAATGCTTCTACAGCAAGTGTGTCAGAAAGCACAAAAACAGGATGTTTCGTCATAACCTTTGAAACAGGTGTTTCCTGAATATTGACTTCGCCCGCAATAACTCTTGTTGCAATATCCTTCAATTTGCCAGAAGATAGAAAAACAAAAAGACAAAGGGAAAGTTAGTCAATGATATCATGTTCACGGTGAAAAAGGAAAAATATTAGCGAAGAAGCAGATCTACATATCTTGAGTCTAATGAGGTTTAAAACAGAATTACACAAGATTCAGGTCAAACCTTATCCGTCAAGATACCACATAGTAATGCATTTGAATCGGTCAGCAATAGAGCATCAACTCTGCGAGCAGCCATCCTGCGGCATGCTTCATAAATACTTGTAGTCTCAGGTACTGTTAGAGCTTTAGACAACCTAAGTCTCTTCACTGTCCGCTCCCCAGTAAGACCCCTGTTTCAAAATGTTAATAATCCAACACTGAACATGACTGTATGATTTTTAGGTAGCATGACTATCTTCACTAACTGAATAACTATGGCTTTGCATTTGAAAATTTTCCAGTATATGGATACCATACCACCATCAGAGGTGCTTATCAAGCAAAATGAATTCCAGGTATAGACCTCCAAAGTGGCGTTTACCAACTGCAATATCAACTATATGCAATTCCAATATACTTGATTCAGCCGGATCGTTGCTTAGTTTTTCATTGTCCTTAATTCCTAATAAGCTCTTATTTCCTTTCATCCACTTCGAATTGCACCACAAGCTCATTTTTTACTCCAATGTTCAAGTTGGCCAAAAAATGATCATCAAGAGAAGTATACCTTTCGGTTTCGGGGCACGTCAGAATTTAACCAATATTCACACTTTTAATCATTTTACCTTAGTGGAAGAACAAACTTCTCCAACATTATCAATATCAATAATATGCGAACACAAAGCAATAAACATATCAGCTCCCAATTCACTTGCATATGGTCATATTATCACCAGCGGCAAATCCAAGATTTAAATCAATAGTTTTGGAGTATCCCAGTACACTCACTATGCTCTTTGGCAATTGGCCCAACTTAATAGACATACATATACACAGATAAATACATGCATTCTGTTCAACTATATATGTTTTGAGCTGAGGACAGACAATCCAATTCTACAGAGGCCCCTGATTAACTCCACGACCTAAAGGAGAATGTACTTAAATTTTTTATGACCTTGCACCACAATGTTCGATAACAAAATAAATGGATTCTAAAAAAGGAGAAAGAAATAAAGATATCCACGACTCACATAAACACCTTTGTATGTAAGTTTTACGAAACAAAAGCCTCATGTTATATTCAAATTAAAAATGTTAGGGAAAAAAATTAAAAAAAAAATAAGCAGGGAAAGAAAGACACACATGGAACGAGAAGAAGGTAGAGATTTGCGATGAGGAGAAACAGGGAGTCCTCCTGCATTATCGATGCGGCCTGTTTTCTTCTTCGAATGGGAGGATAAGCTTGTCATTGACAAGCTTCTTCTCGACGGCGTTCTTCCTCCTACACTCGTTGTCATCTGATGTATTCATCACACAAATTAATACAACAAAATTCGAAATTTAACTTGCAAAATTATGAGAACCAAAAATCATTTAACTACCTTATACAGAAGGAAATATTTACAGTAATATGGAGGCAAAAGAGTTGATAACGCGGATTAACGGAAAATGACTAGTGAACATGGAAGGGAAGATTTCCAGGAAAATTCTTCAGGTGAATTTTCCGGGAAAGAGAAAATTAAGAGCTAGAGAGAATGATGGATATGTGTTTTGAGATTTAAAATCGAATGGAATGTATGTTTGGAGGATGCCGTGTTCTTAGAGGTTTTGGCCGATGAAATTATTCCACGTTAACGTACATCAGCCTCTGGAATGTAATTTCCAATTTCACTGGAGGCAGTGACACGTTTATATTGCTAGCTATAGATTTTTTTTTTTTTTTCCACTCGGTGTCCGGTAGCTATATTGGAGCCCAATAATATTTGGATTCGCGCCCCTTTCGGAAAAAGCGCTCTTTACCAAATATTTTTTCATACCCTATTACTAGCTATAGTTAATATACTACTATTTGGTATGCTTACTTCCAATGTCTTATGATGCAATATTCGGACACCTTTTAAGTTCTGAGGAAAACGATGACAGAAAATGTCAATAGGGACTTTTAAATATTAAAAATAATATCATATGTCACCAAAGCTGAAAATAATCAAAAACATACTTTCATAAAGTAAAAGAATTTGCATAGAAAATTTTCCATTAAAGTGGGAAAACAATCATTACTTATGAGCTGAAGATAGTTTCCTCTAAAAAATATTTCGATACGCAATATGTCAATAAAAGATTAGGCCCTTCCCCTTGGCCCTTACTGTATGCAACTGCATTTTGTGTTCCTTTTGAAATGAGTTATTTGTTAGTTTTTTTTTTTTGGGGCCTTTTTCTTTCTATGTGGATTAAAAGGTGGGGATCTTTAAACAGTACCCATGCACCAGAAACTAATTACTCGCCCATGCACACGTAGTTTTCCCTCTACCCTTTTTTCTAATACCCACTTAAAGTGTCGCGACCCCAATTCGTCATCCGTGAACTATCGTGACGGTATCTAGTCTCTACGATTAGGTAAGACTAACAAATGGGGAAAAAGAACAATTTGTGGAAAGAAAATAATATAAAATCGAAATAACAACTGAAAAAGCATTTAAGATGCCGCCTGGCATATAACAGTACAAGAATCTCAACCTGATACTTCTCAAAATCCAAAACTCCATGAATCACAAGCTAAGAGATACATAAGAAGCTCTAACTCCAGAATGTCTAACAAAGGGAAATACTGAAGGCTATACTATTACAGAAAGGTAGAAAGGGACTACTCGGTCTGCGGACGTGGCAGATATACCTCGAAGTCTCTACAGAAGTACCTCGCCTCAGGGATGATAAGACAAAGTAAAAATACCTGGATATGCACATGAAAAGCATGCACAGAAAAGGCATGAGTACGCCACAGCGGTACTTAGTAAGTGCCAAGCCTAACCTCGATCGGGTAGTGACGAGAAAAGTTAGGGCCCTACTGAGATTGAATGAAATAAGGTATAACAGTGTAGAATAAGACAGTATAATTAAGTACAACAGTAAAGAGTAACAAAGGATAGTAAGGCAACAACAACTACACAGAGGCAAATAATCACGGAAGGAACACACCTCAACACAGAAATAGAAGTCGGGGATCTACCAGGACACCATCCTGTAGCCCCCAAATACAAATGTCCAGCAAATCGGGGATCTACCAGGATACCGTCATGTAGCCCCCAAATGCAAATGTCCAGTGGATCTCCCGGGGTGTCATCCTGCAGTCCAACTCATAGTGCGCCGGGGATCTACCAGAATCCCATTCCGAAGTCCCCAAATGTAAATACCCCCGGTATTGGGGAAATCTACCAGGTGTATCTACCGGGATCCCACATCTGTAGTCCCAAATAAACAGATAAGGGGGATCTACCGGATCTACCGGAATCTCATATCCGTAGTCCCAATGTAAATAAACGGCAGCAACACGAAGAATATTCATAAATTGTCAACTTCATATCAAGGCAAACAAGTATTACTAGCCTAACATACTGCACAGAATTCAGGTAAAATAGTTTGAGAAAGTAAAGCAATTGAGTCACTTAGACATGCTTCACTAAGCTAACATCATGCTTAAATTGCAAGTAGTAATAATAGGAGAAGAAAACACAACTTTAATTACTTAGAAAAAATCGGATTTTCAACAATTAACAAAGGTACACACTTGTCACCTTACATAAAAGGCATTTTAAATATCAACAATACAAAATCCTAAGGAGAAGTCCCCCACATAAGGTTAGGTAAGCCACTTACCTCGAACCGGCTCAAACTCAACCCGAAACCATGTCTTTGCCATGAGTACTCGACTTTAAATGACCCAAATCTATTCAATTCAATTGCATAATATAAATAACACTTCAAGTAATTGATTCTACAAAGAAATTCTAAGCTAGTACGCAAAATAAGGTAAAATGACCAAAATACCCCCCGATCCCACGTCTCAGAATGGGGTAAAATTTATATTTTTAGAATCCTCATACTCTCACGAGTTCATGCATACCAAAATTATCAAAATCCAAGGTCAAATTCTCAATCAAATTCGAATTCTATGTCTAAGAACTTTCTTCCCATTTTTCCTTAATTTTCATCTCCAATCCGAAATTAAATGATAAACTTAAGCATATTCATGGAAAACAATAAAAATCGAGTAAGAATCACATACCCAAAACACCTAGGTGAAAGTCCCTCTCAAATTCGCCAACCCTGAGCTCCCATATCAATTTCTAACTTTTGAAACTAAACCCTTGAACTTCTGATTTTTCTGCCCAGCACTTCCGCTTCTGCTATCAAAGGACTGCACTTGCGGTCCCGCTTCTACAGAAACATAACTGCATCTACGAAACTCATTAAAGTCCCAAAATCCGCGCCGGCGTCTTACTCACTACATGTACGGTCACGTAGGTGCGTGAACCCTTCCGCATCTGCGGCTACTTATTTTCCTCAGTTGGGCACTTTTGCGGCTAAATCCCTCTTATTTGAGAGTCGCATCTGCGGCCTCTCAACCACAAATGCGGTTATGACATTATCCCAAAGGACTTTAGCTGCCAACTTCAAGTTTCTAACTTCCCGTTAACCATCCGAAATCATCTCGAGGCCCCGAGACCTCAACCAAAAGCACAAACAAATCATATACCACTATCCAAACTTCTACAAATCTTCCAAATACCTCAAACAACATCGAATCAACCAATTAGCATCGAATTCAAGACTAAGAACTTCAAAAACTATCAAAATATCCTTTCGATCAAATAGTCTATCAAACCTCATCTTAATGACCTAAAATACTGCACACACGTCACATTCAATACTAAGAAGCAACTTGAATTTCCGAAATTCCATTCCGATCCTCGGATCAAAACCTCACTATCGAACTGGAAACTTCAAAAATTCAACTTTCGGCAATTCAAGCCTAAATTTGCTACGGACCTCCAAAATGCAATCCGAATATGTTTCTAAACTCGAATTCATGGACCTAACGAAATCATCGAAATTCCATTCCGAGGCCGTCTTCATACTGTTCTGACTACGGTAAAATTTCAGTAACTTAATCTCTTATTTAGGGACTAAGTGTCCCAAATCTCTCCAAAACTCTAAATAATTCCTCCCAACAACTCACAATAGCAGAATCAAACACGGGGAAATAACTTAATAGGGGATCGGGCATTAATGCTTAAGACAACCAGCTGGGTCATCATATCCTCTTATACTTAAACATTTGTTCATCCTCGAACGAGCATAAAGACATACCTAAAGTAGTGAAAAGATGAGGGTAACGGCTGCGCATATCCTACTCGGTCTCCCAGGCCGCATCCTCAATCGGCTGGCTCCGTCACTGAACTTTCACTGAACTAGCACGTGCCGAGATCATCTAGATAAAGTGTAATTCACATCTGGTAGTAAACCAAGTATACAGGATTTTCGACACAAAGGAATAGGGCATGCAACATCATTTGAACGAGGTTCATGCATTGCTTGCACGAGTCAGGGAGTGGTCAATCGTACACATTTCATGGGAAGAAAATACGGAAGCAGATACATTGGCTAATTTGGGTCCATCCACGAAGATGAAAGGATATGACTCTCGAACTATCATTCAACTTCTACATTTAGTATTGGATGTGTACAGTTAGTGCGAAGTCAAATCAAACAACTTAGTCTGGGACTGGAGGAATGAATTCGTCGAGTTTCTTTGACATGGTAAATTACCCAAAGACCAGAAGGCGTCCTGGGCACTACAAACCAAAGATCATTACTACCTCGTAGATGGGAACTTGTACAAAATATCATACCAAAGACCATTGTCCCGGGGTTTGGGGGTCTCGTAGGCAGACTTCGTGATAATGGAAGTCCCCGAAAAAATTGGTGGGAATGACTCTGGTGCAAATTCGTTAGTTCTAAAGTTGATCAAGGTAGGTTACTATTGGCTTCAGATGGAACATGATACAAAGGCGTTCATTCAAAAGTGTTACAAATGTCAACGCCATGCACAGTTGATGCATCAACCAATAGAACTCTTGATTCGGTGTTATTCCCATAATTATTCATAAAATGGGGAACGGACATTTGTTCCTCTGCTGTCGGCCCTTAGAAAGGTAAGATTTCTTTAAGTTTTAACTGACTACTTCATTAAATGGGTTTAAGCAAGTCCTTACTAGAAGATCGGTAAGCGTGAAGTGGTCGACTTCATATGGGACCACATAATCTTCCAATTTGGAATACCAAAAAAAATGGCCACTGACAATGGGTCGCAGTTCATAGGTTTAAAAGTCACAACATTTTTGGAAGATTTGAAAATCAAGAGGATTACATCTTTTCCGTACCATCCAAGTATAAACAGATAGGTTGAGTCAACCAACTTGGTAATTATCCAGAACCTTAAAAAGAAGTTATAACATACAAAGGGCAAATGCCCCTATGAGCTACCGGGAGTACTATAGGCATATCAGACAACTACTAAGTTGAGCACATGAGAAACACCTTTCTCTCTCGTGTATGGTACAAAAGCTCCAATACCGGTGGAAGTAGGAGAACTAAATTTAAAGTTTTCCGAACAAATGAAGAAGCAAACAGTGAAGCGTTGCTGGTGATGTTGGACTTGCTCGATGACTTGGCGTATGTAATGATGGGGCTCAAAAGCAAAGGGTAGAAAGATATACAATCGGAAGGCCAATCTCCGCTACTTCAAAGAAAGAAACTTGGTTTTGAGAAAGGTGACTCATAGCACTAGGGAATTCAATGCCGCAAGTTGGGACCAACATGGGAAAGTCCTTAGCGCATTCCAGCTATCACTGGTAATGGGTCGTACAAGTTGGAAAATCAAGATGAAGTCAAACGACCCAGCAATTGGAATGTGACTCACTTTAAAAGGTATTATTGTAGATGGATCCTACCCTTACTGAAAGTATGTGCTGCGCTTCGACCAGTCTTTCTCCTAATAGGGCTTTCTGACAAGCTTTTTAACAAAGTAGAAAGGAAAAACATACTACAAAGGGAGCGTCATCGGGGAAAATAAAGACCTTTGGGCATCGTCGATGTCAAACGACTATATGAATGGTTAAATAATCTTTGTTTCAATGGTAAGCTTTTCCTTTCATCGCTAAAAGGGATTATTTAACCATTCATAAGTTGTTTCCACGGATGAAGCAAGACTTTTAGTGTTCGAATTCGAATGTTTCGCATTCAAACACTTGGGGGAGAATAATATCTGATACGGCACCGGGAGTGCCACAAAAATTAGGACTACGAGAACTAGGATCATTATTTCATCAGGATCGGGGACTGCATGATCAGCCCCGAAGAAATAAGTTGTACAAGATAACCACATATATTGGCAGTTTTATACTCTAGCAAAAGAATGTGTATGTACTTTAAAAGATATAAGGTATAAAGTTAAGTCCTTTTATTTTTATCTTATTTCTTGTCCAAATGATGAGTTAATTTTATAGTTTGAAAGTTAACTAAAACATCAAATGCTTGTGCTGGAATGAACAGGAGAAGTCCTCTTCAAAAGAAGTGTAAACATAAGGACTCTCTCTTATGAAATCCTTATAGTAAAGGATAGGTTTCAAAATAGTTTATGCCCGGAATCAAAAGTTATCATATGAAAATATACATGAAGCCTTAATCCACTAAGCGCAACTTAAGCAAAAAATTCTTATTTATTTATCAAGTGCCAAACTCGGTGAAAGATTTGGCTCAATTATAAAGTAAAAAAAAATAAGTTATGCATCATTTATGTCAAAACTCCAAGGGAGAGAGG
The DNA here is from genome assembly GCA_032618575.1 of Nicotiana noctiflora. Taxonomy (NCBI): domain Eukaryota; kingdom Viridiplantae; phylum Streptophyta; class Magnoliopsida; order Solanales; family Solanaceae; genus Nicotiana; species Nicotiana noctiflora. The sequence continues at coordinate 139,127 of JASVEL010014046.1, forward strand.
GGTTTACTTTTCCCCTGATAGAGGAAGGTAGATCCACTACTGGTTTGGGGCTTTCATCTTCTCCAATCTCCCCTCTAATTCTTGTATACACAGAACAAGTACTCTAGGAGTCAGTTGCAGGGGGCCGAGCGAGAGGATTTTCACGACCAGTTAGCTCCAGTTCTCGGGCCTTGACGATGGAATCATCAATATTGATGATGCCCGTTTTGGTATCTTCCAAGGTTTTCATCCTCATATGATATATAGCATAAGTCTTCACAAAGACTAAGGAGTACTCTTGGTTCTAGAGTTTTTCTTGGAGTTAGCCAATTTCATCCTAAAGCTCATTTCTTTCGGACTTCAAGGCACGGAGGCGGACATCGAGCTCAACATTTGTAGTTGAGTGGAGCTGGTTTTGGTCTATGGCCCTCTTGAGCCTCTATTCCATTTTGGCTCTCTTCTCCTTAGCAACATTGGCTTCTTCAATTTTTGAATGTAACTTTCCCTTCAAATTATTGATTTGTTCCTCAAAGGTAAACTCGCGCTCGGCAGTGGCAAGTACAACATCATAAAGCTCGGCCCACTTAGCCTTAGCCTCTTAAAGCTTTTCGTGTAATTGAGCATCTTCCTGGTAGTGGCCCATTTTATCTTGTTCGCTCTACTACAACCGAGCCTTAAGCCGCCCATTTCTGTAGATTTTGCCTCCAGCACCAGGAGGCAGACAACGAGATGGTTCTCTTCGGCCAAAAGTTTATCCCACTCAGACGCAAGTCCTTGCTTATCAAGGATCAACCTTTGCAGGCCTTTAGAAGCAAGAAAGTTTGTCTGTAAAAAATAATATTAAAGTCAAGATTTCCATTGCAACATGTAAGTAGATGATAAGTTGGTAAAATACCAACTTATCTTGCCTTTAAACTTATACTTTTGCTATGTTTAAAGTGATAAAATCATGTATTTAATGTCATTTACTTCTATTCTACAGGATTGAATGTGATTTAGAAGTAATGGTGAAGAAATCAAGTGAAAACAAGTCAAAAGAAGCCAAAAAGAGAGAAAATTATGGGTAGTGCCTTCATGGTTCGCAAATGCGACCAATTCATGGGAAATGCGAACAGTGCAGTATTTTGTGATTCCTCGCAAATGCGAGTAAGTGTTCGCAAATATGAACTCTGTATTAAAAAGGTCAACTTCGCAAATGCGAAGATTGTTTGGGAATTGCGAACTTAGGCTTTTCTGGGCATATTTGGTAATTGCGAACTTTTGTTCGCAATTGCGAAGTACGTGCTTCAGGCATGGGCAATTATGGAATTTCATACTTTTGGATCCCCAAATCATTTAATACCCGATTAGTCTCGTTTGTAAAATATCTTTGGCTTATTTTCAGTTCTTAGAACTAGAGAGAACATTTTTGGAAGCTAGGGTTTTGCACACACACTTGGGTCTTGAAGATTGAAGCTTGTGTTAAGATTTTCTTATCCATTTATGTTTATTTCTTCATCTCCTTGCTTTATATTGAATATTTGAGTGTGTAATATTTATTTCCTACACTTGAATCTTGTTTATGGGAATATTCATGTTTAAAGTGTGGATTAAATACCTTGTTGTGCTTATGTATTAAATAGATGATCTTGTTATTTGAAGCTTAGATTGAATATATTGAATCTATTGTTGTGGGTTGTTTATTTGATTTTGATCTTAATTATTTTACTGTGTAGCTAACAGTGAAATATTATTTATAAACCTTGAGTTAAACTTGACAAACGAAATTCTTGGTTGCATATAAAATCAAATAGAACAAGATTTGAATCCCGGGCATCGGGTGAAGGATTTGCAATTAAGATAGACATATACTTAATTGCCTTATTTGGTTGAATAATAAGAGTTGTAAATGCATTCTTGTTAATATTAATACCATAGACATATAGGTATTGATTTAACTTGGATAGATTCATAAGAACTCGAAAGATTCTTATGTATATTATTAACCTTATAATCAACAACCCGAATAGTTCAATAAATCAATATAAGTATAAAAAGAAGCATGATTACTAGCAAGTCCATGATCACTTCAGTGTAATTCCCGAAGCAACCATACTTGTAGCCATTGATCATTTACTTGCTTTCTAGGTTAGTTTACATTTTCGCATTTAGGTATAAATACTTTTTCAACCACCATTCTTAGTGTTTGGCTTTGCATAATTAGCAATAATTTTCTTACATACCTAATCGCCTACATATTGTTCTCTGTGGGATTTGACCCTGACTCATAGTTGGGTAAATTATATTGCTGCGACCGTATCTATTGCTTTTTAGCAGTCGATTTGGACTTCACCAAAAATGGCGCCGTTGTTGGGGAATATACGCGTACCTGCACACCACTATGCATGTTGTTCATGAGACACTCATAGAAAAAGAGCGCATTTTCTTCCAGTCTTTCTCCGAAGCTAGCGGCTTCAAATAATTCACAAGCTCTACCAGCTTGGATAAAATATGGCATTGCAAAACCGAAAGAATGGAGCTTCTCCTCCCTCGAGGGTCTAGGAAAGGGGTTGAATAATCATTCCTCAAGTTCCCATGGCCAGAAGACCGAGGAGGATAGGTATCCCTTTCTTGTTTGGATGACGCCAATGGAGAAGATGTAGTTGTTGCTGGTGGCGAATGAGTAACAAGTGTCGATAGGCGTGAACCCATCAATGTGGAAGGTGAAGAAGCATTGGTGGAAGAAGAAGTGTTGATGGTTGTTTTCTTAGTGGTCGGATGCAGAAAAGGCCCAGGGTCCGAACTCCTAGGATCGAAAACAGTAATGGGGGCCGGGAAGAGAGAATCAACATTCTCTACCAGGTCCATCTCACCCCCAAAGTTCTTGGGTTTCTTCTATGGTCGGGTTTTGAGGTTCCTCCGGCTTAGCATTCGGTTGAGCGAAAGAAGATCTTTTTCTCCTTATAAAGAAAGGCTCTTAGTCATTGGCTTTCCCTTCATTGACGAGGACCGCTGTGGTCGGCTCGGATGGCATTTTCCTTGATTTTTTCTATTGAGCCCCAACTGAGGAGGAGCGTCTTCTCTTTCGTTTCATGGGCTGGGGACTCCGAGAAGGGGCACCCACATTGGAAGCAGTTCTGCGAGCTCTATTTCGGGCAAGGGCATTTTGCAACACCTTCCTAGCCTCTTCGGGGTCAACTAAGTCATCAACGTCGAGACAAAATGACAGAGCCCCTCGAAAGTCTTGTATTAGCCCAAAAATAGAGTTAGCAATTTGGTACGGAGATTTCTTGTATTCAAGTATAAGTAACAAAAATATGGGCTTGACTTACCATGATGTTTGGCCATCGACCCATATTTGGGGGAGATCTCCTTCCACCGCCGAGATTCTGAAATTGTGATGTCCAAAATTTTTTGAACCAATTGGTCCAAGACTTGAACATGTGGTGGCTCCCATCGGTTACTTGAAACAAAGAAACAAGAAAAATAGTAACAAAAGGAAACAATCTTTTCACCAGGAAAGGAAATGGATGACAAAAAACTTAGGGAAGCGATTCCACAACTCGGGAAAAGTTGGAGTTATGGTCGGGATAATGATCCTTGTAGCAATGATGTCAAATCATTCGATCCACCCATGATCATTATCATCATCTAAAGATTATTACTCCCCACGAAAATATTTGGGAGAGTAAATGTTCATCATGTCAGCAATGGTGAAGGTTTCCTCGATTTTTATGCACAGTTGGCGAAAGCAGGCTACCGTACTCCATATATATGGGCCTATTGTGTTAAGTAGACCTGATACCGGTGGAAAAAATCCAAAGTTATCGAGTCTAGACCTTCACTCGACCCTAGGGTAAATGGACCTAAGGTAAAGGGATACATATAGATATAGGCAAATCTCTGCTTGGATAAGGTAACCCGCTCTAGCATATGCGGGGCAAGGATTTCAAGATTGGGTTAGTTTCAGTCTCCTTCACAACCGGAATATTGGAAGGGTGAATGGAGGAGGGTTACCTTCTAATTGGCCAAGTCCGTGAAGATGTAGAAGAAGTCGTCTCTTGAAAACCATTCGTAATATTGAGATGATGTGATACGATTGTGCTAAAAGTGGGAGGTTTAGAATCGACTTCGACCTCCTTGTTCTTGTTTTTCTTCGGGCCTCCCCCGAAGAAAAGACTAGCATGCCAGATAAGGCAGTGTAAGAAGCCATAGTAATAGAAGGTTAGTACGATTTTTGCTGAGGAAATTGAAGGTTATGAGATTACTAAGCAAATGCAGAGAAGAAGAAGAAACATTTATGAAAGGTGTAAAAGTAAAGAAGTAAAAATGATGAACACTAGAGAAGTTATAAACGACAAAAATCGTGGTTATGATTACCTCGTAAACCGGCGGAAATATTTGTTGAATCATGGGGAAACACGTGTTTGGGTTATTAAATGTGAGTAGACGTGCGTCCCTTCAAGCGTCAGAGATTGTTCAGGAACTTTCCTACCAAGAAAGGAATCTTCACCAACTTCCTAGTAACAGTAAGATATGTCACAGGAACGTAGGAGGACTATTTGTATGGGGCAAAATTATTTTATAACGAATGTTCAAATAGTAACATGACACGCCACACTGAAGATAGGCAAAGGTCAAGTCAGTTAGTAACCAATATCGAATACTATAAATTTATTGATATCGGACAAATTCCGAATGGAGCATGATCAATGAGAAAAAATCAAGAGTTTAGATAGCATTTAATGAAGAAATATTTACTACTATTAAATGAGCGACCATTGTAAAGAAATTTGCATTCACGTTCGGTCGTTACGCATTCATCAATGACTCTTTTATTATCATTTTGGATGAGGTTGATCCTGGGATCTAGTTTCCTTAGATAAAGCTATAAATAGCAGGCTAAGTAGTCATTATAAGGACAAGAAACTTTCTGCATACAAAAGCTTTATTTTATTACTTTTGCTCTTAATTAAACAATGTAATTTGCACTTTATGATTAGATGACTTTGGATTTTTGTACATATCATGAACATGTTGATTTGAAAGACAAATGGTCGTAATTTTTAGTTCCCTCGTATATGATCAATTACCAAGAAGTGTTAAGCTGTCTAGAATATGGTAATCTCATAAGCGTTCAATTCTACTCAGGAGTGCGGGCTGCGGGAGTCTGGGCCCCTCCCCCAGCCTGAGATGTGGCTGCAGCGAGAGGAAGCAACACCGCCTGAGCCAAAGTTGTGTACATGCTCATAAACTGAGTCAGAGTCTCCTGGAGTGCTGGAGTCGTAGTAGTTGTAGTGGGTGTACCAGGTGCAAAATTATTCAATACATAAACACAACAAGGTATTTAAACCATACTTTAAATATGATTATTTCCATAAATAAGATTCAAGTGTTGGATACAATACTATACACTTAGATATTCAACACCACGTTTCACGGAGGGAGAACTTGAATTGTGACAACATAGCAACCAACCCAATGTCTGCCTTCTTTCTTTCAATATGTAGCTTGCATCTACAAATAAACAAATTCATCTAGTTACTTTCACTTTTATCTTCAAAGGTATTGCGTTCGGAGCTAGGCTTGTCATTTTCTTCATTTCAATTGCTAATCTTAATTTTGAGTATATTTCTTTTATTTTTGGATCAAATTATTTTGCTTGTCTATAATACATTATACCATTTTACGGATAAACATCTTTGTTGTTTGTATGATAAAAATAAATATAAACGCACTAGGCTCACTTTAGATTGTTTTCATTTTTGGATTTTATTTTTAAGTAAACAATGTTGGGGCACAAAAAGAAAAAGAAGAAGACGAGTTGTTTCCGGAGAGAATAAAGTTGTACTGATAGATTGTTATCTATTTAACTCCTATAAGAACAAAATGGACCCTTCCATATCATTTGACTGGTGCAAAAAAGATCGCCTACGGAGAACAAGAATTGCCACCAATTCATGATCAGATACAGTAAATGAGATTATATAACTTCCTAAAACTACTTTTTTCTCACTCATGCCCTCTTTACAATTCCTCTCTTCATCAGTTATTGAGTCACCAAAAATACCCTCAATCAACAAAGATAACCTCACAAAAATAATGACCGCTTTACCAAGGTAACAAAAAACAAAATTACATCTATGGTACATTACCAGTGACGGGCTATGCATTGTTATTAGGAAATTTTATCACCTATAGAATAGGTTAGTATCCTATTTATAACATATAAATACATTTTTAAGATTTTACATAATATAATAACCTTATTACAAAAAAATACACATGACTTCACACCATAATAAAAAATGGCTCATATTTTTAAGTTTTACACCATCTAGCCTATATTGTACATATTTTGAAAACTAGCTCTTGCAAATTCAAAACATGTGTTCTTACAACCATTGCTTCTAAACCTATAAAGTTAAATCTGTGTTCTCATAACTATTATTTTCACTCTCTTCTTCTCACTTTTTTTTTACATATGTTTCAAGGGCCATCCGCCTCCCCCTATATCACCTAATTGTAATGTAAAAAAATTGAAGAGTAGAAGTCCAGCATTAAAAGGCATTCAAAGCTTTGCTTTAGAAAATATAATTTTTTGTAATTCTTAGTTGTTTGGATTGAGTGTTGATCCAATTGATTGAAAATATCAAAAGGAGTTCAAAGATTAAATTTGAAATGATTTGGAGTAGATTTGAGCAAGATTTGAGTTAAATTTCAGAAAAAACGCAAAGAAGAAGACGAAGTCAATTTTTTGTATAATATGTATAATCTTGTATAATGTTGTATATGAGTGTATAAACACATCGTATACACTATTATACATATTTATACACCTTTATACAAACGTCTATATGCAAACTTCTTCCACGATTTTCAGTTGCAATTCCTGTTCAAAACCAGTCCAAATCTCCATTAAATGACTTCAAATTTTATATACAACCTCCTTATACTATTTCTAACAAGTCTAAATAACATCCACTCCAAATTTCTCACAAAATCAAATTCAGAATTGATACTCACATATTTAAGCTTGTTGATAATCTAATTTTTACCACCCAAATAGATTTGATTTGTTGAACTAATATTTGAGTCACAATTACTAATTCGACAATTAACTTAAAAGCTTGAGCAGTCCTTTTTAAAAATTAAATGGTAATTTTAAGAACCTATTGGAGTTGAATGTTGAATATTAGCCTATTATTTTTGGGCTAGTTGGTTGTAAATTGAAATATGGGCTATAAAATTAAAAATTGAGGAGCTCAATTGTTCTTATGTGAAATTATCCCTTTTTATTTTGTAGCAAAAAATTGAAATTTAATACTTTCCTATATTTAAGCCTTATTAGATGGTACAAAATATTTTTCTCTCACCAATTTATGGTATAACTCCGTTTTTTGTGAAATGACGCCGCTTAATATAGCTTAATACACCTAAATACAGATTCACCTTCCCATGATTTGCGCTGAAACGTTACTTTTTCCCCGCTTAATACAGCTTAATACACCTAAATATAGATCATGATTTACAGGAATCCCTATTTGTGCGGCGTCATTTCATGTTGTATTATTGAATACAATTCGTTTAATACACTATATACATCATAAAATAACGTAAAACATATCTATATCACGTAATATAGGAAAGAGTTTCTATTTATTGCTAATTAGGTCTTAATGAATGTCTTTTGTAAAAAAATCTCTTGTTATTATCTTGGCTTTCTACTTGTCTCTTTTTCTTCCTCCAGCATCCATTACAACAACAACAACCTAGTGAATCTCACAAGTGGGGCCAGCATCCATTACAGCTAACCAATTAAAGTACACCAAATAAAGAGAAGCAAATTACATAAAACAGACTCACAAGGGAAAGAAAAAGAAGTTCAATACCATGACCTATCAGTATATAAGGGAAATATTTAGGCCTCATTTGTTTTTTTAAAGATTAAGACGTCTGAATCTGAATACACATTTGAATATTAAGATGTGTATTAAGATTAAGACATCTGAATCTGAATACACATCTGAATATATTAAGATGTGTATTAAGATCTGAATACTAAATAATTAAGACTGTTTGATTTTTAACATCTGAATATATAAAATTTATCTTTATTTGAAAATTAATAAACATAAAATTCAAATAAAATACTAACTAATCTAATATTTTATCAATAAAATTTATAGTTTTTAAAAATATGATAGTTGTTAGTGGTGATGGTTAACGGGTGAATACCGATTAGCAGCGGTGGATGATGGTAGTATTGATTGGTTATGGTGATTCATGCTAGTAACTTGTAGCTATTGGTAGTGGTGGCGATTATGTTTCAGGATGGTGATGGTGGTGGTGAGTGGTGGTGGTGGCCGGTAATAATTAATAATGACGGGTGGTGATAGTAATTGTGACTTATGAAGATGGTGGGTGGGTGGTGGTAGGTTATAATGGCAGGCAGTGTCGACCGTGGTTGTTGGTGGCGATGGGGTGGTCAATTGTGTTAGTTGAGGTGGGTGAGTATTGATTGTGGATGATGGTGGTCAAAGTGGTGGGGATAGTGGACGATGATGGTCGATAATGGTGGCAGCTATGATTGAGAATGATGGTGGCGTGGTGGTGGTGGTAAGGTTGGTTGAGTAGGGTAGTGGTGGTGGCATGATGGTAGTTGATAATGGCAGGCGGTGGCGGCAGTTAATAATAAATAGTGTATATGATAGCATCTTAATGAAATTAAATCTCTGTTATAGATCTGAATCATACAGACCTATTCAGACCCATTAAGTGATTGTGAAGTAAAAAAAACAAACACACTTAATGATTAAGATCTGAATAATTAAGATTCGAATTTTAAAAACAAACGCATTTAATGTTTAAGATCTGAATGATTAAGACCTTCTTTAAGTGCAAACAAATGAGGCCTTAATCCTATACAGAACTATTATTCCTAAGACAAAGCGGTTAGGTATAGCAAAGTCAAACTTCACTTGTACACATTTAAACATCAGAACCCTCAATTCAGATCTCAGTTAACAGCTTGCCATGTATCCAGTAGATTAGTGATGTTTCATACGGAAAGATCTAGATTCTTGCAAAAGTAAGACAAACCACAAGTTTTCGTATGCTTTGTAGCTCATGTAGTAAATAAATATTATAATAAGTGAATCTCTTCATGAAACTAATTTCTAGAGTTCCTTCTCGAACAACACTTAAAGGAATTCATTGTTGTCTTCTTGAACAACAGATTTTACTGAGCTGAATACTCTACCTCTGTTCCCAGAGCTGTAGCACTGAGACCTAAACCGGAGTTCGTATCTCGTTACAGTTCCATCTAGTTAAGGACAGAGAGGATCTGTGAATCCTTCCTTCCTGCATATCTGGTTTCAATTTCAGCTAGTTAAGGACAGAGCAGAACTTTGGGATCATTGTGCTAAGTATCAGCATTGGACTGTCAAACACTACTGTACTAATTAAGCACTTATTAACTTTAATAGTTACATTTGCTGGTATAATTCCTTCACCATTTTGAAGCTAACTTATGGCTCAAGAATAGCTACAAAATACAGGAGGGAGAAATGTGCAAGCCCAGTAGCTGGACATGGCTTCTCATTCCTGCTAGTTTGAAGGAGAAGGCAATACCTTAGGTCAAGCAAAGAAAACAATAGAAGAAGGGGGAAATACCATTCAATTTTCATAGAAACCCACCTTTCACAATGGATCAAGACAACACAATCAATCAAAACATAGCATCATTCATAATTTGCTCAAGAGACTGGATACAATGTAAGACTTACAAGTAGTACAACATAGTTGAATGATCACCTGAAGGAGAATGATAATAAGCAGGAAATAATTACTCACTTGGCAAAATGACTCATTGAAATTTATCAGACTTCAGACTAGCCGTTCTGATCAATTGGAAAAATTCGATGAAAATAGATTGTTCTAGCTGAGTTTTTCCTGTACCCAAAAATTGAACTGCTCCATTCTTAGTTATGGTTCTTGCTTAATGCGGAGTTCCTTCTTTGATCTTGGATAAGGAATTAAAGACACACTTGGACCACATGAACTTCTGATAGACACCTAGACAAAAAATAAGCTAACAGTTTACCAGAATTAAAACAGACAATTTACAAAATTAGAATAGACATAAGTTAACTTAAACACAGCTCCTGAGGCACGGAGAAGTTTTGCTGATCCTCATGAACCCATAACCTCACTATAGACCTCCAACGGCTAGTCTCTATCAGCAACTAGCTTCTGCATCACGTGGTGATGTAGAAATATCAGGTTACACCTTAAAAAAAGTAAGACCTAGAATATGAGAACCCAATCTGTGCTTGCACATTCTACTTTCTAATTACCACAATATCTGATCAATAATCAGAAAAATATGCAGAAGAACAACAATTACTATGTCTCAGTCCAAGCAAGATTGGGAATCAAAAGATTGTGTTAGGTGTCTCAAGAAAACTTTAAACCTGTATCATTACTCGTATTACCACGATATAATATGCCAGAAAGTCCACTTTAGGGTCAAGGAAATACATTAAGATCTGATACTACCTGGACAAAAAACTAATTGTTCAGACAAGCTTCTTTCCTTCTTTTTCCATCTTACATTTCTGTCTAAAGCAAACGAAATACATAGAAGGGATAATTGTGCTTTTATTGTGGCAAATTCTAATTTTGATTTCTGGCATACTTGACACTTGAAACATTTAGATCCTTTTATTAATAATACCATCAGCTATTGGTCCTCTCCATTACCAAATTTCTGCAAATGCAAAAGATATTATCATAACACAAAAGGTACCAAAAATTCTCCAAGGCAAAAAATGAGTAATCTCATGATTTAATAATTCAAAAACACTGAATCTTGAAACATTTATATGTAGTAGGACTAACAATTGAGGGACCATAACTGCAACCTTGCACCACAAGAATTTTTAGATCTATACATAAATTTAAACTAAGAATTTTTGGGAACAATTTCAAAATCTAGAACAGTAAGAAAAAGTTAAGAGAAGAATGATTGTACATCCTACCTCCTTGTACTTCTGCTGAATGAAATGAACAGGTTGGGGTCAGCCCAAACCTCCCCCACCAACACTTGGTAGCTTTGACCCAAAAATAAAAAAGGAGAGAGATTGTACAGAGGAAGTGAATTGTGCAAAGCTCTAACGCTATTGAATCCTAATATCTCCATCACACACCCAAGTTAATAGCAGAGATTAGACAGTCAGATACTGAAACAGCCAGCAGAGATTGAATTGAATTGCAATGGCTCAGCTGCAGCACCTTAATATTCATATCATACCGAGCAGGAGGTCTATTTCTTCTCTTTTGATTATATACCATCAACTGGTTTAAACGCTAATCTTTCGTGAATCTCCTATCATTACACCTTAATAGCTTGTCTTTGATCTTTCACTATAAAGTAAACGACATATAGAGGTCAACTCTTAGAGCAAGGGGTTCATTTTTCAATAAATCTTTCTGTAAGTCTAAGGAGCAACAGTCCTAATTGAAGAATGGAATTCTAGACAGCCTCTGATGCATTCCTTAGTTTCTCTTTTTTTGTTTTCTTTTTTACCAGTACAAGCCCGCATGCATCAACTATTCACAGATAATAAGCACCCTTCTTCTCTGGTTTGCATCAGATAGACATAAAGGAGTTAGGTAACTCCTTTGCATTCAATCATCATTATTTCAAAATCAACCCGCCTTTAGCCCCCACAGAATAAAACAGATTAGTGGCATAAAAACAAACTATGAAACAGTTATAATATGGCTGAACATTAAGTGTTGATAGGAAAATCTAAGTTAGGATTAACAACTACTATATAATTAAATAGATATTGAACATTAGTGCTTCTATAAAAAAAGAAATTCACGAACAAATACAATATGAAATCTCTGTAAAAAATTTGAAGGGCTGCTACCTGAGCCAGAAAGGCTGACACTCACTCTCTCATTTCTAGTGATTTTGCCAAATGCCATTGTAGGACGAAGGAAACTTACAAGTTAAAATCTCACTAAAGAAGCAGTAAAATGCCACTAGGGAGAAAAGAAGCACTTCATCTTCTCATGACTTGCCGCAGAACAATGAAAGATCCAAGTGCAGAAAGGTACGTGAAGCCTACACATTAGTTTAAGAAAACTTGGAGTTGTTTTCGTACTGTAAAATTCAAGAACTTAAGACGCTTATCGGTTCTTTAACCTTTGCAGGTCCAACAGCTGCTCAAGTGACACCAAAGACCACCTGTCCTCTACTTGTGCAAACACCTTCTGATTGAGAGAATCTATAATAATGCTGATTTTACCAAAACCATATATCTGATGACCATCTTGCATTCGCCCGGGCTTAAGCTGGAACAACAAATCATTCTGTTGTGCATAAACTTCAATAACTCTTTTCAAGTTCATCTCATCCCTGCCACCTATACCGTCCATTTGGATTCCACTGTTCGAGCCCACAGAAGGACGGGATTGAGATTGAGCTGCTGCTTTTTTCTGAGTCTCAAACTGCCTTTGTTCAAGAACCCTAAGATAACTTATGTTCTCCCTCGAACCAGGTTCAGCCACCTCTGAGCCTTCAACAGCCTGGTTCATCATGTCTAGACCGACATTAAGTCGATAGCGAATGTGTTCATTTGCCAGAAGTTCAGGTGGAATAAGTTCCTTCCAACCCAAATACCATTTTGTCACTTCTTCAAAGTTCGGGTTTTTTGAGCATAACCAGTGATACAAAACTACTTCCCACTTGTTGAAGAATATATCCAGTATTGGAAGCATGTGATGGATGGGAATGGCAGTAGCCCAAGTACGGACCCAATAGAACTGATCAAGGTTCTGATTTGCTGGATTTATTTGGAATTCATGCATTACATTTAACAACTTTGGAACAATAAATCTGACCATCAGTTTTTCCCAGTTAATTGTATCAAACACGGTCTTCCAGGGAGATAATATGTAGTATGCAGACATATCACTTGGGTGCCAAGCATGCAGTACACTTTCCAATCTGTTACGTATAGTGTGATAGCAGCTTTCCAACCTTTGACCCAATAAGGGCAGCCATGGATGAACCCAGGAATGGATTGGAATTGTTTCTCGACGTGGATCCCAGGAGTCCACAGCAGCTGATAACTTGGGCAAGACAATGTTTTCCAGTATTGTCTGAAGGACTGCAGGAGGCAACAACTTCTCCCAGGACTCCAAAAAACGAAGCATTGGTTCAGGGTCCCTTGCCTGCCAGGTATTGGTGCCGGATATTCTAATGGCAGGGAAAACAACCTCCATGAATATTTGAGTATAAGGAGATGCAGCATCAGAGATGGTAAAAATGTCATCCCCTTGCAAAAGATACTTCCACCTGGAAACCACCTCCATTCCATGTGTTGGAGTTTGAAGTGGATCCCATCCTTGAAAAACACGTATAAATAAAGGCTGAGCATATGAGCATGCTATGCTTGACAAGTTGCAGAGTTTGTATTCCTCAGAATACTGCAGTTGCAGGTCTGCAAATGCTGCTGCAAGAGAGTCTAGGTTCAGAATACCAGATGTGCTCTCTTCCCCAATCCGGTCCAATACACTGACAATCTCTTCCATATTATCAAGCTGCCTTTTCTGGCGAGCTGCCTCAGCTTGGAACCTCTCCTTCTCTTTCTGCAAAGCAACAACTGTTTCTCTCTCATTTCTTAAATCGCTGTCAATTTTTTGTATGTCGAGTTCCGCCAAATCCACAATCAACCTAATATTATGCTGAAGTTCAGGCATTGGAACATCATTTTCCCTTGCTTTATCTTCAGCGTTCAAGTTCTCCAGATTTGTCAAGACTCGAACCTGTGGACCCCTCATATCAAAGACTTTCTGAACAACTTCCAGGCCCTGCTCCTGCTTTTTGGCTAACAACTCTTCAGCTGTAATGTAAACCTTCTTTAGTTTTTTAGCTTGCTTTGACCAAAGCTTCTCTTTTGAGTGGCCTTCCACAGGTTGAGCAGGACGAGCAACAGGCTTTCCCTCTGATTCTTGAAGAGTTGGTGCACTAGTCTCCTTATAGTCGTTGAAGCCCATTCCCATATTCTTGGGCCTAAGCTTTGCCTCAACTGGAGCCAAAATTCCTTGCTCATTTTTTCCCAACCCACCTCCCTTATAACCCATCTTCTCAAGCAACTTCATCCCAATCCCCTTGGTATGCTTCTCAAAGCCACCAACATCACCACCAGGTTCCCTTCTCCCTGATTCAGATGATTTCTTGGCCAACATAGACTTCTCCTTTTCCCTTTCTTTCTCACGTCTTAGGGCACCTTCTTTAATCATCCTCCCAAAAGCAGTGGGCAGAAAGTTTTCCTCTTCAATTTCAACGTGGGCCTGTGTTTTGGTGTATTCATCAGCAGCAATGTTCTTCGAGGAACTAGTACCAAATCCAAGGCCAACAGATGCTCCGGATCCCAAACCTTTGCTTTCTTCAGACGTTTTCTGGTTCTTCTCCTCTTTGAAATTGCGATCTATTTCTTGGTCGGGCATGACAGTTCCAGTTGAAACAAAGTTGACAGGTTTGGTGAGGTCAGCCTTCGTGGAAAGGCCTTTTTTCCGCTTCTTGCCGGATCCCTCATAGTCAGAGTCACTATCGTCGGAAGCAAAAACACCATAGAGGACATCATCCTTGGTTTGAACACGCTTCTTTTCTTTGCGCTTCCGGTAGTAGAACTCACCACTGATCCACTGACCATCTTCAAAATCGTTCTCCATCCCAAACCTTTCCATTTCCTGATGATCATCCATGTGGTGGAACTGCAGAAAACATGATTATACAGTGTCAGACCACCTACAAAAACAATGAACTCTACTAGAAATTCAAAATCGGAGGCAAATCTTTGTGGAAGCCCTGAATGAGGCAAAACCATTAAAAGTTATAAAAGGTAATTGGTAACATAACTAACCAATGCAGCAGGCAATCCTTGGTGGACAAAAAAATTTGTTAATTAGAAGATTATTTCCATAATGAATTTTCCTAAGACCCTAACATAAATAAAATGTCCCCTCGGATACAATATTTTTTTCCTGATAAAAAATATTAGTCATCAAATTCTCTAGGACATTGTTGATATACCAAGTAGTTAGACTTAAGGGGGATTTTCACACAACGAATTCCAAATTATTAGATATGAAGTGATTATACTTCGGAAGAATTGGGTAATTGACCTAAAGTTTGTAACGTCATCCCAAAAGCTCAAAACTGACAATATAAATATAAGCATACAACTGCAAGAAACATGACAAATAAACCCTAAAGTACAATATCTAGCTGGAATAACCAAAATTAAGCTGTTACCAAATCTCGTCCAAAAATAACAAGAACATAAATAAAGAGCAGCTAAAAAATAATTCTAATTCTATATCAATAAAAAGTAAGCCCGAATTAACTTAAACAAAAGGAAAAGAAGAAACAATACCTTGAGGGAAAAGCAATTGCAGGGGCCAACAAATCACAGCAACTCAACGTGAAACCAGAGGAAAGATTCTCGTTTTACCGTGTAGCAAACTCAAACCCTAGAATCAAGCAGAAATTTATGATTTTCCGATAGAACAAGCTGAAACCTCAAAACCCTGGAGAGAGGAAGGAGGAACAAAATGAAGCGGCGGTCAGAGAGAGAGTCAGATAGATTTATGGCAATCCGATTACTTATTACGAAAATAGAAAAATACGAATGGAGAAGCAGATACTTGGTGTGGATGCCGAATATCGTTGTACTTATTTCTTTACAGAGAACGCAGTTACGGAGCCGCTTTCATGTTGTAAACAAAAAGGAACAAAAAACGACTTTTCAAAGTCGGTGATGAGGTTTTCTTTACACGAAGGGAGTGGGAAAACAGCAGTTCACTTCAATTCAGAAACATATTCAACAAAAGAAAGATTCAAAGAAAGAAAATAGAAATTAGGGAAATTTAACAGAACAATAAGAAATATCAGTGGAGAAGTATACCTTTGGTATCCACACGGAGGCTAATCAAAGTCGAGAAATTGAGGGCGGAGGTAAGTACGGCGACCGGATGATGGAAACGATGGTTTAGGGTGCAGTTGGAGTTGCCTCACGTCTAGGGGAATGTCACCAATAGGACCTAACGTCCACTTACGCCACATTTGTTTTTGTTTTTCTTAAATACACATATGAATATACTAAGATGTATTAAGATATGAATACAAATAATTATTGTATGATTTTTAATATTTAAATGTATAAAATTTATCTTTATTTGAACATTAATAAACATAAAATTCAAATGAAATACTAACTAATCTAATATTTTATCAATAAAATATTTAATTTTTTAAATTATGATAATTGTTAGTGGTGATGGCTAACGGATGAATGTCAACTAGTGGTGGTTGGTGGTAATTTTAGTTGATAATTGTGATTCATGCTAGTAGCTAATAGTGATTGGTAGTGGTGGCGATTATGATTGAGGATGGTGGTGGTGGGTGGTGATAGTTAATAATATTGGGTGGTGGTAGTAGTTGTGATTGAAGAAGGTGGCAGGTGGTGGTGGTAGTTTATTGATGGGCTGTGTTGGTTGTGGTTGTTGATGGTGATGGGGTGGTCGATTGTGGTAGTTGAGGCAGATGAGTGTTGATTGTGGGTGAGAATGATGGTGGTCGGAGTGGCTGGGATAGTAGGTGGTGATGGTCGATAATGAAGGCTATGATTACGGATGAGGGTGGTGTAATGGTGGCGGAGGTGGTGGTGATGGTTGAGTATGGTTGTGGTGGTGGCATGGTGGTAGTTGATAATGGTAGGCGGTGGCAGCAGTTAATAATGAATACATGATAGCATCTTAATAAATTAACTCTCTGTTATAGACCTTAATCATATAGAATTATTCAGACTCATTAAGTGGTTGTAAAGTAAAATAAATAAATAAATACACTTAATGATTAAGATCTAAATAATTAAGATTCAGACTTTAAAAACAAACGCATTTAATGTCTCCGATCTGAATGATTAAGATTCAGACCTCCATTAAGTACAAACAAATGAGGCCTTATCCAAACTCACAAGGGACACTACAATTTAATTACCCTTTTTAATTACACACAAGTGATAACAAAAGTTCCTTTTTAGAAAAAATGAAATAAGTAAAATCTCATATAACCATACATACTCTTTTTTTAATAAAATATCAGCATAATAAATACATCTATTGTAATGACAGTAATAATAAGTACATAGTATGTAGATACTAAAAGCCCCCAAAACTCGATGCCACAAGTGTACGAGAAATCTAGAGAATTTACTAAACTAATACAACTACTGTCTAAAAGGTAATAGACAGAAATAATAAATAAGGTATAGGGAGACTCTGGTGCTACAAATCGTAACAAGGCAAGCAGCTCACCACTCAGTCTTCGTAGAAGGTCGGCTACGTGCCCCCGTGACCACTGGTAATACATGTCTCAATACCTGAATATTCAGTGCAGAAGTGTAGCGTGAGCACAAAAAATAATCGTACCGAGTAAGTATCTAGTCTAAACTCGAAAAAGTAGTGTCTAGGGATCAACTTGACACTTAATAAAGGTCAAATAATAATATAAATACATAAAGTAGACATGGTGAGTGTACAAATAGCAACGAAGCAAAGAAATGTAACTATAGTAATTCCTCGTAGGAGTCTATATCAAATCACTAAACATATTATTACCGTCGCGAAGGTGCTAACTCAATTCTTACCAAACCAAATCCAGTTTCAATTATTAAGCATGAAGCTGATGAGACGAACGACCCGATCTTTTAGGAATAGTGATATTCAGTACTATCAAGGAAAATGGCCCGATCCCATAATAAGAGTGTTTCCAATCTGCCTAGGCGAACGACCCGAAAAAGTAGTGTTACCATCATGCTGAGGAGAACAGTGCGATCACATAAGAGTAGTGTTACTATCCTGCTGAGGAGAACGACTCGATCGCATAAGAGTAATTTTTTTCACTCTCGAGGTAAACGGTAGGATCCCATAAGAGTAGAGAAATTTACCTCGCTCGCGAAAACACTTTCGAGAGGAAAAGAAAGGAATCTATAGTTTATCAAGTATTCCCCAATTTTTCTAAAGTAAGAGACTAAGTTGATATCTTTAGTTAAAATCCTCAGTCCTAATCAAGATAAATAATACAGACGATATGCATAAAATAGCACAATTAAAGGGATAATGCAAATCTAAGTCTACCCGTACATAGTGTGAATACGTACGAGCTCTCGACAGCTCGTGCATACGTAGATCCCCTAAACAAGTAGCACACAACAATTAATACACCTAAGGGAAAAATTTCCTCTTACAAGGTTAGGCAAGAGACTTACCTCGGTTCCATGTCCTCAATCCGGCTCTTCAACCTCACTAGAACTCGTCAAATGACGACGAGGACTGAGAAACTAACCAAAAGTCTTATAAACTAATAAATATATGCTCAAAAGTTCATAATTTAGCTGTTAAAGTAATTATCCAACCCAATTTGAAAGATTCCTAAAATTCACCCCCAGGCCCACATGCCCGGATACCGAAATTTTTCGAATATAAATATTACTCATGACCTCAAACTCAAATATATAATTTTTCCCCAATTACATAATAAATTGTGGTCAACTTTTATTTTCACAAAACTCTAGATTCCAACAAAATCTCACAATTTTCCCTTAATCTCACATTAAATCTACCCATAATTCATGTATTTAACTCAAGAGTTGATATGGAACACTTTCCTCTTGATGTTGAGGAAAATCCCCCATAAATGCTCTCAAAATCGCCCAAGACCAAGTGGAAAATAAGAGAAAACATACTAAGTCCCATAATAAAACCAAGTCTTCCCGGTGATCTCTTTTTCACGATCGCGGAAGAAGCCTCACGATCGCGAAGGGATAACTGGCCTAGGTAGTGAAGTCCTTCTTCGCAAACGCGAGGGAAGTCTCGCGACCGTGAAGGCTTGCCTAGCCTGAGCTTCACGAACGTGGCCATTCCTTCCCGAATGCGAAGAGGAAACATGAATGACCCACCAAACGCGGGCTGTTATACGCGAACGTGAAGGCCTTCACGAACGGGGCTCCATGAACGCGAACGTGAAGGGTAAAATACCCAGTCCCCTAATTCCTTATCCGCGAATGCGAATCCACCTCTACGTTCGCGAAGAAGGAAATAGGAACCAACAATATCATATTTTTAGACTTAGCTCTGGGTGGTCTGAAATTCACCCGATCTATCCGGGACCTTGACCAATCGCACCAACAAGTCCATAAACATAATACGGGCCTATTCAAACCCTCAAAACATATAAAACAACATCAAAATAAAGAGTTGTGCCCCAAAACCAACTTCAATCAACATATGAATTTCAAACTTTCAATTAGCTTTGAACGCGTCTAATCATACTTAGAATACTCGAAAAGATACCAAATTTTACGTACAAGTTGCAAATAAACATACAGAACTATTCCTAGACTCAGAATCCTAAACGACCTCGATAAAACCAACGTCTACTCCAAACCAAATTTAAAGAACTAGAAAACCTTCAATGAATCAACTTTCCATATTAAGCGCCGAAACGCTCCCAGATCACCCGACCAAACAAATTCCCAAGTCCAAAATCATCATACGAACCTATTGGAACCTTCAAATACCAGTTCCGAGGTTGTTTACTCAAAATGTTGACTCAAGTCAAACTTGGCCACCTCAGCCCACTATTATGGAACTAAGTGTTTTTCAACCCGAACCCTTCCAAACCGAAACCAAATATCCCTGTAAGTCATAAAATAGTAAAATCACAAACAGTGAGTCTTAATTAAGGGAATGTGATCTAGTAAGCAAAACGACCGGTCTAGTAGTTACATTTTCCACCTCTTAAATAAACATTCGTCCTTTAACGGGTCTAGTGTCACACCTCCCTTTTTACTACCCCAACACACTTAAAAGCGTATAAATGCACTTGTAGGGTATACCCCGACGCTCAATTACCCAAGACGGATAAAATAACGTAAGGGAAGGAGTTTTTCCAATTAAAGGACAATCGGTTCGGGATTTTATTAGAGATTAATCAGAGTCGCCACTGGGAATGACAATGGTGTCCCAAGTCACCGGTTAATCCCGAATCCGAGGAATTTTGACTCTTAAAATGTCTGCGAAGCAGAGGTCCGGATAAGGAACTCTGTTAACCCGGGAGAAGGTGTTAGGCACTCCCGGATTCCGTGGTTTTAGCACGGTCGCTCCACTGTCGTTCTTGACTTTTGTTTGACTGAATTATAGGTTTTAACAACATAATGTGCTTTTACGTTAAATATCATTTTTTAAGAATTTGCGGTATCGCGAAAACACGCCTCGAGTCATACCGCAACCAGTACGCCTATGACTTTTGGTGTATTTCAGCTTTACCGAGATTTGGATTTGAGTCGCACCAAGTGCACACTCGTTCATAGGAAGGTATATTATTAAAGTCGTGCCTAAAGATTCTACGTCTTTGTTAATTTTGGAAAGACCGTGAAATTCTCTAAACGGTCTTCCGAGTCTAAAATTTATTACCAATTATTTGAGGGCCCCGTAAGTGTGTGTTTAGTGCGGCGAGGCTCATCTCACTTTTATTAATTAATCCTAAAGCAATCTATAATTTCTACTTGATTTGTCACTAAAAGAGAAAAAGTCCTAATCATTTATTATGACTAATTATTATGTAAACTCAGGAGTTCTTTTTTTTTAAATGTAACCGTCCCAGTTTGTTAAGAATACATCAAAGCCCATATGAGTGCACAATCCAAAGTATATATTTCAAAGTTTTGCAACAGAACAATTCGACAATGTCTCAATGATTTGGCTAGTCAGGATATTCAACTTTCACAATTCAGAATACCAATAACAACTAAGCTTGCTGTGTTGATATCACATGACCTCAATCTCACTTAAATTTCAACATTTCCATAGCTAAATTTAAAAGATGTCTCTGTAATCAAAAATGGCGTTACTATTTCATATTAAGGAGTTGTATTATCTATTACAAATGCCAAATCAGTTGTCCAGTTAATGATTTTGAAATTATCCTACACGTTCCTCCACAGAAATATACATGTGAGCCTTTATTATCACAATACTTGAAGAACTTTGAAAAAGAGACTAAACTGTTTTGAATATGTCGAGAACTTCAACCTACTCATTTATCCTGTACAAATTTTAAGCTATTTCACATTTAGTATTGCCTAATCATTCGTCCCCTGCGAATCTATTCTAACTAATATATTTTAAATGGACATATTACAAATCTATCACAATCATAACTAATTCTAAAAAAAATCATAAAAGAAAGCAAAAGGTAATTCTAACAGTCTAATGGCTCAAATATACATAAATGAAATATCATATATCAAATGAGATGAACGACAATCTGCTACTACAAAGGCTTCACCCACTTGATTCACAACGGAAGCAATTATAGTAATTGAGACTTCACAGAAGTAGTGTACCTGATTTTCAGTGAAAAAACGAAGGAAAATTAGCTCAGCAACAGTATTTAGCAGTAATTCACAGCAACAGCAGTCCAATGATTCAACAGAAGCAATTGAAATCAGCAGTTAAACCGAGGAGATAGTTTCCAGAATTTCAAGTTGATTCAAAACCCGATTTCACATTCAAACTACTGTAATTACAGCTTTCTACTGATTTGTAACTGATTCTACTATTATTTTTGGATTTTTGATATGAATTTGAAGGTAAAATAGAAGAAAATAAATCTGAAATGTTAATTTCAGATCTGGAATTGAACAAGTATTTTTTGGGATTTTTCTTGGGTTCCTATGGCTAAAAATGCTAAAGAAGACTCTAAAATCAGAGGGAACCCCCATTATTAATGCTGAAAATGCCTATTTATAGGCCAAAATCAAAGAAAATGTGACTTTCATTGAAAACCCTCCAATTCTTGACTTGTTGCCCAAGTTAGTGCAATTATCTTATTGAAATCTACACTAAGACCCCTTCTAGAATAGTCTACCATGTTCCATTTCCCTTGTATTACCTATTATGCCCTCATTCCCTTTTATTATTCACTAAGATACCTTTTGTTATGCCCAAAATACCCTAAAAGCTCTATATTTATAACAACTATGCCAATTCCTATCCCAATTGTACCCTTTTCCTTCTAAACTTATTACAACTATACCAACTCCCTTTTCCCAATTCACCCCTATTTCTTAAGGCTAATTACATTCCTAAATTCTGTAATTTATCCCTATTTTAACCCATTTTCAGATTTGTATTTATCAAATAGCCACAATTGAGTGACTATTGCTCAACTAGCCAATTGGCCCTTTCAACTACTTTAAATTCAAATTAATTCAATTAATTAAAATCACATTTCTCCTATAGCCAACCCTAAGCAATCTTACAAATATAGCCACTTATGATTAATTATCCGATTAACAAGACTCGGGGGAACAATTGATAGATGGTGAGTCTTATTACTCGAGCTAACTAGTCGCAATTGATTCTATTTAGTAAAACACCTTAGGTTGCTATGAATTGTATGATTTCAACTATTGTCTTAATTAGAACCTAAAATTGTCTAAGGGCGAATTCACAATCGAGCATAGATCACTATTCTAACAGCTATAACCAATACGCCCTAGGTGTTAATCCAATTAGTAAATTACCAATCACTAATCACCAAACAGTTCTTACTAATCAATTAAGCAATCAACTTGAATGTCAAAACAGGATCGAAGTCGATTCAAATAATTCCTAAGATTATAACAAAGCATAACAGCCGACAAATTAACAGAAATCAGAAACTTAACAGAATCCGACAAAAATCTAACAATTGGAATAAAATCAGAACATGGCCAAAATAGCAATTAACAGGAATTAACAAAAATCTAACAAAATCTAACAGAATGAACAATTCAACTAAATCTGAAAAATCAGAAAAATGGTCGAAAATAGTAGTTAACAGAAATTAACATAACAAATCTACCAAAATCTAAAACCTAAAATTGTTAAACAATACTAATGAAATCAGAACATGGCCGAAACTAAAATTCACAGATTCAACAATCTAAAAAAAAACTAAAAGCAAATCGAAATTAGAAGGAAACACAAACATATACAAGAATCAAAAAGAAAAATCAACCGAAACATCTTTTTTTTTCACATAGGAATTAACCGAGTCGAATCAATTTATCACACAAAAGAGAAACAAAACAGTCCAGTCAAAATTGAAGAAAATAAAGAATAATACACTTAGCTCTTACTGCCCGTTTTTTCCCTTTTCCTCTTTTTCTGTTTCTTTCTCCTTTTCTTGATTATCTTCGCGTTTCGACAACCCGGCATCACTTCTTGAATTTTGGGCAACCTTTGAATTGTTCTTGAGTTCCCAGCGGTTTTGGGCTCGATTTTTTCGTGTGTCGTGGTTGAGGGTGTTAAAAGAAGGGTGAGGTGAAAATTTGGGGTGGTTTGGGTGGCGGCGCCGCCATGGGGAGGGGTGGCGACGCGGGAGATTTGGATCGATTCGTTGGGTTTTGAAGGGAGCTAATAATGGGGAAGTGATGAGGAGAAGGTGGGGGACGTTTTGACGTTGGTTTGGCCGGGAAATATGGCCGGCCGCCGCCGTGGGTGGCGGAACCCTAGCGGCGGCGTTACAATGGAGAAGATGCGGCTGTTATTTGTGTTTGGACAGAAGAGATAGAAGTGTTTGTGTGTGAATGTGTTTTAAGGTTGTTTAAGGTTGTCTTTGTTTTTTTTGGTGTATTTTTGTATATTAATGATGATGGCTTTACAGCCATTGGATTTAAGGAGATTAGACGGTTGTGATTTATTCATCAGGGAAAAAGGGGGGCACCGGTCTAGGCTTGGTGTTTGGGCTGGGCGGCTGGGGCTGGGTAGCTACCGATTTGGGCCTGGGGTGTTTTGAGCCCAATTTTTCCCTCCCTTTTTTTCTCTTATTCCTTTGTATTTTGTATTTTCTGATTTTATATTTTTGTATTTTGTTGTATTTTGTATTTATTCTACTTTTGTAATTATTTGGAATTAATTAAAACTAAACTAATTATCTACTTTTCGGCAATTTTCAATTTAAAAGCTAACTACATTTTTTTTTATTATTATTTTTTTTTAATTAATAAAAATGAATTAATTTCCTAAAGATGCAATTTTTTTATATTTTCATTTATCACACGCAAATAACATGCAAAAACTAACACAAAATTCACACAAAATTATAAAACTAAGGAAAAATTAATTATTTTGAATTTTATAGGAATAACTCATGTGTAGGGTAAAAATCACGTGCTCACAGCTGCCCCTCTTTGCTCGGGGACACGAAGAGTTTCCGTGCAAAGATAAGTGAGCAATTATGAACGATTTTTACCCGTTCGAGTATTCCATTGTGAAGCATTTTGAAAAGCTTTGACCGCGCCCTGCTTCAGAGGTTGCCTACATATCCTGGGCTAAACAGGAATCAGGTCAGTGTAGTTCGGGAAGGTCTGGTAGCTGGGACTACCAAGGACTGTGATCTCACTGCTGTTGCTATTGTTACTGCTGTCATCGCTGACTGACTCCTTATTACACCAGGGTAAAGATAAAAGGAGCTAGCCTAAGCTACAGCCTATGAATTACAAAAATCCTATCTATGTCTTCCAACTTGTCTTTTTGTATTTTCTTGATCTTGTGTCTTGTATTCCTTGCAACGGCATTCTTGTTATTGCCTTCAACTTATATCTTCGCTCCAATGGCATTCTTGTTATTGCCTTGCACTTGTTCAACTTTTCACCGGCATTCTTGTTATTGCCTTGATTTGTTCAACCTCTTCAATATGAAATATTTCGTCCATTCTCCAGGTGGACCCCTGCTTGTGACTAAATAAACAACTAAAGAAAGATTTTTCTGCTCCAGTATGGTGACTGGGCACATCATGTTATTGAATGTCCGAATTTTTCATTTTTTTTTTCATTTTTTTTTCTTCTTCTCTTTTCTTTTTTCCCTTTTTTTTTTAAATGCAAATATGTATGAAATGCGATGCAGAAAAATATTCCCGTATTAGAAGGTGGGCACCTAACAGAAATTAAACGTGCAATGCGATGCAGAAATGTATTCCCGTATTAGAAGGTGGGCACCTAACAGAAATTAAACGTGCAATGCGATGCAAAAATATTCCCGTATTTGAAGGTGGGCACTTAACAGAAATTAAACGTGCAATGCAAAATGCAGAAAAGTATTCCCGTATTAGAAGGTGGGCACCTAACAGAAATTAAACGTGCAATGCAGAAATGTATTCCCGTATTAGAAGGTGGGCGCCTAACAGAAATTAAACGTTCAATGCGATGCAAAAAATATTCCCGTATTAGAAGGTGGGCACCTAACAGAATTTAAACGTGCAATGCAGAAATGTATTCCCGTATTAGAAGGTGGGCGCCTAACAGAAATTAAATTGCCATTCCATTCTTCAGGCGGGCATCCTGACTTCAACAACAAACTTTGAAAATAAATCTTAAAGTAAAATGCCATTCCATTCTTCGGGCGGGCACCCCGATTTCAACAACAAACTTTAAAAATAAATTGCCATACCATTCTTCGGGCGGGCACCCCGACTTCAACAACAATTTAAAACTTCAACTATGATTTAAAACATCAATTAGAACTTAAAGTAAAATGCCATTCCATTCTTCGGGCGGGCACCCCGACTTCAACAACAAACTTTGAAAATAAATTGCCATACCATTAGAAGGTGGGCGCCTAACAGAAATTAAATTGCCATTCCATTCTTCAGGCGGGCATCCTGACTTTCACCAACAAACTTCGAAAATAAATCGCCATACCATTCTTCGGGCGGGCACCCGACTTCAACAACAATTTAAAACTTCAACTAAAACTTAAAGTAAAATGCCATTCCATTCTTCGGGCGGGCACCCCGACTTCAACAACAATTTAAAACTTCAACTAAAACTTAAAGTAAAATGCCATTCCATTCTCCAGGCGGGCACCCTGACTTCAACAACAAACTTTGAAAATAAATTGCCATACCATTCTTCGGGCGGGCACCCCGATTTCAACAACAATTTCGAAAATAAATCGCCATTCCATTCTTCAGGCGGGCACCCCGACTTCAACAACAATTTAAAACTTCAACTAAAACTTAAAGTAAAATGCCATTCCATTCTTCGGGCGGGCACCCCGATTTCAACAACAAACTTCAAAATAAATCGCCATGCCATTCTATTCTTCGTTCAACAATTTAAAACTTCAACTAAAACTTAAAGTAAAATGCCATTCCATTCTCCAGGCGGGCACCCTGACTTCAACAAAAAACTTAAAATAAATCGCCATACTATTCTTCGGGCGGGCACCCCGATTTCAACAATGATTCAAAACTTCCTCTTTTTGGTATTTTCTTTTACCAATTGTCTCTCATCTGTGAATTTCTCCACTTATCGTCAAACTTTCCTCTTTTTTTGGGTGTTTTCTATTTTTCCACATTGGTTACATTCACTTTAAAGTGAATAATGACACTTTGTTCCTGCATGAATCATGAAACAAAAATTTATTAGATATAAACTGCTGGCAACTGGCATCTGCCGTCCCTGCCTCTTATTGCTTTCCTCTTTTTTGCTTTTTCTCCTGCTGTGTGGATTTTCAGCTGCCTATCTCTTGCGAACTCTTTTTTTGTATTTTCTCACTTTTTCCATTTTTGTTTTGTTTTCTTTTCCTTTGGCCATGTTTGCCAAGCTTCCTTATTTCCTTCCCAACTCTTCCTTTCTGATCCAGTGTTGTTTCAACTTTCATTATCGGGAGCTGGTAGTTAGAACTTATCGGGGTATTTGCTGGCTGATTCCGCTGGCCATGCCATGTATTTAAACTCTAACCCAGTTCGTTCCAATCAATATTCTGTCTCCAAATTGTTTTCAACCCAAACCGATACTATTTTTTTTTTTTTTGCTTTTCTCTTTTCTGGTACTCCTCACGATCGCCCTACGGTGCCTCGAAAGGTTTTCACCAATAAGACTCTCTCATTTGTTCTCTCAACCTCACAATCGTCTCACAGTGCCGATTAAGGTTTTCACCGATGAGACTCTCTCATTTTTTTTCATTGTTTTTCATTTTTCCCTTTTGTATTTTGTTTTCTTACCATAGGTATTGTCCGATGTTTCGCTCCTCCTTCATTGCATTCGTTATCATTTCGGAATTGATCAGAAGGTCTTTCTTTGGACTGTAATGTGGCTTTTGGACGGGTTAAGAAAGAAAGGTATAAAGGCTCAAAATTTCACGAGGGTTCAAAAATATTTACAAATCTCGGAATTATTAAACATAACTTCTGCCCCAGTTTCAATATGTGGGGAATTTTAGATTTTTTCTTTATTGTGACTGAACCTCAGAGAGGCTGCCTACGTACCCTTTCGGGATCAAGTCAGACGTAGTTCATCCAACTTCATAAGTTAGATGGATTTTTTTGACTTTTTCCCAATTTCTTTGTCTTTTTCTCTTTTTTTCATTTCATTTTTCATCATTTTTTTTTCATCATTTTTTCATTTTGTCAATTTCGATCTTATTGCGCTAGAGCGATTCCGAAAGAGGGATATGAAAGAATATATTCATTAAGGCTCAAGGGGGTTGTCTATGGACAAAGTGTTTGGATAGAGAATAAAATGCCTTCGTCATTTCAATTCCAAAATCACAACAAAATACAAAACACATAATTGAAAAGGAGTCATACATAATATCTTTTGACCGCATCTGAATTGATAGCAGTCTCTACGCACTTTCATTCAACATCTGTCAAATATAATGTCCCATTGGACAACACCCACGATACTACAAATGGTCCCTGCCAATTTGGCGCAAATTTGCCTTTTGTCTCGGCCCAATACGGTAAGATACGCATCGCAACCAAAATGAGCCTATGCCCATTGGAAGCTGTTGGCTCTATCGGACCAATAACATCTATGCTCCTGTTTCAAAGCAAAGAAAAAAATATGTTAGTTCAAATGCGGTAGTTGGTTGTGGCCTTGAACTTTGATGGCGGCTGCTTTCCACTCGAGTGCCTTGCCTGTTCACCGACTATCCATTTTTACTTCTCCTTTGTTTAGAATCCACCTCTCTTTAGGTATGTATATTGTTCCTTTCTTGACGGATCCCACAAACTCCGATCTCGATTCCTTTGATGATTCCACTTGACAACCTTGGGTGTTTCTTGACTGACTCTTAGAAGATATACCCCCTCTCTGTTCGAACCCGTACTTCTATTTGTTATATTTTCCCTGAGCTGGCACCTTGTCGACCCTTGTGTCTTGCATGATCCTCATTGCACATGTTGCTCTTGTGGGCTTAAATCACTGGCCTTGTCATTCCCTGACCTACGACAATTGTCGTGTTGGCTAAATCCCATTTTGTGCAATTTGAAAACTTGGTGGCAAATTTTGAAATCATTTCTACACTTGTTATGACCTGACTGACTCGATAAGAAGGAGAGTAAAACAAAGTGTGAAGAATAAAGAGAAAGGAAAATACAATTCCTAACAAGAAACCTACAGACGAATGACCTAACGGATTTTGAATACCGACTCTAGCGACCTTGACACGCACTTTTGGCTTTCCCCGTATAGCAAAGTTGATGTTTAACTTCTTGTTGCAAAGTTCTGCTAGAAAACCGGTCTTCAATACTTCATTTCTTTGATCTGATCCTTAGTCGACTTGTAGTGCCCATCGGGTTTTCACCATCAAGCCTCTCTCATTTGCTCTTTCTTTCTCTCGACTCACCGTCGCCTTACGGTGCCCATGAGGGTTTTCACCGATAAGACTCTCTCATTTTGATTTCTCTCATCGTGGAGTCTCGTGGTGGTTGTCATCATCTTGAATTCTTCATTCTCCTTTGTTCGGACTCGAGTGTTGCCCTTGATGTGATTCACCTTTGCTCGTTTGACTCGGCATTTCTTGAAGATTGATCGGAAGGTCTTCCTTTGGACTGTAATGCGGGCTTTTGGATGGGGTAAGAAAAAAGGATATAAAGGCTCAAAAATATTTCATCTTGGGTTAAAATTACAACTTTCGGAATCTTATTTATTCAACAACCATAACTTCTGCCCCAGTTTCCTTCTTGGGGGATTTTTTTTTTTATTTTCAGATTTTTCATTTATTGTGACTGAACCTCAGTGAGGCTACCTACGTACCCTTTCGGGATCAAGTCAAACGTAGTTCAGAATACGTCGGTATTCATTGTTGCATCTTGACTTCTCCCTATTTTTCTTTTTTCTTTTCTTTTTTCTTTTCTTTTCTTTTTCTTCTTTTTTTTTCTTTCTTTTTTTTTTCTCCATTTGATTTTTCGCTCCATCCTCAAATTTTTTTTGTTTTTATTATTCCGAAAGAGGGGTGTGAAAGAAAGTATAATATGGCTCAAAGGGGATAACAATGGACGAAGTGTTTGGATAGCCGAATAAAATGCCTTCGTCATTCCAATCTTCAAAGCCTACCAAGTACAAACTATCTTTCGACCAAATCACATATTTGCCTTCTGTTTTTGACGATTCTCAATGCCATTGGGCAACAATCTCGATACCACGGATGGTTCCTTTAGTCTTGGGGTACTTTTGCCTTTGGCTTTAAACCGATGAAGCATGATGCATTTCCAAGGCATTTCTCTATATTCTGTTTTCCCCCAGTATTCACTTGATTCCGGCTTCACAGTATTCCAATATGTTTTTATTTCTTCCGAGCATCATTACATCTTCAACATTGTTTCATTGACTTTTAAAATCAGGCTTAGAATTATGTGCATGTCATGTTGCTAAATTCAGTATGAGAAGAAATGCAAAGTGATCAGAAATGGAATGATGGGAAAGAAAGAGTTGTATTAAACCGATGGGTTGAAACAACAAGACAAACAACAAAACGAACAGACTAGACTAAAATTACAAACCTAGACAGCACTAAACAAAGCAAAGTAGTAAGATAGAAGGGTTTTGACTTTCAAGACAACGTCCGGATTTCAACCCTGAAATAACCCGGGTAACAGAAATGACAACAAAATAAGCCACCAAAAATTCTACTTTGGATAAACCCCAAATGAAGCATATTTCCAATTACCAAGCACAATATCTTTAGCCACTGCCTTATGCATCAACCATACGGGTGTCGACTATATCCGGATTTTGTACGGCAATGTAGCCTGCATTGATAAGCTCCTGAATTGCCTTTTTTAGCTTCCAACATTTTTCTGTGTCATGCCCCCGGGCGCTTGAGCAATATGCGCACATTTGAGAAAAATCACACCTCTTTGACCGATGATTTGGCATTTTTATCTGAATTGGTTTCAACATGCCCAGTTGCTTCAACTTGTGGAACAAACTGGCATACGATTCTCCCAAAGGGGTAAGAGACTTTTCTCGTTTCAGTAGCCTCTCATTTCTAAAGGCCTGATTTGGCCTAAAACCTGACCCGTGGGGTTTCTGGTATGCTCGTGGGGAGAAATAAGGGCCAGGAGAATTACAAGGATATCCATGGGTTCGATATAGAGGGCCTTTAGCAAAGACGACCACTGGACCTTGTCGTTGGGGAGGTTCAACCTGCGGGCTCTGTTTGGGGTCCTGATGAACAACCTCGGAGGGGTAATGTTGGGCAACATGAGCTTCGGGGGGGAATGTTGGGCAGCATGAGCTTCGGATGTGATCGGAGCGCATTCTTGGGGGAAAATAGATGGATACCGAGTGATGGAGCTATTGGGGTGGCTGGAAAGGCTGCGATAGGCGGGTATATTTGGCATCGGGTTCGGTGTAAGGACAGAGTCCATGAAACTAGGTGGTGGCGGAGGTAGTGATTTTCCATCCATCCATGCCCGATACATTTCGTCCACGTGTTGTCTCAACATTTTGACTTCTTCAACTAACATGTGGTTCCGTTCAACCAGCTGTTGTCGGGTGCCGCTACCAACCCACTCAGCCTTGAGATTCTCTCCCATTGTCCTCTGACGTTGTATTATAGGGAAGAGTTATTTTGGAACCACAACCAATCACCTTTCTGGAAACGGACACAACAAAACAAAGCCACCATGTCAGCATTAAGGTATTGCGCTTATTGATTACCTACTCTTTTTTTTTTTTTTCTTTTTTCCTTTTTTGTGGTTTTCATTTTTCCCTTTTTTCTTTTTTTTTTGTAGTTTTTTTTCATTTTTTTTTCTTTTTGGTTATGGATATGGTCGAATCCTATGTGGATTGCCTACGTATCATGACCTCGCATGAATCAGACCGAGCGTAGTTCTTGCAAATTAATGCAAGAAATAAAGAGATGTTTATTTGATTTTTTGATTTTTTTTTCTTTTTCTTTGAAGGAAAATTATAGAAACCGATTCCAACTACAAACTTGTGTAGGAGATTTCTACAAGAATAAGAATATTTTTGGTGTCAATTATGACTATTTTCTACAAAATTGGCCACATAATGGCTTATTTGACAAAATGACTATTTTTGCAAAATTTTGTTTAAGAAAACTAAACTTGCAAATGTTTTTTTTATCCTGTGGCTCATGGGGCATCGTTCGGTATCACCATAAACCAACACAAGACTATTTTTCATAAATTGGCCATGTAATGGCTTATTCAGACAAAGTGGCTCTTTTTGCAAAATTTTATTTGAGAAGATGTAAAAAAAATTTTATCGTGTGGCTCATGGGGCATCGTTCGGCACCGACACAGGCCAACACAAGATTGAGGAAGTTAAAAATGCAAAAATATGGCTATTTCAGCAA
The DNA here is from genome assembly GCA_032618575.1 of Nicotiana noctiflora. Classification (NCBI taxonomy): domain Eukaryota; kingdom Viridiplantae; phylum Streptophyta; class Magnoliopsida; order Solanales; family Solanaceae; genus Nicotiana; species Nicotiana noctiflora. Next base: position 170,828 of record JASVEL010014046.1, read on the forward strand.
AATTCCGGCCATGTAATGGCTTATTTGATAAAGTGGATATTTTTTGAAAAGTCGAGTGATGACTCAAACTTAATTTTGCGGATACAGACTTTCAACATTTCCGCGAGGGAATATTTTAAGGCCGTGTCCAAAATTATTTACAATGACTCAAAGTGGCTATTCTTGCAAAAACGGCCTTCCGGTGTCTTTTGAGGGACATTCGGCATATTTTGAGCAAGAATAGCATCACCCGACTTATTTATAACAAAATCAAAAATTTGATATTTTTTGGTTATTTTTGCAAACGGGGTGTGAACCCGAACTTGATTTTTTGCGGCTATGGCCTTGCAACATTTCCACAAGGAATATTTCAAGGTTGTGCCCGCAAATTATTAAAAAAGTTTCAAAGTGGCTATTTTTGCAAAAACAGCCTTCCGGCGTCCTTTCAGAACATTCGGCTATTTGCAAAAACGGCATCACTTTGATTTTATTGACAAAATTAAACACACATTTTTTTTGATTTTTTAAAAGGGGTGGTTGGACCCGATGAGGGTTGCCTACGTATCCCACCTAATGGCGAGAATCAAACCTGCGTAGTTCGGTCAGATTATTTGACCAATTATTTCAAAAAATGTTCCACCTATTTTTTTCAAATTTTCAAATTTTCCATGTACCTATTTTCTACAAATCATTATTTTCCTCTCTCATTTTCCTTTTTCAACAATTTTTCCAATCTCGGGATTTTCGCCGGTCCGCATAACGATCAAGGACAATAAAATGCAACACATAGCATGCTCGGTCTTTTTAATACCGGGTCACCTGTCCTAGACGGACCCAACCCCTGTGTTGAGTCCCCTAAGTCAAATATTATGCAAATAATCGTCCTAGACCTATGTTCAAAATCTTATGGTTTCATGGATTGCTAGGACCGTGTACCCGAGCGGACAACTCGAATCGAGGAGGGGCTACGTACCGGTGACCCGCGAGTCAATCGGCTTTGTAACTTATCCGGCCTCTGTTTTCTTAATTTAAGGTGACTTTAATAGAAAAGGGAGTCTCAACCAGTAAGCACATCCCCGGAAAGAAGAGAAGGGTTTTGGGCACAATTTATATACAATCTACATAATATCAAAGCGATAAAGCACATAGCATGTTATTCAAATCACATAATGAAGTCAAACAAAAACGCGAACGGCAGTTCTAAGCAGCTCGAGTTCTTAAACCCTGAAATCGAAATTCAGGGTTGGGTCCCCAGTAGAGTCGCCAGAGCTGTCACACCTCCCTTTTTACTACCCCAACACACTTAAAAGCGTATAAATGCACTTGTAGGGTATACCCCGATGCTCAATTACCCAAGACGGATAAAATAACGTAAGGGAAGGAGTTTTTCCAATTAAAGGACAATCGGTTCGGGATTTTATTAGAGATTAATCGGAGTCGCCACTTGGGAATGACAATGGTGTCCCAAGTCACCGGTTAATCCCGAATCCGAGGAATTTTGACTCTTATAAATGTCTGCGAAGCAGAGGTCCGGATAAGGAATTCTGTTAACCCGGGAGAAGGTGTTAGGCACTCCCGGATTCCGTGGTTTTAGCACGGTCGCTCCACTGTCGTTCTTGACTTTTGTTTGACTGAATTATAGGTTTTAACAACATAATGTGCTTTTACGTTAAATATCATTTTTTAAGAATTTGCGGTATCGCGAAAACACGCCTCGAGTCATACCGCAACCAGTACGCCTATGACTTTTGGTGTATTTCAGCTTTACCGAGATTTGGATTTGAGTCGCACCAAGTGCACACTCGTTCATAGGAAGGTATATTATTAAAGTCGTGCCTAAAGATTCTACGTCTTTGTTAATTTTGGAAAGACCGTGAAATTCTCTAAACGGTCTTCCGAGTCTAAAATTTATTACCAATTATTTGAGGGCCCCGCAAGTGTGTGTTTAGTGCGGCGAGGCTCATCTCACTTTTATTAATTAATCCTAAAGCAATCTATAATTTCTACTTGATTTGTCACTAAAAGAGAAAAAGTCCTAATCATTTATTATGACTAATTATTATGTAAACTCAGGAGTTCTTTTTTTTTAAATGTAACCGTCCCAGTTTGTTAAGAATACATCAAAGCCCATATGAGTGCACAATCCAAAGTATATATTTCAAAGTTTTGCAACAGAACAATTCGACAATGTCTCAATGATTTGGCTAGTCAGGATATTCAACTTTCACAATTCAGAATACCAATAACAACTAAGCTTGCTGTGTTGATATCACATGACCTCAATCTCACTTAAATTTCAACATTTCCATAGCTAAATTTAAAAGATGTCTCTGTAATCAAAAATGGCGTTACTATTTCATATTAAGGAGTTGTATTATCCATTACAAATGCCAAATCAGTTGTCCAGTTAATGATTTTGAAATTATCCTACACGTTCCTCCACAGAAATATACATGTGAGCCTTTATTATCACAATACTTGAAGAACTTTGAAAAAGAGACTAAACTGTTTTGAATATGTCGAGAACTTCAACCTACTCATTTATCCTGTACAAATTTTAAGCTATTTCACATTTAGTATTGCCTAATCATTCGTCCCCTGCGAATCTATTCTAACTAATATATTTTAAATGGACATATTACAAATCTATCACAATCATAACTAATTCTAAAAAAAATCATAAAAGAAAGCAAAAGGTAATTCTAACAGTTTAATGGCTCAAATATACATAAATGAAATATCATATATCAAATGAGATGAACGACAATCTGCTACTACAAAGGCTTCACCCACTTGATTCACAACGGAAGCAATTATAGTAATTGAGACTTCACAGAAGTAGTGTACCTGATTTTCAGTGAAAAAACGAAGGAAAATTAGCTCAGCAACAGTATTTAGTAGTAATTCACAGCAACAGCAGTCCAATGATTCAACAGAAGCAATTGAAATCAGCAGTTAAACCCAGGAGATAGTTTCCAGAATTTCAAGTTGATTCAAAACCCGATTTCACATTCAAACTACTGTAATTACAGCTTTCTACTGATTTGTAACTGATTCTACTATTATTTTTGGATTTTTGATATGAATTTGAAGGTAAAAATAGAAGAAAATAAATCTAAAATGTTAATTTCAGATCTGGAATTGAACAAGTATTTTTTGGGATTTTTCTTGGGTTCATATGGCTAAAAATGCTAAAGAAGACTCTAAAATCAGAGGGAACCCCCATTATTAATGCTGAAAATGCCTATTTATAGGCCAAAATCAAAGAAAATCTGACTTTCATTGAAAACCCTCCAATTCTTGACTTGTTGCCCAAGTTAGTGCAATTATCTTATTGAAATCTACACTAAGACCCCTTCTAGAATAGTCTACCATGTTCCATTTCCCTTGTATTACCTATTATGCACTCATTCCCTTTTATTATTCACTAAGATACCTTTTGTTATGCCCAAAATACCCTAAAAGCTCTATATTTATAACAACTATGCCAATTCCTATCTCAATTGTACCCTTTTCCTTCTAAACTTATTACAACTATACCAACTCCCTTTTCCCAATTCACCCCTATTTCTTAAGGCTAATTACATTCCTAAATTCTGTAATTTATCCCTATTTTAACCCATTTTCAGACTTGTATTTATCAAATAGCCACAATTGAGTGACTATTGCTCAACTAGCCAATTGGCCCTTTCAACTACTTTAAATTCAAATTAATTCAATTAATTAAAATCACATTTCTCCTATAGCCAACCCTAAGCAATCTTACAAATATAGCCACTTATGATTAATTATCCGATTAACAAGACTCGGGGGAACAATTGATAGATGGTGAGTCTTATTACTCGAGCTAACTAGTCGCAATTGATTCTATTTAGTAAAACACCTTAGGTTGCTATGAATTGTATGATTTCAACTATTGACTTAATTAGAACCTAAAATTGTCTAAGGGCGAATTCACTAATCGAACATAGAGCATTATTCTAACAGCTATAACCAATACGCCCTAGGTGTTAATCCAATTAGTAAATTACCAATCACTAATCACCAAACAGTTCTTACTAATCAATTAAGCAATCAACTTGAATGTCAAAACAGGATCGAAGTCGATTCAAATAATTCCTAAGATTATAACAAAGCATAACAGCCGACAAATTAACAGAAATCAGAAACTTAACAGAATCCGACAAAAATCTAACAATTGGAATAAAATCAGAACATGGCCAAAATAGCAATTAACAGGAATTAACAAAAATCTAACAAAATCTAACAGAATGAACAATTCAACTAAATCTGAAAAATCAGAAAAATGGTCGAAAATAGTAGTTAACAGAAATTAACATAACAAATCTACCAAAATCTAAAACCTAAAATTGTTAAACAATACTAATGAAATCAGAACATGGCCGAAACTAAAATTCACAGATTCAACAATCTAAAAAAAAACTAAAAGCAAATCGAAATTAGAAGGAAACACAAACATATACAAGAATCAAAAAGAAAAATCAACCGAAACATCTTTTTTTTTTCACATAGGAATTAACCGAGTCGAATCAATTTATCACACAAAAGAGAAACAAAACAATCCAGTCAAAATTGAAGAAAATAAAGAATAATACACTTAGCTCTTACTGCCCGTTTTTTCCCTTTTCCTCTTTTTCTGTTTCTTTCTCCTTTTCTTGATTATCTTCGCGTTTCGACAACCCGGCATCACTTCTTGAATTTTGGGCAACCTTTGAATTGTTCTTGAGTTCCCAGCGGTTTTGGGCTCGATTTTTTCGTGTGTCGTGGTTGAGGGTGTTAAAAGAAGGGTGAGGTGAAAATTTGGGGTGGTTTGGGTGGCGGCGCCGCCATGGGGAGGGGTGGCGGCGCGGGAGATTTGGATCGATTCGTTGGGTTTTGAAGGGAGCTAATAATGGGGAAGTGATGAGGAGAAGGTGGGGGACGTTTTGACGTTGGTTTGGCAGGGAAATATGGCCGGCCGCCGCCGTGGGTGGCGGAACCCTAGCGGCGGCGTTACAATGGAGAAGATGCGGCTGTTATTTGTGTTTGGACAGAAGAGATAGAAGTGTTTGTGTGTGAATGTGTTTTAAGGTTGTTTAAGGTTGTCTTTGTTTTTTTTGGTGTATTTTTGTATATTAATGATGATGGCTTTACAGCCATTGGATTTAAGGGGATTAGACGGTTGTGATTTATTCATCAGGGAAAAGGGGGGCACCGGTCTGGGCTTGGTGTTTGGGCTGGGCGGCTGGGGCTGGGTAGCTACCGATTTGGGCCTGGGGTGTTTTGAGCCCAATTTTTCCCTCCCTTGTTTTCTCTTATTCCTTTGTATTTTGTATTTTCTGATTTTATATTTTTGTATTTTGTTGTATTTTGTATTTATTCTACTTTTGTAATTATTTGGAATTAATTAAAACTAAACTAATTACCTACTTTTCGGCAATTTTCAATTTAAAAGCTAACTACATTTTTTTTATTATTATTTTTTAATTAATAAAAATGAATTAATTTCCTAAAGATGCAATTTTTTTATATTTTCATTTATCACACGCAAATAACATGCAAAAACTAACACAAAATTCACACAAAATTATAAAACTAAGGAAAAATTAATTATTTTGAATTATATAGGAATAACTCATGTGTAGGGTAAAAATCACGTGCTCACAGCTAGAATCATACCTGAAGTGCTAAATAAGTGCGGATATCTGCTCCTCATGTCCTCCTCGGCCTCTCAAGTTGCTTCCTCGACTGGTTGACCCCTCAACTGGTCCTTTACCGTATAAATCTTGTTGGACCTCAACTGGAAAACCTGCTTGTCAACAATGGCAACCGGCTCCTCCTCATAACCTATACTCTCATCTAGCTGAACCGTGCTATAATATAACACATGCGACATGTCGGCATGGTACCTCCTGAACATAGACACGTGAAAAACCAGATGGACTCCTAATATTTTGGGAGGCAAATTAAGTTCATAAGCAAACTCCCTAACTCGCCTCAACACCTCAAATGGGCCGACAAACCTTGGGCTTAGCTTTCCCTTATTCCCGAACCTCATGATGCCCTTTATCGGCGAGACCTTCAACAGAACCTTATCGCCCACCATAAATGATAAATCATGCACCTTCTGATTCGCTTAACTCTTATGTCTGGATTATGTTGTACGAAGTTGCTCCTAAATTAACTTTACCTTCTCCGAGGCATACTACACTAAATCGGTGCCATATAACTTAGCCTCTCCGATATGAAACCATCAAATGGGTGAATGACATTGCTGACCATATAAAGCCTCAAATTGAGCCATCTCGATGTTGGGCTAATAATTGTTGTTGTAAGAATACTCCGCCAAGGACAGGAATTTATGCCATTGCACTTCGAAGTCAATGAAACATGCTCTAAGCATATCCTCTAGAATCCGATTTGTCCGCTCTGACTACCCGTCGGTTTGCATATGAAAGGTTGTGCTGAGCTCTACTCGGGTACCCAACTCGCTCTATACTACTCTCGAGAAATGCAAAGTTAATTGAGGGCCACTATCTGATATGATGGAAACAGGCACACCATGCAACCGAACGGTCTCCTAAATGTAAATCTAGGCCAACCTCTCTAATGAGTAAGTAGTCACCACCGGAACAAAGTTTCCTGACTTGGTCAGCCTATCGACAACCCAAACGACATCAAACTTCCTGTCTGCGGCAACACAATAATGAAGTCCATAGTGATGCGCTCCTACTTCCCCTTTAATATAACTATTTGCTAGAGTAGGCCACCTGGCCTCTGATGCCCATACTTAACCTGTTAGAAATTTGAACATCTCGCTAGATACTCAACTATGTCCTTTTTCATCCGTCGCCACCGATAATGTTGCTCAAGTCGTGATACATCTTTGTAGCACCTGAATGAATAGAATATCGAGAACCGTGCGCCTCATCTAGAATATTCTCCCTCAATCCATCAACATTAGGAACACACAGCCGACCCTAGAGTTGCAGAACACCATCCTTATCGATAGTAACCTCTTTGGCACCACCATGCAATACCATTTCTCTAAGGACCAACAAGTGGGAATCATCGTACTGACGAGCCCTGATTCGCTCAAGTAATGAAGATTCAGCCACAACACATGCAAGAAATCGATTGGCCTCTAAAATATCCAACCTCACAAGTCTATTAGCTAAGAACTGAATGTCTAAAGACAATGGCCTCTCCTCTACCGAAATGAATGCCAAACTACCCATACTTTCGGCCTTTCTGCTAAAGATAACCTCGAAGTCAACCATATCGAGCAATAAAAGATCTGCTCTGGTCTCATATCTACAGAAAGTCACCATACAGGATCAGTAGACATGATCCACAATAACAGAATCACCCACTAGCATAGACACATATATAGGAATTCCCAAGGACTGGCAAGGTACATCCAGATAAGGAGCAAATAGAGAAGAAACAAAGGAGCAAGTAGACCCTGGATCGAATAATATCGAGGAATTCATATACCATACATAAATAGTATATGTGATCACTACATCGGAGGGATAGCGTAGAATCTACCCAGAGCGCCACCTGACTGTCCACCGCCTCTAGGGACCACTACCTATATGACATCCACCTCTGGCAGGGTGGGGCGCATGGTATGGTAGCTGGTGCGGTAATCATGTGGCAATGGTCCTGCTGCTCGACCTTGCTTGGAAGTCTGGGACAAAATCTCTTCACATGGCCAAGATCCCTACACTCGAAACAACCCCTAAGAGCAGTAGGCTGCTGACTTAAAGTCTCGCCCTATTTGTGATAATCTCTTTCTTGAAATTCTTAAAGTCGCTCCATAATCATTTTTATGAGTGCCATAAGTATTCTTTTATAGATATAGACTTGTGACTCGTATAAAACTTTGATGTCGTATACTTGGAGATGAAGTTAGTATTATTGTATTGGAAATACTTCATGAATAGGAATTATAACTTGTTTGGTCGATATAGGTTGGTTTTGTAGTTGGTTTCTAAGACAGGTTTATTTTTAGATAGTCCAAAAACAGAGGAAACTTTGTCTGATTTTCTGTAAATTACTTATGAGGCTTATTTGGGAACACTTGCTCCTAAGTGTCGGTCATGATCCAAAAATTGGATCGTGACATTGCTACAGTATATTTCGTGATTCCATGTCCTAGTGGAAAGATTAGAAGGAATATCCATTGTAGTTCAACACCTGCTGAGTTGAGTGTTATATGCTTTACTTTCTTGATATAAATATTTGATAGTGCAGTTGGATGCAGTCCTGAATGATGACCATTTCTTGAGAATGAAATGTCAAAGAAAATGAATGTGAAGGAAGCTCATGAGTATGTAAGAAAGTGCAGTTTCAAGAGCAGGCAAAGACGTTATTAAGTTAAAAGTTGATATGTCTGCAATTGTAGTACCTCTCATCTAGGAATGTTTAACCCTTAGTAGTTCGCAGAACCCTTTTTGAATGCCAATGGATGGGGTATTTAAGCAGGGGCGGATGCAGCTTATTATACGTGGGTTCTCGTGAATCAAGTAGCTTTTGCATATACTTTATATATGTATTAAAGAATTAACTAAATATCCATAAATATTTGGTCGTGAACCCAATTACTTTTTGTATATTTACTTAAGGTCGATATAGGAATCCATAAACTTTAAATCCTGGATCTGCCTCTGTTTTTAAGTATCTGAGCTAGATGAATGTAACAAATTAATTGATGTCAGCTCACGAGTTTCTAGTATAATCATCCTGCACGCTTAAATATTCTTATTAGGCAAAACTCGTGTATGGTACTTATTCTTTGATGATAACAATTGACTGCAAATCTTGCCCAATTTAAAGAAACCTTCGAATTTTTCCGCCATAGTAGATTTTGTCATCTCTCTTCCACCGAGGCGGACCCAGAATTTAAAGGTTGGGGTGCACTTTTAGATTCAACAAAAATCCGCTTTGTATTTGGATGTCCACTAGTGATATACTAGATGATGTTGCTCGTGCATAGCACGGGCCCAATAATGTAAACCCTAAAATTATTATTTGTGATTAATTTTGCTTTTATATGTACTTGCAGAGAAGATGTCCTCTAATTCCCACTATTTCCTTTGGATACAAAAAATAAACTGCTTTGATAGGTCATAACATGCTTTTCAAGCCATGATCTACTCTAAGGACACCCCAACGAGAGCAACACCATAGAAGTCAAAACGGAATTGTGATATAGTTGATAAAGTTCATTCTTGAGACTCACCAATTAATTCCAAAGGCTTTCAAAGAAACACCTTACCCTGAAAAGATTATAAAAAACATTGAAAAATACAGCATAAGACACTTCAATATAATTAATGAGACAGACAAGGTTGAACTATATAATTATAATATATAAAAAAAATAGGATAAAATACTCTTTCTAGTATAAGAACGTACGCATATTTAGACCCGAACATAACCCAAAATGAGATATATAATGGGGCTAATATTTGAGAATTATCTTAAAAGTAGAGAAAAATAATATTCATGAGAATACTACTTACACACATAACATATATAGACATGTATCTATTTACATATTAACAAAAGAAGATGCATTCTATTTCAAAAGTAGCACAATTTGTATATTCATGAGAGTTCTATTTATATTCACAAAAGGTGGTTCTTTCTGCATATTGTAATTGTTCTTCTTCTTTGCAGTCCGACAAAAGAATTGAACATCTACAAAATCATGGAAAAGGGATCAAGTTTTAGTATCCATATAACAGAATGTACCAAGTTTTAGGATAATATCAATACAATAATTCCTTTTTAATACATTATTTTCAGCTTAGAAATGTGTTAGTAGAGTAATATGGGAGATGATGGAGTATCATATATAGATCGTTAATAGGTAAGCTAACCTAATATTGCATCAGCCAAAAATAAGCTTTAACCATATGTAAAAAATAGCAACAGAAATGACTTTAACCTCATTTTAAAGTAGCAGTAAAACCAGCCCGGCCAAAAATAACAGCAAAATGACTTTAACCGCATCCAAAAATAGGAGAAAAAGTGGCTTCAACTACAAAGCAATAGCAAAAGTGTCTATAAGAACATTAAGAAGTAGCAACAAAAGTGTGTTCAACAGTGGTACGAAATAACTATGAATGTTCTTCTACAATAGTTCAAGACAATACAAATATCCTTAATAATTAAATACTTTACATATTTCTGAACAGCATAATAAAGAAGTGTGAAATCTATTGTAAATTCCTTGGTTATACTGACATTTAATGTTGTAGGAAAAAATTCATAATGGATACTATTTCATCACATGTAATATATGGTATCTCTATGAGTTATAAAATCTCACCACATTACTTATTATTGTGATGCCTTAGTGCCAATAATAATCTGGCACTAATTTAGACCCTATAACTTTATTTTACAAATAAATTAGTAAATCTCTTTATTCATAAAAAATAATAAAAATAAATGAATAAATAACGGCTAAGAGTAATACTCACCACACACTAATTGGCTATTAAAATGCACAACAAATAGTTATCACAGATAGAGAGCAAAATCTATATGAAAAATAAAATAAATCAAAACAAAAAAGGTATCAATAATAGGCATTCTGTGATGACCCGGCCCGTCGTCACGAGAATTACCAACCCGTTATGTTGTAAGTGCATGTTTTATGATTTTATATCAGTGTTAGAGTCTATCGAGTGAGTTAGGAGTGAATTGGATTGAAAATGAGGCATATAGCCTTTTTGAAGGAAACTTGAATAAGGAAAGTCAACCCGGAGTTGACTATTTGGTTAGAGGGCTCGGAATCGGATTCTGATGATTCGGTTAGTTCCGGGAGGTGATTTGTGACTTAGGGGAGCAATCGGAATTGAATTTGGAGGCCCGGTGTAGAAATAGGCTTGAATTGGCTAAGGTTGAATTTTGGCGAAATCCGAACGGTAGGTGAGATTTTGATCCGGGCGTCGGAATGGAATTCCGATAGTTGCAGTAGCTTCGTTAGGTGATTTTGGATGTGCCTGCAAAATTTCAGGTCATTCGGACGTCGTTTGGTCGGGTTTTTGATTGAATGTGTAATTCGGAATGTTTTAAGGAATTTAGGCTTGAATTTGATGTGAATTATGGGTTTTGGTGTTATTAGACGTGTTTTGAGGATTTGAGCAAGTTTGAATAAGGTATTAAGATGTGTTGGTGTGTTTGGATGAGGTCCCGGGGGCCTCGGGGTGTTTTCGGATGGCTAAACGAGCGGTATTCGTCTCGCAAAATAAAAAATGGAGCTGGCCAGGTAGTTTCGCAGAAGCGAAAGGATCAGCGCAGCCAGAGGCCGCAGAAGCGAAGGCAGGCGGCTGGGGGAGAAATCGCAGGAGCGGAGAGGTTTCCGCATAGGCGGTTTCGCCGGTGCGAGACCTGGACCGCAGAAGAGAATTTGGTCGGTTAAGTGGCGAATTGCAAAAGCGACAGTTTTGTCGCAGGAGCGGACTCGCTGATGCGAGTCTATGTCCGCAGAAGCGGAAATCATAGCAGTTATCAAAAATCAGAAGGTTAAAAATTTCAGAAAGGTTTTAACACGCTCAGGCATCTTCTAAAAGGAGATTAAGGGCTATTTTCAGAGGAAATCAAAGGGGTTCTTCAGGTAATCATTCATGGACCTAAATATTCCGCAGAAGCGAAAATCGCTGTAAGTAAGTGTATCAGAAGTTAGAAAAATTTCAGAACATTTCACACATTTTGGGTCTCGGCTTTAGAGGCGATTTGGGCGATTTTGAAGAGAAATTCAAGGGAAATCATCATGTAATCAACTATGGACTTAAACTATGATTAGTATTGGTAATATTATGCAATTATATCATGAAAATGGAGGAATTTGGGGTAATTTATGGAGGATTTAGCCCTAGGCTTGAACTTTAGAAAATCAAGGTTTTGAATGGGCAAACGGAGTCCGAATTTGGTAAAATTGATATGCTTAGACTCGTATTGAGATGAGGGTTCCAGAAATGTGAATTTCGTAAATTTTCGGAATGTGGGCCCGGGGCTCGGGTTTTGACAACTTTGGGAATTTTGATGTAAATTGAGTTATATTGATTGGGTGTCGTCCCATTGGCCTAATTTGTTGTGTTTCTACCGTATTTGATCAGATTCTACGCGTGCGGAGCTTGATTCTCATGGCAAGGGCATTGCGGAGTAGTCATCGCGCCGTATTGAGGTGAGTAATAGATGTGGGTGATGACCAGCGGGTTCGAAACCCCGGTATACCACTTTGTGACGCCGTATAGCGGCGAGACACGCACACTCTTGAGAGTGCGGGGTCGATCATGAACTGGAGACTATATATTAGTCCGACCTGTTGATACTGTATTATTGGCTATTCTCGAGCCGTTGAACCCCCTTCTTGGGCGGTTGAGTATACTTGTGGGCCGTGAGCCAATTATTGGATCCCGCGAGGATCGTTATCATTGTCTTATCATATAGACATACTAGTTTACTACTAGTCCGCAACCATTTCTGTTATTATGCTAATTCCAATCTCTGGAACTTGATATTACTATTTTCCAACTGAAAAATGATAAAAGAGTTTTCAAAAACTACTTTTGAGCCTGCGAGGTTGTATCTGCATATTAGCTGACTAGTAGTGGATCGGGCTGCGCGCCGCAGCGAGATATATGTTTGATCGGACTGCACGCCGCAGGAATATCTCTATGAGATGTGCTTGGGCTGTAGGAGCCCCTCCGGAGTCTAAACCCCCACAGTGAGCACAGGTACCCAAAATTGGAGTCGGGCTACGCGCCGTAGCGGTCATATCATGCATTGCATTGCATTTAGCTACATCTCCTAGCTGTTATGCTATTTATTGGTATTTGTTGGTACAGGTACAGTGAATATTGATTCTATGACAGGGTAGCTGATTATAGTTTTACATAGTGCTTTATCGTGGAATTCTTATCTGCGCTGTCTTACCCTTGTTTATTACCACTGAGTCTGGCAATACTCATTTTACTCCCTGCACCTTGTGTGCAGATCCAGGTACCTCTCAGCAGTGATCCAGTAGCGGTGCGAGGCGACATCCGTGGGATATACGAGGTAGCTGCAGAGTCCGCAGGACCCGATATTCCTTCCTACCGTCTTTTGATTTTGTATTGACATTTCTTTCCGCACTTGGTATTTTTGTAAACCTTTATACACTTACGTTCGTTAGAGGCTCATGACTCTTGACCCTTCGGTCTATGGGAGTTAGTATATTTTGGGACTTGGTTTCCCCGCTGTTGGTATAAGTATTACTATTGTTTCATATTTTGAAATGCTTAAATGGGTTAAAGAGAGCTTCTAGCTCCGTTGTTGATATTGATTGGTCAGGCTGGCTTAGCAATGTGCTGGGCGCCATCACGACCAGATTTGGGGTCGTGACAAGTTGGTATTAGAGCCTAGGTTTACTAGGCCTCATGAGTCTTGAGCCGGTTAGTAGAGTCTTGTGGATCGGCACGGGGACGCTCGTACTTATCCTCGGGAGGCTGCGAACCTTTAGGAAACACTTCACATTTCTTGGAATTCTTATCGTGCGCACTTGATTCAGATATAATTTTTGAAATTCCTTCTACACGTCTGTGTACGGTTCGAGCGCTCAGTAATATAATTGCCTTGAGGGCTTGTGATTCGCCAATCGAGGGGCGAGATATAATCTCTGTGAATTCATGTTGGGCCAGTCGGGAGGACTTGAGGCCAGATCTTTGTCTATCGCTTGAGCACCAAGGTACTAATTTCGCGAGCCGGTATTATGAAGTTCATACGATCGGTATTGATCTTTATTGTGCAAATGGTAGTTTGATAATGGGAGAGCTGTAAGGTATTCAGTTCTTGTTGTGATTTGATATGTAGCCCTAGTTATGGGCGTGAGAAATATGTTCATTGCCTCTTAGCGGAAATGTAAAGTGCACTATGTGTGGTAGTATGAGTTTAGACTCAAGAAAATTGAATTGGTTGTGCTATGAGTATTGTGGTGAGAGGTATTTGACATATGTTATGATTCGAGCAGGTGCAGCGCATGTCCATGTATCAATTTTGAAAGATGTTGCGTACGGCCGGTATTCTCGAGTCCGGCGGAGTTTCATTTACTACATTACCCGTTCACCGGTCCCGCATTTGATTGGCGGGAGGAGTTTGAGAGGCGTAGGCTCGCTAGAGCAGAGCCCCTCACTTGGCAGTAGTTCTCCACGGTATTTCTAGAGAAATATGTACCTCGGTCTCGTCGCGAGGAGCTACGTCGCCGGTTCGAGTGGTTGATTCAGGGCGACATGTCTGTGACCCAGTATGAGCTTAGATTCACTCAGCTGGCTAGGCATGCCACATGGATGATCCCCACTGATAGGGAGAGGATCAGGAGGTTCATTGATGGCCTCAACTACTCTATCCGTATTCTTATGACCAGCGAGCGAGTTCTGTCATCATCGTTTGAGCAGGTAGCTGATATGGCACGCTCCATTGAGGCGGATCGTCGCCGAGAGAGAGAGGAGCGGGAGGCCAAGAGGCCTCGCGGTTCTGGCAGTTTCGGCGGTGCTCCATCTAGAGGGCATTCCCAGCAGAGCAGAGGTCGCTCATCTAGACCTCCTCATTCAGGCCGCCCAGAGCAGAGCGGAGGTTCTTATGGTCGTGGTCGACAGGGATTTCAGCAGGGTCGGTCATCACTTAGTGCCCTCCCAGCCCAGAGTGCAAGCACCTACTTCTCGAGCACCAGGTGCATGTTATGAGCGTGGTGAGTTTGGCCACGTGAGGAGACGGTGCCCTCGACTACGTAGGGGCGGGACTCGGCAGAGGGATCATCCCTCCTCTTCAACACCATCTCGGTTTAGTAGAGGTGGAGGTCGGCCTTCTCGTGGTCGCCCCGTGGGCGAGGAGAGATCCGGTGTAGGCCAAGCACGGTTTTATGCACTTCCCGACGTGCGTGATGCGATTGCCTCCGACGTGCGGTGATTACGAGTATCATTTCGTCCATCGCAGAGATGCCTCGTTCTATTTGATCCACGATCCACATATTCTTACGTGTCCTCTTATTTTGCACATCATTTGGGTGCGACTCGTAGTAGTCTTGATTTACTTGTTCATGTATCCACCCCCGTGGGTGATACGATCGTTGTGGATCATGTCTATAGATCCTGTGTTATATCTATTGGGGGTCTGGAGACCCAGGCCAGATTTGTTATTGTTGGGGATGGTGGACTTTGATGTTATATTGGGTATGGACTGGTTGTCTCCGTATCATGCGATATCGGACTGTCATGCTAAGACAGTTACGTTGGCCATTCCTGGTATTTCTCAGATTTAGTGGCGGGGTTCGACCGATTTCGTCCCTAGCCGTGTTATTTCGTTCTTAAAGGCTCAGAAAATGGTTGAAAAAGGGTGTTTATCGTACTTAGCTTTTGTGAGAGATATGGGAGCTGAGTCTCCTAGCATTGATTCTGTACCTGTTGTGAGGGATTTCCCGGATGTATTCCCTTCAGACCTGCCGGGCATGCCGCCGGACAGGGATATTGATTTTGGCATTGACTTGGTGCCGGGCACTCAGCCCATATCCATTCCTCCTTATCGAATGGCACCAGCCGAGTTGAAAGAACTAAAAGAGCAGCTTCAAGAGCTTCTGGATAAGGGTTTCATCCGCCCTAGTGTGTCTCCGTAGGGTGCGCCGGTATTATTTGTTAAAAAGAAAGATGGTTCCATGCGAATGTGTATTGATTATAGGCAATTGAACAAAGTGACAGTGAAGAACAAGTACCCTCTACCGCGCATAGATGATTTGTTTGATCAGTTACAAGGTGCGAGGGTGTTTTCTAAGATCGATTTTCGTTCAGGCTATCATCAGCTGAAGATCAGGGACTCGGATATTATGAAGACTGCATTCAGGACTAGATATGGTCATTATAAGTTTCTTGTGATGTCGTTTGGGCTAACCAACGCTCCAGCAGCATTTATGCATCTGATGAACAGTGTGTTCAGGCCTTATTTGGATTCATTTGTGATTGTGTTCATTGATGACATTCTAGTCTACTCCCGTAGTCAGGAGGAGCATGCTCAGCATTTGAGTATTGTGTTGGAGAGATTGAGAGAGGAGAAGCTATATGCTAAATTCTCCAAGTGCGAGTTTTGGCTCGATTCCGTAGCATTTTTGGGACATGTGGTGTCTCGTGATGGTATTCAGGTTGATCAGAAAAAGATAGAGGCGGTGCAGAGTTGGCCTAGATCGTCCTCAGCTACAGAGATTAGGAGTTTTCTTGGCTTGGCGGGATATTATCGCCGATTTGTTCAGGGATTTTCATCCATTGCTTCTTCATTGACTAAATTGACCTAGAAGGGTGCACCATTCGTGTGGTCGGATGAGTGCGAGGAGAGCTTTCAAAAGCTCAAGACAGCTTTGACCACAGCTCCAGTGTTAGTATTGCCATCAGCTTCAGGTTCATATACCATTTATTGTGATGCCTCGAGAGTGGGGATAGGTTGTGTGTTGATACAGGAAGGTAAGGTGATTTCTTATGCTTCTCGGCAGTTGAAGCCACATGAGAAGAACTATCCTGTTCATGACTTGGAGCTAGCCGCCATTGTTCATGCATTGAAGATTTGGAGGCACTATTTGTACGGCGTGTCTTGTGAGGTATATACCGACCATCGTAGTCTCCAGCACTTGTTCAAACAGAAATACCTTAATTTGAGACAGCGGAGATGGCTTGAGTTGCGAAGGATTATGACATTACTATATTATATCATCCGGGGAAGGCCAATGTGGTGGCCGATGCTTTGAGCCGGAAGGCGGTCAGTATGGGGAGCTTGGCATATATTCCAGCCGAGGAGAGGCCATTTGCTTATGATGTTCAGGTGCTAGCCAATCGGCTAGTGAGGTTAGATATTTCGGAGCCCAACAGGGTATTGGCTTGTGTTGTATCTCGGTCATCTCTATATGATCGTATTCGTGAGCGCCAATATGATGATCCACATTTGGCTGTCCTTAGGGACAGAGTTCAGCATGATGATGCTAGAGATGTCACCATTGATAGTGACGGCGTATTGAGGATGCAAGGCCGGATATGTGTGCCCAATGTTGATGGCCTTCGTGAGTTGATTCTGGAAGAGGCCCATAGCTCGCGGTATTCTATCCATCCAGGAGCCGCTAAGATGTATCAAGATTTGAAACAAGCACTATTGGTGGAGAAAGATGAAAATGGACATTGTCGGACATGTAGCACGGTGCCTCAACTGTCGGCAGGTTAAGTACGAGCATCGGAGGCCCGGTGGTGTATTTCAGCGCATTGACATTCCCGAGTGGAAATGGGAGAGGATCACTATGGACTTTGTTATCTGGACTCCCTCGAACGGCGAGGAAGTTTGATTCCGTACGGGTGATTGTGGATAGATCGACCAAGTCGGCTCACTTCATTCCGGTTAGTACTACCTACTCATCGGAGCGGTTGGCAGCCGATCTTTATTCGAGAGATTGTTCGGTTGCATGGAGTTCCGGTGTCTATCATATCCGACAGGGGTACTCAGTTCACTTCTCAGTTTTGGAGAGTATTTCAGCGAGAGATGGGTACACGGGTCGAGTTGAGTACATCATTTCACTCCCAGACAGATGGGCAGTCTGAGCGTACTATTCAGATTTTGGAGGATATGCTGCGAGCTTGTGTGATTGATTTTGGTGGTTCATGGGATGAGTTTTTTCCACTTTATGAGTTTGCCTACAACAACAGCTATCGGTCGAGTATTCAAATGGCCCCGTACGAGGCATTGTATGGAAGACGGTGTAGATCTCCCGTGGGATGGTTTGAGCCTGGAGAGGATAGATTGATAGGGACTGAGTTAGTTCAGGATGCTCTGGATAGAGCAAGGTTGATCCAGGAGAGGCTTCGCACAGCACAGTCTCGCCAGAAGAGTTATGCGGACCGTAGAGTTCGAGAGTTGTCTTTCATGGTCGGTGACAGAGTATTGTTGAAGGTTTCACCTATGAAGGGTGTCATGAGGTTTGGGAAGAAAGGAAAGTTGAGTCCCAGGTACATTGGTCCTTTTGAGATACTTAGGAGGGTTGGAGAGGTGGCATACGAGTTAGCCTTGCCGCCCAGCTTATCTAGCGTTCATCCAGTATTCCATGTGTCTATGCTCCGGAAGTACATTGGAGATCCGTCTCATGTATTAGACTTCAGTACCATTCAGCTTGATGGTGATCTATCCTACGATGTGGAGCCTATTGCTATTTTGGGTCGTCAGGTGAGAAAATTGAGGTCTAAGGAGATTGCATCAGTTAAGGTTCAGTGGAGAGGTCGACCCGTGGAGGAGGCCACTTGGGAGATCGAGCGGGAGATGCGGAGCGGATATCCTCACTTGTTTGAGACTTCAGGTATGTTTCTTGACCCGCTCGAGGACGAGCGTTTGCTTAAGAGGGGGAGAATGTGACGACCCGGCCCGTCGTCATGAGAATTACCACCCCGTTATGTTGTAAATGCATGTTTTATGATTTTATATTAGTGTTAGAGTCTATCGGGTGAGTTAGGAGTGAATTGGATTGAAAATGAGGCATATAGCCTTTTTGAAGGAGACTTGAATAAGGAAAGTCAACCCGGAGTTGACTATTTGGTTAGAGGGCTCGAATCGGATTCTGATGATTTGTTTAGTTCCGGGAGGTGATTTGTGACTTAAGGGAGCAATCGGAATTGAATTTGGAGGCCGGTGTAGAAATAGGCTTGAATTGGCTAAGGTTGAATTTTGGCGAAATCCGAACGGTATGTGAGATTTTGATCCGGGGGTCGGAATTGAATTCCGACAGTTGCAGTAGCTCCGTTAAGTAATTTTGGATGTGCCTACAAAATTTCAGGTCATTCGGACGTTGTTTAGTCGGGTTTTTGATTGAATGTGTAATTCGGAATATTTTAAGGAATTTAGGCTTGAATTTGATGTGAATTATGGGTTTTGGTGTTATTAGACATGTTTTGAGGATTTGAGCAAGTTTGAATAAGGTATTAAGATGTGTTGGTGTGTTTGGATGAGGTCCCGGGGGCCTCGGGGTGTTTTCGGATGGCTAAACGAGAGAAAATGTGGAAAATTGCAGAACTGGTGCACTGCTTCTGTTGTTTTCGCTCCTGCGGAAATAGGAGCGCAGGAGCGACTCCGCAGGAGCGGACAACGAGGCGCAGAAGCGGAGCAGACCGCTGAAGCGGATCCTGGTCCGCAGGGGCGGTTTCGCTGGTGCGAGAGGTCGATGCAGAAGCGGTCTTGAGCCGTCTTGGGAAAAATCCGCAGAAGCGGATGTTTGGTCGCATAGGCGAGTCCGCTGAAGCGGACGCGAGTCCGCTGAAGCGGACTCTTGGTCGCAGAAGCGGACTAATTTCCGCAGAAGCGGATGCGCAGGGGCGGTCCCTTAATCGCTGGTGCGGAAATGGCCAAAAGGAGCCTGAGTTCGCAGAAGCGACCAAAAGGTCGCAGAAGCGGTTCCGTAGGGGCGGAATTTTATCCGCAGA
Source organism: Nicotiana noctiflora (assembly GCA_032618575.1). Taxonomy (NCBI): domain Eukaryota; kingdom Viridiplantae; phylum Streptophyta; class Magnoliopsida; order Solanales; family Solanaceae; genus Nicotiana; species Nicotiana noctiflora. The sequence goes on from JASVEL010014046.1 coordinate 190,294, forward strand.
AGCGGAAATTGCTGTGAGTTAAGTGTATAAGAAGTTAGAAAAATTTCAGAACATTTCACACATTTGGGTCTCGGCTTTAGAGGCGATTTGGGCGATTTTGAAGAGAAACTCAAGGGAAATCATCGGGTAATCAACTATGGACTTAAACTATGATTAGTATTGGTAATATTATGCAATTATATCATGAAAATGGAGGAATTTGGGGTAATTTATGGAGGATTTAGCCCTAGGCTTGAACTTTAGAAAATCAAGGTTTTGAATGGGCAAATGGAGTCCGAATTTGGTAAAATTGATATGCTTAGACTCGTATCGAGATGAGGGTTCCGAATATGTGACTTTCGTAATTTTTCGGCAAGCGTACCGAAAGTCGGGTTTTGACAACTTTGGGAATTTTGATGTAAATTGAGTTATATTGATTGGGTGTCGTCCCATTGGCCTAATTTGTTGTGTTTCTACTGTATTTGATCAGATTCTACGCGTGCGGAGCTTGATTCTCGTGGCAAGGGCATTGCGGAATAGTCGTCGCGCTGTATTGAGGTGAGTAATAGATGTGGGTGATGACCAGCGGGTTCGAAACCCCGGTATACCACTTTGTGACGCTGTATAGCGGCGAGACACGCATGATATTGGCTATTCTTGAGCCGTCGAACCTCCTTATCGGATGGTTGCATACTATATTGTGATATTGGCTACTCTTGAGCCGTTGAACCTCCTTCTTGGACGGTCGAGTATACTTGTGGGCCGTGAGCCAATTATTGGATCCCGCGAGGATCGTTATCATTGTCTTATCATATAGACATGCTAGTTTACTACTAGTCCGCGGATATTTCTGTTATTATGCTAATTCCAATCTCTGGAACTTGATATTACTGTTTTCCAACTGAAAAATGATAAAGCAGTTTTCAAAAACTACTTTTGAGCCTGCGAGGCTGTATCTGCATATTAGCTGACTAGTAGTGGATCGGGCTGCACGCCGCAGCAGGATATATGTTGGATCGGACTGCACGCCGCGAGAATATCTCTATGAGATGTGCTTGGGCTGTAGGAGCCCCTCTGAGTCTGAACCCCCACAGTGAGCACGAGTACCCAAATTGGATCCGGCTACGCGTCGTAGCGGTCATATCATGCATTGCATTGCATTTAGCTACATCTGCTAGCTGTTATGCTATTTATTGGTATTTGTTGGTACAGGTACAGTGAATATTGATTCTGTGACAGGGTAGCTGATTATAGCTTTACATAGTGCTTTATCGTGGAATTCTTATCTGCGCTGTCTTACCCTTGTTTATTACCACTGAGTCTGGCAGTACTCATTTTACTCCCTGCACCTTGTGTGCAGATCCAGGTACCTCTCAGCAGTAATCCAGTAGCTGTGCGAGGCGACATCTGTGGGATATACGAGGTAGCTGCAGAGTCCGTAGGACCCGATATTCCTTCCTACTGTCTTTTGATTTTGTATTGACATTTTTTTCCGCACTTGGTATTTTTGTAAACCTTTATACACTTACGTTCAGTAGAGGCTCATGACTCTTGACCCTTCGGTCTATGGGAGTTAGTATATTTTGGGACTTGGTCTCCCCGCTGTTGGTATAAGTATTACTATTGTTTCATATTTTGAAATGCTTAAATGGGTTAAAGAGAGCTTCAAGCTCCGTTGTTGATATTGATTGGTCAGGCTGGCTTAGCAATGTGCTGGCGCCATCACGACCGGATTTGGGGTCGTGACACATTCACAACCCAAAAAAATTAAATCATATACAAAATTATATCACTAGGAGACATGTACTACATTGTTTATCTTAACATCCTCATTGTTTGTATCAATTCCTATATCATACATGAAATACAAATGTGCATGTATTTTATTTTGCAATTTGAAGATTTGAAAAATCCCGCTAACTTCACTTTTTATCAACTTGCACAAATATAACAAAAGAACATTAAGAATAAGTTTTAAGAAAGTTAAATAACAACATGACAGAACAAAAGCTCTTAATTTATTGCATCTGAGGTGCCTATTAATACCCAATAAAATTATATTCTATAAAATATTTGATTTGTCTCTCTTCTAACATTTAATGAAGATAATTTGATATACAAATGGAATATATAATAATAACATCCAAAGAAATACCTTGAAAATGTTAAAATAAATTGAGTATAATCTAGGTCTAATATCCTCACCCACTTGATTTTTTCAAGCTTATTCAAATGACATTTCAATGGCAAGGATCCATTACCAGATACACTAACACCATCTAAAATATTTAACCCACTTCTTTTTTGAATTTCAAATTATTTTTTCTGATCCTCATGTAATGCTGCAAACATCAAAACTACTTAAACCTATGAACTTGCTGATTATTTGTGGAAGGTGTCCTTTTCATCAATATAAATGATAAGTTGCGGCAATCAGATTATCCATTAAAAATTTGAAGGCAGATTTTTCAAAGTCTTTTAAATCAAGTAAGTTATAATAATTTGTTTGTTCATCCTTATCTACTTTCAATCTCAAAAATAGGCTTTCCAGATAGCCTTTCAGATACTTAAAATAACAATAGTAAGTGGGTAAAGCTAAAGAATATTGGAAAGCCGAAGAAAATTCAAACTATGTCTTCTGCCACATTGGAAAGCCAAAGAAAGTTCAAACTCAAATCATGAATTAATCAAATTCAGAACACAAATAAGGTTCAAACTTTTTCAAATACAATCTCTTTGAACACAAACTCTTTTCGCCACACATTAGAAAAGTAGTTTGGAAGAAACAATCTCTTTTAAATACGAACGCCCATATATATATCAGACATGATATGTGAAAATCTTATGAGGTTTGGAAAAAATTAGAAGAAAATTAGATGCTGAAATTTAAATATACACACTCAAATATTACTTGTGTATGATACTCTAATCAAATCAATAAATCTCCATTAGCAATCAAAGTAACAAGACATATTTTTTTTTAATTTATTATGATAAATATGTTTAATCTCCATTAGCAATCAAAGTAAGAAGACATATTTTTCTTTAATTTATTATGATAAATAAATATGTTTATAAAAGACATGCATGTCTTGAATTTATTAACATTGGGGTACAAATAAATTTCCATTACTAATAAAAGAGATTTATGATAGACAAAATAGTTCATTAAGAAAACGGAAATTCATATGCAAAAGATTGAATTTCCTCGACTTAACAATCTTTCTAAAAAAGTTTATGTGTGTTCTTTTTGTAAGAAATAACTTCTGCAATGTCTTTTACTACTTTTAAACTTCTCAAGCTCACTTCTATTAGTAGGCCGTTCTCATTGGAGTTGTCCTCTAAGTCCAAAAAGAGAAAAAAAATAAGAATCTTCTTCGATCCATTATCACATAAATTGCAGAACCAGACAATAAGAACATCAAAAAAGGTTTATCCTAAAATGGATCTAATTCTTTGTTGTTCAGATTCTCATCTTAGTAAACCTTAATTACTTGAAGAATCCAAATGTTCTTAGTCAAAAAGCTATACAAAAAGACACAAATTAAACAGTTTACCCTTTGTTACTACAACAACAACAATGGCAACATGAAATCAAATTTTTCGAAAAGAAAGAGAAGAACATCTGGGAAAAGTTACTAACCTAGAAGAGAAGAAGGAAACACAGAGAAATGCATCATAGTCATGTAGCTAATTGTGAGAAACAGGAGAGAAAAGTGACAGACAATGCTAGAATATTGTTAGGGTTTTTTTTATTCGAAGATAAAGCCATGTAATGTAGGGTTAAAACATAAAATGGCTGGTAAAATGACAATTATACCCCCGATCGACCATCTTACCTTTTCTATATAATAGAAATATCACTATTATCTAATTTCATATACATGTATATATGAAATTTTTGCCGATGACCCCTCTCACTATAGCATAGGTCCGCCTTCTGCCCTCCCATCCACCTTGTCTAGTTCTTCCATTCGAGGGTTCTTTTTCTTTTTCCTAACATTGGAGGTAAGAAGAAAAAGTATAAAATTTCCCCAACTTGCTTAGAGTCTAGTAGTTTTTGTTGTTGTTGTTTTAGTTCCTTTTGATGTCAATCTCTCCTCTGGACAAGAGAGAACTTGTTATTATGAGTTTAAACATTGACTTTTTACCCTAAAATTAGTGAAGAAATGCAGAAAAAATTAAAGTGCGCGTCGACAGCAGGGTTCGAACCTGCGCGGGCGAAGCCCAACAGATTTCAAGTCTGTCTCCTTTTAACCACTCGGACATATCGACTGTTGCGAACATTTTAGGTATATTCTCTTTATAGACAATTATATTTTAACTGCTTACGGATTGTGTAACTTTATTGTAGTACTTTAATATAGCTAAATTTTCAATAATGTATTTATTGTACTACTTGACAAGCTAAATCATTCTTGTATTATAAATATGTTGAGGGTGGACGAAAGTGAAATTTATGCTTGTATTATAAATATGAAGAGGGTGGACGAAAGTGAAATTTATGCCAAAATGAATATTTTGCTCATGTTGTAGTTTAGTTTAATGATGGAATTTTTACATCCTCTAACAATGGTTAACACCTTATTTATTTTAAATAAATACCATTAAAAAAATTATATTTTATAGATATCTTGTAAGGTTTATAACAAAATATCTAATTTTGGTTATTACCTAGACTTAAACCACTAAATACGCTAAACAATTACACTATTTATTCTACTTTGATATATCTCATTCTCTTTCCCCATCCCATTAAATTTTTGATCTCCTCCTTCTACCGAATATGTGCAAAGTATGAAAGATTCAAAAGGTAACCAAACACTTTATTGATGATATTATTTGCAAAGTATGAAAGATTCTAAACAATTTGGGTCTATGAGTGTGTTTGGTATGAAGGAAAACATTTTCTGGAAAATGTTTTCCAATTTTCCCATGTTTGGTTGGCTTAAATGTTTTGGAAAACATTTTCCTTATCAATTCATTTTCCTCCGATTGGAGGAAAATGTTTTCCTTATCAAAAGAAGGGAAAACATTTTCCAAAGCTCCTTCTCAACCATTCTCACCCTCACCAACCCACCCCACCCCCTCTCCAAAAAACAGTTTTTTTTTAGAAAAATTTCAGTTTTTCCATTACCATCCACCCTACTACCCCTCCACCCCACCCCGCAAAAAAAAAATTTCTTTTACCTTAATTTTTTTTTCTATAATTTTAAATTTCTGTTTTCTTATTTTTCTGCACCACCCACCTTAATTGTTTTCTTGTTTTCGTAGGAGAGTTGCAAAAAAAATATTTTTCTAAAAAAACTATTTTTTACTCTCCAACCAAACATAGCCAGCCCTACCCTACCCCCCCCCCCCAAAAAAATTTTAAAATATATTTTTCAGTTTTTAATTTTATTATTTATCATTTAAAGACTCAATATTTTACAAGTTCCAAAATTATGAGTTCGGAAGTTTACGGGTTTAGAAATTATAAATTTACCGATTCGAAAATACGCGATTTTTGCGTTAAAAAGTAAAGCATCACATTAGTTCTTTTAGATTGTGTCAATTTTTAGAGACTTCGGGAAGGGGAGGGGTGGGGGAGGTGGGAGGGGGGTAGGAGAGTTGCAAAAAAAATATTTTTCTAAAAAAACTATTTTTTAGTCTCTAACCAAACATAGAAAATATTTTCCGGAAAGTGTTTTCCACTTACCAACCAAACAAGAGAAAATAAGTGATAAAATCACTCATTTTCCATGAAAACATTTTCTAGGAAAACATTTTCCATGGAAAACATTTTCTTTCATACCAAACACACCCTATGTCTCCTATGAATTTGCCGCCGATAAAGGTTAGGAGAATCAAAAGGGAGAAGGATATTAGGGCTGCGTTTATAATGTCATCTTTTCGAGCCACTCGTGGAAGATACAAGTATTAGACGTTGAATGTGTTAATTTTAAGCAGAAGCGTGAGCAAGAAGGATTTGTGGATTAATCTTCGTCGCCTGCGACGACTATCTTTATGCCAGCGACGGTTATTTCCGGCATGTATTTTTTCATTATATCTCGCTCTATTCCATGTATTTTATTGTATTTTATGTCTTTTTTTATATTATATTTCAATGTATCCCGTTGTATTCTATGTATTTCATCGTATTCACTGTCTCGTTATATGTCATGATGTATTCATAATTTTTTTCTAATTAATATAATTTATGTATTCAGATGTATTATATAATTTATCTGAAGATTGCTATATTTTTGGGGTATTTTTCGGTTGATAATCTTTTTTATAACTGGAAATACAAAATTTGTATGTTATAATTGATTTTATTGAGTTATACTAGGAGTCTATTATGTTTATTGATTCACTTTTCGTTTTAAAAATATTGTAATTCCCTATTTCACGTTGTGAATATTGTCGAATACAATAATATGTCCATCTGTAATCCCATGTTTCACTCCATAAATACAGTCGAATACACTCGAATACAACAACCGAATAGATGGACTTCCCTGATTCACGCCTATTTTTGCTATTGTATTCATGAAGACAGTAGCTGAAATACATCAAATACGTTTTTTAACTACACAAAAGGTATCTATAATCCATAATATAGTAAATGATATCTATAGATAGTTAACTACTACCAAAAGATAGTGTTTTATGAAAATTTCTCTTTATTGATTTCACGTAAACCCTAATCCCACTTTGTTGAGAAAGCGCTATTTATATAAGTGTAATATAGTTTTAAGCAAAAAATTTAGAGACACTTTCACAAGTGGGCAATATTTAAGAATTAAATACACATGCCTAGCACAATTACTTAACAAATAAAAGGAGCAACAAAGTAGTTACAAAATTAGCAACAAACAAGAAACAATATTAATAAAATAAAATAAAGACAAAATTACGTCGTATGTCCAGTCGGCCTATTTTTAGAATACAAAATAGCCCATATTTTAAAATTTTACCCGGCTGTCACGACCCGGATTTTCCCCCAATATCGGGATCGTGATGGCGCCTACTCGTGGTAGCTAGGCAAGCCACTGTATTCATACTATCCTATTTTTAACACAATTTTAATTAAATAAATGCGGAATACTTTATCGAAATGGAAATAATAAATCACAAGGTAAAAATCATACTGAAATCCTCTACCCAAGACTTGGAGTCACCAACTCACGAACTACTATGGAATACTACACATAAAAGTCCTGAAAGAAATATAACATAATTCTGTTTGTCTCGGAACAAAGAGACTACAGCTAATAACATAAATAAAGAAAGAGACGCCGGGCTTGCGGACGTCTGCAAGCTACCTCGGTCTCAAATATGATCAACTCCCACGCAATCTATTTACTGCTGCTGCTGCTCCTGATCGTAACCTGGACCTGTGCAAAAACGCACGGAAGTGTAGCATCAGCACAACCGACCCCATGTGCTGGTAAGTGCCTGGCCTATCCCGGCGAAGTAGTGACAAGCCTAGGACCAGACACCCCACATAAACCTGTGCAATTCAATATATATATATGTGTACCACAAAATAACAAGAAATAATCAAGTAATAACACAATAATGAATATCTTAAAGAATCTAACAACTAACCACAGTTAATAATTTCACAAAGAAAACAAAGTATAATGTAAACACGAATAATATCACTTCAAAAAAAAATAGCAAGTAATTGCACGGCATCACCCTTCGTGCTTTTACTCTCATCCTCACCAAATAAACAAATAAAGTACACGGCATCACCCTTCGTGCTTTTACTCTCATCCTCACCAAACAAACAAATAAAGTACACGGCATCACCCTTCGTGCTTTTACTCTCATCCTCACATCCATAGTACGGCATGATCCTTCGTACATGGTTCAATAACAGGGCACGGCATGATCCTTCGTGCATAATCAATAAATAAACATGGCACGGCATTAACCTTCGTGCATAAATAAATAAACATGGCACGGCATCACCCTTCGTGCATTATCACTCTTCCTCACCCAAATAACAATCACGGTTAAGGGCAGAGAAAGAAACAAGCAATTCATAAATCGTCCCATCAAGGGCAATCAATAATTATCTTCACAACAAGTCCCAACAAGGGAGAACAATAACAATTCACCTGTAATATATCTCAAAATATCATTTTCAAACGACTCACGGTCATACTAGACGCCAGTGTATGGATGCTCGTCACCACAACCCATACACCGCACTCGATCACATAACACATAGCACATAATCCTATTCCCTCAAGCTAGGATAGAACAAACACTTACCTCGAATGCTTATGAACAATTCACTCCGTGGAAATGTCTTTTCTTTCAATTTGGCTCCAATCCAACCGTATCTATACACAATTGATTTAATAACATCAATTCTTACTCAACAAACTAATTCTTAATACCAAATACCACTTTTACAACATTCTGCCATGAATAGTAAATTTCAATCCCGGGCCCACATGGTCGGAATTTGGGGCTAGGACCAAAATCCGGTTACCCATTCCCCCACGAGTTCATATATATAATTTGTTTCCAAATCGGACCTCAATTCGAGGTCTAATTCCCCAATTTATGAAAAACCCTATTTTCTAACAAAAACAAGAATTTTACCATGAAAATCTTTGATTTCTTATGAAAAACATGTTCAATGATGTTAGGAATTGAAAGAATTAAGTAAAAAGTGACTTACAATCGTTTTGATGAAGAAGAAATCCTTGAAGAATCGCAAATGGGTGTTTTGGTTTTGTAAAATGTGAAGAAATGATTGAAATTCGTGTTTTTCAGGTCTCTGTGTTCGCATTTGCGAACATGGGTTCGCAATTGCGAACCCCGACCAATTTCTGGAGTTTGAAAAATAAGCTAAGGGTGGGAAGTTCGCATTTGCGAACTTTTCTTCGCATTTGCGAAGCCAAGGCAAAATTGGGAAGTTCGCATTTGCGAACTATTGTTCGCAATTGCGAACACAGGCTAAATATGGGGAGGTTCGCATTTAACATGAAAAAATTGATCTCGTGGCCTATCCAAAGTTCACCCGAGCCCTCGGGGCTCCAAACCAAATATGCACATAACCTCAAAAACACATTATGAACTTGTTCGTGCGATCACATCGCCAATATCACCTTGTTTTCATCAAATCAAGCCTCAAATGCATGATTTTCATGCCTTTAGTTTTCAAAACTTTCAAACTTGGGACTCAAGTTCCAAAACATCTCAAACGACATCCAAATGTCACCAAACTTTACAGAGATCACATATATAATATTTAAGACTTGTACCGGGCGTCGGAACCAAAATACGAGCCCGATACCAAGGTCAATTAATTTATTTCCTTTAATAATTGCATCAAAAACCATTTCACATAAAAATTCATAACTTGGGCTCTAGGCCTCAGAATTCGACTCCGGACGCATGTCCAAGTCCCATATTTTCCTACGGACCTCTCGGGACCATCAGATCTCGGGTCCGGATCCGTTTACCAAAAATGTTGACCGAAGTCAACCATATCAATATTAATATCATTTTTATCCAAATTTCTCATAGAATTCATATTTTCTATCACAAAATCTTTCCGGCTACATGCTCGGATCGTGCACGTAAATCGAGGCAACATAGAATGAGGTTTTCAAGGCCTCGGAAGCTCGAAATGATTAATTAAATAAGTGATGACCCTTTGGGTCGTCACAATCTCCACCTCTAAAACAACCGTTCGTCCTCGAACGGACAAAAGAAAGAAGTACCCGAGTCAGGAAACAAATGTGGGTAGCGGCTCCGCATATCAGACTCGGACTCCCAGGTCGATGCCTCAGGAGGCTGACCTCTCCACTGAACACGCACAGAAGGATAACTCTTCGACCTCAACTGTCGAACCTGCCTGTCTAGAATGGCTACCGGCTCCTCTCCGTAAGATAGATCATTGTCCAATTGGACAGTACTGAAGTCTAACACATGTGTGGGATCGCCGTGGTATCTCCGAAGCATAGATACATGAAAAACCGGATGCACGGCTGATAAGCTAGGCGGCAAAGCTAATCTGTAAGCCACCCCTCCCACTCTGTCTAGAATCTCAAATGGGCCAATATACCTAGGGCCTGAGCTTGCCCTTCTTCCCAAACCTCATCACGCCCTTCATAGGCGACACTCGGAGCAATACTCATTCACCAACCATGAAATCTACATCTCGAACCTTACGATCCGCATAAGTCTTTTGCCTGGACTGAGCTGAACGCAATCTCTCCTGAATTGTGACGACCCGGCCCGTCGTCACGGGAATTACCACCCCGTTATGTTGTAATTACATAATTCATGCTTTTATATAAGTGTTAGAGTCTATCGGGGGAGTTAGGAGTGAAATTAAATTGGAAATGAGGCATATAGCCTTTTTGAAGGAGACTTGAATAAGGAAAGTCAACCCGGAGTTGACTATTTGGTTAGAGGGCTCGAATCGGATTCTGATGATTCGGTTAGTTCCGGAAGGTGATTTGTGACTTAGGGGAGCGATCGGAATTGAATTTGGAGGCCCGTGTAGAAATAGGCTTGAATTGGCTAAGGTTGAATTTTGGCGAAATCCGAACGGTAGGTGAGATTTAGATCCGGGGGTCGGAATGGAGTTCCGACAGTTGCAGTAGCTTCGTTAGGTGATTTTGGATGTGCCTGCAAAATTTCAGGTCATTCGGACGTCGTTTGGCTCGGGTTTTTGATCGAATGTGTAATTTGGAATGTTTTAAGGAATTTAGGCTCGAATTCGATGCGAATTATGAGTTTTGATGTTGTTAGACGTGTTTTGAGGATTGGAGCAAGTTCGAATAAGGTATTAAGATGTGTTGGTATGTTTGGATGAGGTCCCGGGCCTCGGGGTGCTTTCGGATGGTTAATCGGGAGAAAAATCATGGAAATTTCAGGTTGAGAGTTCTGGTTCTGTCATTTTCGCTCCCGCGGAAATGTGGTCGCAGGAGCGAGTCCGCAGAAGCGGATAAGGGAGCGCAGAAGCGCAGAAGCGGAAATGGCCGGCTAGGCCTGGAACCGCTGAAGCGACCCTTCGGTCGCGGATACGGGAGCGTAGAAGCGGAAAATGTTCCGCAGAAGCGAAAATCGCTGTAAGTAAGTGTATCAGAAGTTAGAAAATTTCAGAAACATTTTAACATTCGGGGGTCTCGGCTTAAGGACGATTTTGGGCGATTTTGAGGAGGAAATCAAGGGAAATCATCAGGTAATCAACTATGAACTCATATTATGATTAGTATTGATAATATCATGCAATTATATCATGAAAATGGAGGAATTTGGGGTAATTATGGAGGATTTAGCCCTAGTCTTGGATTTTGGAAAAATCAAGGTTTTGAATGGGCAAATGGAGTCCGAATTTGGTAAATTTTATATGCCTAGACTCGTATCGAGGTGAGGATTCCGAATATGTAATTTTTGTAATTTTTCGACAAGTGTACCAAAAGTCGGGATTTGACAACTTGTGGGTTTTGATATAAATTGGGTTATTTCGAATGAATTTCGTGAAATTAGCGTATATTGATGCATTCTCTATGACTTTGAGCAGATTTGGCATCCGAGGAGATTGATTTGCGAGGCAAGCGCAAGGCGGATTGAAGCTTCTACCGGTTCGAGGTGAGTGGTAGTAGTAAACGATACACTGAGGGTTTGAAACCCCGTTCTAGCACTTTACAGTGCTATATTGAGATGAGACACGCGTTCTATGACGGGCGTGGTAACATTGTGATAGGGGATTCGGACTTAGTCCTTCCCGGCTAATAGAATACCGTGTTGTACAACTGTTAATGAGGTTATAACTGTACCATTGGGCTAATAGCCATGTTTGGGGCCTCGTGCCGATCTGTAGAGCATTAGGGAACCTATAGAGCTAGGTGACCTTTACATTGTGTTGGAAATATACACTCAGCCATGGCTCTAGCTGCATAGCATAATATGAGCCTGTACTAGATGTGTACATTGAGAGAGATTATCTAGGGTGGAATTCCCTGTTCTAGCTGAGTGGGCCTGAAAGGCCAAGTTTATACCGATTGAGATGAGATAGGGTCGAGGACCCACTAGGAGATGTTATATTGGGCCTGAAAGGCCAAGTCTATATTAACTGAGACAGGGTCAAGGACCCATTGTGATATATTATATTGGGCCCGAGAGGCCAAGCACATATCGATCGGGATAGGGTCGAGGACCCATTACGAGGTATTATGCATATAGATACCTATTTTGGATCGGACCGCACGCCGCAGTAATACGCATGTGATATACATGTAATATACACGCGGGACGGATCGCACGCCGCAGCATTATCGCGCTTGGGCCGTAGGAGCCCTTCGAGTCCGAGTCCGCACACATTCCAGCTGAGCGCCGGTATACTATGGGATCGGGCCGCACGCCGCAAAGAGATATATATTGGATCGGACTGCACGCCGCAGTAATATATGTGTGGATCGGGCTGCACGCCGCAGTATTGTAGTGCTTGGGCCTATGGAGCCCCTCCAAAGTATGTATACACCTTCCGTGAGCGCCGTCAACGTTAATGGAGTGGGCTGCGCGCCGCAGCGGTATCTGTATTGGAGCGGCCTGCACGCCGCAGCATTAAACTTATTCATATCCTACTACCTACTTAAATACTTATACATTATAGGCATAGGTATGTGTCTTTATATATTGAGATGGCCGTAGGGGTAGGGGTGAGGGGTGAGGGTAGGATTAGTGTGGAATTTTGTAGAGATAAATGGGGATTGGAGATTAAAGTACTACCATAGTGATGACGTACCTGTGAGGGTTGCCTTAGAACTGCTAGGTGATAGCACAGGAGTTCTTACTTTCAGTTATTATTTATTATTGTTACTCACCGAGTTGAAATATACTCACCCCACTCCCCTGCACTGTTTTGGTGCAGATCCACAGGTGCCCGAGAGCAGTTGAGACATTTTAGCTGCTGATCCATATCTACTTTTGCGGAGATTACGAGGTAGCTGCCAGCGTCCGCAGAGCTTGTTTTTCTCCTTCTTTATCATCTTGTTGATTTCCTATTTGTCTAGACTTGGTTGTATTAGGATGCTATTCTGTAGAGGCTCAGTCTCGTGACACCACGATATGTTTGGGACCGTATCTTTGTATGTTTTGACGTTTCGGTTTTCACCTGATATGACTAACTACCGTTTAAGTTTAATTTATTTAATAATTGGCTGGTTAAGAGGATATTATGGTCGGGCTTGTCTTCACGAGAGATGCCATCACGACCGGAGCGGGGTTTGGGTCGTGACAAGTTGGTATCGTAGCCTAGGTTACATAGTTCTCACGAGTCATAAGCAGGTTTAGTAGAGTGCCGTGGATCGGTATGGAGACATTTGTATTTATCCTCGAGATGCTGCAGAACCTTTAGGTAAACTTCACATTCTTGAATTCTTTTCGTGCGTCATTGATTCAGCTTGAAAAGAAACTCTTGAAATTCCTTCCACGTGTTTGTATGCGCGCATGAGCGCTCGGTATCAGATGTGCCTTGATGGCTTGTGATTCCTCGATCAAAGGGCAGGAAGTAATCTCCGTGAATTTATGTTGGGCCAGTCTGGAGGACTTCAGGCTGTATCTTTGCATATGGCTTGAGCACCAAGGTACTGATTGTGTGAGCATATGTTTTGAACTTATATGTTCGGTATTTTCCTTATTAGCCTGAATGGCGGTTGGATATCCATGTGATGAGTATGTTAGTACTGCGATATGTATCTATATGACTTGGTAGTGACGACAGATCGTATTCGGGGGACAGTGGTCCCAACTACGACGTACGACGAGCGCCGCCGTCTCGAGAGGTTCACCAGGTTATCTCCTCCAAGGTTCACTGGTGCTCCGGCGAGGACGCCCAAGGTTTTTCTGGACAAGTGCCCTCGGATGCTTCGTACGGCAGGGATATTGGAGTCCGGGCGGGGTATCTTTTACTACCTTTCAGTTTCAGGGACCAGCCTTTGCTTGGTGGGAGGCTTACGAGCGCCGCAGGCCAGCCGGGGCAGCACCACTATCATGGCCGGAGTTCTCCACTATGTTCTTGGAGAAATGGGTGCCTCGATCTCAGAGAGAGGAGATGCGTAGGCAGTTTGAGGGTCTCCGTCAGGGGGACATGTCAGTGTCAGAGTATGAGATCAGGTTTACAGAGTTGTCCAGATATGCACCGTGGTTGGTTCATTCCGACAGAGAGAGGATTGGGCGCTTCGTGGACGGCCTCATTTATCCCATTCGTATTCTGATGACTCGGGAGAGGGTTTCGAGTCGTACATTTGAGGATGTTGTGGATATTGCTCGCGACATAGAGACAGATCGTCGCAGAGAGCGGGATGAGAGGGAGGCCAAGAGGCCTCGAGGAGCAGCTAGTTCCAGTGGCACTCAGACCAGAGGCTAGAGTCAGCAGAGCCGAGGTTGCTCTTTTAAATCTTCACAGCGAGCTCGCTCAAAGTATCATGCGACATCTTCTGGCCGAGCTCATTAGGGTTCTTATCAGGGCTAGCCATCTCTTAGTGCCCTACCAGCGCAGAGTTTATCTCAGGTTCCATCTGTTCAGGGTTCTTCTTGACCTAGTTCTTCTACTGGACACTCCAGTGCGAGGGGTTCCCTTCAGTCCCAGCCCCCAGCACCTGGGAGTTGCTTTGAGTGTGGGGAGTTTGGGCATATCCGTAGAGAGTGTCCCTATCTTGTATCCAGGCCATATCAGTAGAGGGGGCATCCCTCATCTTCTGGTCCATCTACTTCATCACCCGCCCCGCCATCTAGGGGTGAGGGTCAGGCAGCCTGGGGTCGCCCTCGAGGGGAGGCCGATCAGGTGGTCAGGCTCGTTGTTATGCTCTTTAGGGCCGTTCTGATGCAGTTGCTTCTGATGCTATTATTACAGGTATTATTTCAGTCTGCCACAGAGATGCCTCAGTATTGTTTGATCCCGGTTCTACTTATTCTTATGTGTCTACATATTTTGCTCCTCATTCGGGCACGACCCGAGGGAGTCTTGAGCTGCCAGTGCATGTATCTACCCCGGTAGGGGATACTATTGTTGTGGACCACGTATACCGGTCCTGTTTGGTCACTATTGGAGGTCTGGAGACCCGAGTAGACCCGTTGCTTCTCAGCATGATTGATTTTGATGTTATATTGGGCATGGACTGGCTATCTCCATGTCATGCTATTCTGGACCTGTCATGCTAAGACAGTCACTTTGGCTATGCCGGGCATTCAGAGGATCGAGTGGCGAGGCACGACCGAGTATGTACCTAGCAGGGTAATATCTTTCCTCAAGGCCCAACGAATGGTTGGGAAGGGATGTCTCTCTTATTTAGCATTTGTGCGGGAGGTCGAGGCCCAGACTCCCAGTATTGATTCTGTTCCCATTGTGCGAGACTTTCCCGATGTGTTTCCCTCAGACCTGCCGGGCATGCCGCCGGACAGGGATATTGATTTTGGTATCGATTTGGTGCCGGGCACTCAGCCTATTTCTATTCCTCCGTATCGTATGGCACCAGCTGAGTTGAAGGAATTGAAGGAGCAGCTCCAGGAACTCCTAGATAAGGGGTTCATTCGGCCGAGTGTGTCGCCGTGGGGTGCACCGGTCCTGTTTGTTAAGAAGAAGGACGGATCTATGAGGATGTGTATTGACTATAGGCAGCTAAACAAAGTAACAGTGAAGAATAAGTATCCTCTTCCTCGTATTGATGATTTATTTGATCAGCTCCGGGGAGCTAGGGTGTTCTCGAAGATTGATCTTCGTTCAGGCTACCATCAGCTGAAGATTAGAGAGTCTGACATTATGAAGACTGCATTCCGGACCAGATATGGTCACTATGAGTTCCTTGTGATGTCTTTTGGTCTGACCAACGCCCCAGCAGCATTTATGCATCTGATGAACAGTGTATTCAGGCCGTATCTTGATTCATTTGTGATCGTATTCATTGATGACATACTTGTCTACTCTCGTAGCCAGGAGGAGCATGCTCGGCACTTGAGTGTTGTGTTGCAGAGATTGCGAGAGGAGAAGCTGTATGCCAAGTTCTCCAAATGTGAGTTCTGGCTTGAGTCCGTGGCATTCTTAGGGCACGTGGTGTCCTGTGATGGTATTCAGGCAGATCCGAGAAAGGTCGAGGCAGTGCAGAGTTGGCCCAGACCGACCTCAGTTACTGAGATCCGTAGCTTTCTGGGATTGGCAGGGTATTATCGTCGATTCGTTCAGGGGTTCTCTTCTATTGCTTCACCCTTGACTAGATTGACTCAGAAGGGTGTTCCTTTCTTATGGTCCGAGGAGTGCGAGGAGAGCTTTCGAAGCTCAAGACAAGACCGACCACAAGCACCGGCCTTGATTCTCACCGACGCCTTCGTGTTCTTATATCGTATATCGCGATGCCTCGCGAGCCGGGCATTGGTCGTGTGTTGATGCAGGAGGGTAGGGTCATTGCTTATGCTTCTCGTCAGTTGAAGCCCCACGAGAAGAACTACCCTGTTCATGATTTGGAGCTAGCAGCCATAGTTCATGCTTTGAAGATTTGGAGGCATTACCTGTATGGTGTCTCCTGCGAGGTGTTCACGGATCATCGCAGCCTTCAGCACTTATTCAGACAGAAGGACCTTAATTTGAGACAGCGGAGGTGGTCGGAGTTGCTTAAGGACTATGATATCACTATTTTGTATCATCCGGGGAAGGCCAATGTGGTGGCCAATGCCTTGAGTCGGAAGGCGGTTAGCATGGGCAGCTTAGCTTTCATCCCAGTTGGGGAGAGGCCATTTGCTTATGATGTTCAGGCCCTAGCCAATCGGCTAGTGAGATTAGATATTTCGGAGCCGAGTCGAGTGTTGGCTTGTATTGCTTCTCGATCTTCCTTATATGATCGCATCAGGGAGCGACAGTATGATGACCCACATTTGCTTGTCCTTAAGGACAGAGTGCAGCATAATGATGTTAGAGATGTGACTATCGACAGTGATGGTGTTTTGAAAATGCAGGGCCGTATATGTGTGCCCAATGTTGATGGTTTGCGGAGTTGATACTTGAAGAGGCACACAGTTCGCGGTACTCTATTCACCCAGGTGCCGCAAAGATGTACCAAGACTTTAGACAGCACTACTGGTGGAGGAGAATGAAGATGGATATTGTTAGGCATGTAGCTAAGTGCCTCAATTGCCAGCAGGTCAAATATGAGCATCAGAGACCGGGCGGTGTTCTTCAGCGTATGGTTATCCCCGAGTGGAAATGGGAGAGGATCACCATGGATTTTGTTACTGGGCTCCCTCGGAACAGCGAGGAAGTTTGATTCTGTATGGGTGATTGTTGATCGGCCGACTAAGTCCGCACATTTCATCCCAGTTAGTACTACTTACTCATCGGAGCTGTTGACGGCGATCTTTATCCGGGAGATTGTCAGGTTGCATGGGGTCCCGTTGTCTATCATATCTGACAGAGGCACCCGCTCACTTCCCGCTTGGGAGAGCATTTCAGCCAGAGACGGGTACGAGGGTCGAGTCGAGTACGCATTTCACCCCCGTACGTACCGGCGTCCGAGCAGTACTATTCGCATCCCGGAGGATATGTTGCGTGCACGTGTGATTGATTTTGGTGGTTCGTGGGATGAATTCTTACCACTTGCCGAGTTTGCCTACAACAACAGCCACCAGTCGAGTATTCAGATGGCCCCGCACGAGGCATTGTACGGCGTACGCGTAGATCTCCCGGGATGGTTTCGAGCTCCGGCGAGGTTAGATTGACAGGGACCGAGTTAGTCCAGGATGCTCCGGATAGAGCAAAGTTAATCCAGGAGAGGCTTCGTACGGCACAGTCCTCGTCCGAAGAGTTATGCGGACCGTAGAGTTCGAGAGTTGTCTTTCATGGTCGGTGACAGAGTATTGTTGAAGATTTCACCTATGAAGGGTGTCATGAGGTTTGGGAAGAAAGGAAAGTTGAGTCCCAGGTACATCGGTCCTTTTGAGATACTCAGGAGAGTTGGAGAGGTGGCATATGAGTTAGTCTTGCCACCCAGCTTATCCAGCGTTCATCCCGTATTCCATGTGTCTATGCTCCGGAAGTACATCGGAGATCCGTCCCATGTATTAGACTTCAGTACCATTCAGCTTGATGGTGATCTATCCTATGATGTGGAGCCTATTGCTATTTTGGGTCGCCAAGTAAGAAAGTTGAGGTCGAAAAAGATTGCATCAGTTAAGGTTCAGTGGAGGGGTCGACCCGTGGAGGAGGCTACTTGGGAGGTTGAGCAGGAAATGCGGAGCAGATGCCCTCAGCTATTTGAGACTTCAGGTATGTTTTTCGACCCGCTCGAGGACGAGCGTTTGCTTAAGAGGGGGAGAATGTGATGACCCGGCCCGTCGTCACGGTAATTACCACCTCGTTATGTTGTAATTACATAATTCATGCTTTTATATCAGTGTTAGAGTCTATCGGGGGAGTTAGGAGTGAAATTAAATTGGAAATGAGGCATATAGCCTTTTTGGAGGAAGCTTGAATAAGGAAAGTCAACCCGGAGTTGACTATTTGGTTAAAGGGCTCGGAATCGGATTCTGATGATTCGGTTAGTTCCGGAAGGTGATTTGTGACTTAGGGGAGCGATCGGAATTGAATTTGGAGGCCCGGTGTAGAAATAGGCTTGAATTGGCTAAGGTTGAATTTTGGCGAAATCCGGACGATAGGTGAGATTTAGATCCGGGGGTCGGAATGGAGTTCCGACAGTTGCAGTAGCTTCGTTAGGTGATTTTGGATGTGCCTACAAAATTCAGGTCATTCGGACGTCGTTTGGTCGAGTTTTTGATCGAATGTGTAATTTGGAATGTTTTAAGGAATTTAGGCTTGAATTCGATGCGAATTATGGGTTTTGATGTTGTTAGACGTGTTTTGAGGATTGGAGCAAGTTCGAATAAGGTATTAAGATGTGTTGGTATGTTTGGACGAGGTCCCGGGGGCCTCGGGGTGCTTTCGGATGGTTAAACGGGAGAAAATTCATGGAAATTTCAGGTTGAGAGTTCTGGTTCTGTCATTTTCGCTCCTGCGGAAATGTGGTCGCAGGAGCGGTCGAGTCTTCGCAGAAGCGGACGCGCAGAGGCGGTCCGTATATCGCAGAAGCGGAAATGGCCGGCTAGGCCTGGAACCGCAGAAGCGACCCTTTGGTCGCGGATACGGGAGCGTAGAAGCGGAAAATGTTCCGCAGAAGCGAAAATCGCTGTAAGTAAGTGTATCAGAAGTTAGAAAATTTCAGAAACATTTTAACATTCGGGGGTCTCGGCTTAAGGACGATTTTGGGCGATTTTGAGGAGGAAATCAAGGGAAATCATCAGGTAATCAACTATGAACTCATATTATGATTAGTATTGATAATATCATGCAATTATATCATGAAAATGGAGGAATTTGGGGTAATTATGGAGGATTTAGCCCTAGTCTTGGATTTTGGAAAAATCAAGGTTTTGAATGGGCAAATGGAGTCCGAATTTGGTAAATTTTATATGCCTAGACTCGTATCGAGGTGAGGATTCCGAATATGTAATTTTTGTAATTTTTCGACAAGTGTACCAAAAGTCGGGATTTGACAACTTGTGGGTTTTGATATAAATTGGGTTATTTCGAATGAATTTCGTGAAATTAGCGTATATTGATGCATTCTCTATGACTTTGAGCAGATTTGGCATCCGAGGAGATTGATTTGCGAGGCAAGCGCAAGGCGGATCGAAGCTTCTACCGGTTCGAGGTGAGTGGTAGTAGTAAACAATACACTGAGGGTTTGAAACCCCGTTCTAGCACTTTACAGTGCTATATTGAGATGAGACACGCGTTCTATGACGGGCGTGGTAACATTGTGATAAGGGGTTCGGACTTAGTCCTTCCCGGCTAATGGAATACTGTGTTGTACAACTGTTAATAAGGTTATAACTGTACCATTGGGCTAATAGCCATGTTTGGGGCCTCGTGCCGATCTGTAGAGCATTAGGGAACCTATAGAGCTAGGTGACCTTTACATCGTGTCGGAAATATACACTCAGCCATAGCTCTAGCTGTATAGCATAATACGAGCCCGTACTAGGATGTGTACATCGAGAGAGATTATCTAGGGTGGAATTCCCCGTTCTAGCTGAGCGTGGGCCCGAAAGGCCAAGTTTATACCGATCGAGACGAGACAGGGTCGAGGACCCACTCAGATATGTTTTATCGGGCCCGAAAGGCCAAGTCTATATTAATCGAGACAGGGTCAAGGACCCATCGTGATATATTATATTGGGCCCGAGAGGCCAAGTATATACTGACTGGGATAGGTCGAGGACCCATTATGAGGTATTATGCATATAGATACCTATTTTGGACCGGACCGCACGCCGCAAGAATATGCATGCGATATACATGTAATATACATGCGGGACGGGAGCTGCACGCCGCAGCATTACTGCGCTCGGGCCGTAGGAGCCCCTTCGGAGTCCGAGTCCGCACACATTCCAGCCGAGCGCCGGTATACTATGGGACCCGGCCGCACGCCGCAGCAAGATATATGTCGGATCGGACCGCACGCCGCAGCCGATATACGCGTGGACCTGGCTGCAAGCCACAGCACCATAGCGCTCGGGCCTGTGGAGCCCCTCCGAAGTCCGTATACACCCCCAGCCGAGCGCCGTCGACGCTAAATGGAGCGGTCTGCGCGCCGCAGCAGTATATGTATTGGAGCGGGCCTGCACGCCGAAGCATTATACTTAATCATATCCTACTATTTACTTAGATACTTATACATTATAGACATAAGTATGCGCCTTTATATGTTGAGATGGCCGTACACCGTAGGGGTACGAGCGAGGGTTTGTTCAGTGTGGAGATCTTGTAGAGATAAACGTAGATCGGAGGTTAAAGTACTACTATAGTGATGACGTACTTGTGAAGATTGCCTTAGAACTGCTAAGTGATAGCACAGGAGTTCTTACTTTCAGTTATTATTTATTATTGTTACTCACTGAGTTGAAATATACTCACCCCACTCCCCTGCACTTTTTGTGCAGATCCACAGGTGCCCGAGAGCAGTTGAGACATTGTAGCTGCTGATCCTTATCTACTTTTGCGGAGATTACGAGGTAGTTGCCAGCGTCCGCAGAGCTTGTTTTCTCCTTCTTTATCATCTTGTTGATTTCCTATTTGCCTAGACTTGGTTGTATTAGGATGCTATTCTGTAGAGGCTCAGTCTCGTGACACCACGATATGTTTGGGACCGTATTTTGTATGTTTCACGTTTCGGTTATTACCTGATATGATTAACTACTGTTTAAGTTTAATTTATTTAATAATTGGTTGGTTTAAGGGATAATATGGTCGGGCTTGCCTAGCATTGTGTTGGGCGCCATCACGACCAGGGTTTGGGTCGTGACATGAATAGTCTTGACCTTATCCAAGGCCTCCTAAACTAAGTCTGTACCCAACAACCGAGCCTCTCCCGGCTCAAACCATCCGACTGGTGATCGACATCGCCTACCATACAACGCCTCATACGGAGCCATCCGGATGCTAGATTGGTAGCCGTTATTGTAGGCGAACTCTGCTAATGGTAGAAACCGATCCCACGAGCCTCCGAAATCAACGACACAAGCTCGAAGCTGTCCTCTAGAATCCGAATAGTCCTCTCTGACCGGCCATCCGTCCGAGGATGAAATGCCGTACTCAACCGAACCCGAGTGCCTAACTCCCGCCGGACCGCTCTCCGAACCGCGAGGTAAACCGCGTTCCCCGATCGAGATAATAGATATCGGCACTCCACGGAGACGAACAATCTCCCTAATGTAAACCTCCGCTAACCTCTCCGACGAGCAGGAGACAGACACTCTGGAATAAAGTGTGCCGATTTGGTCAGCCTATCAACAATGACCCAAATAGCATCAAATTTCCTCCGAGTCAAAGCGAAGTCCAAGAACGAAGTCCATAAGTGATCCGCTCCCATTTCCACTCTGAATTTCAATCCTCCGGAATACACCACCGGGCCTTCGGTGCTCATATTTCACCTCGCCGACAATTTAGACACCGAGCGACATACGCAACGATATCTTTCTTCATTCTCGCGCCACCAATAGTGCCGTCGCAAGTCCCCGATACATCTTCGCGGCGCCTCGGGTGAATAGAATACCGCGAACCGTGGGCCTCTCGCTAAGATCAACTCTCGAATTCCTTCGACATCGGGCACACAAACTCGACCGTGCAATTTCAATACCCCATCATCATCTAGGTTTACCCGTGTGGCACCTCCCCGCTGTACCTGTATCTCTCAACTCACGCAAACGAGGATCATCAAATTGCCTCTCACGGATACGCTCTAATAAGGAAGAACGAGCGACCGTGCAGACTAACACTCTGCTAGGCTCAGAAATGTCTAATCTCACGAACCGGTTGGCTAAGGCCCGGACATCTAGAGCTAATGGTCTCTGATTGACCGGAATATATGCAAGACTACCCATGCCGGCATACTTTCTACTCAATGCATCGGCCACCACATTGGCCTTACCCGGGTGATATAATATAGTAACATCATAGTCTTTTAGCAACTCTAACCATCTCCGATGTCGTAGATTCAACTCCTTCGTTTGAACAAGTACCGTAGGCTTTTGTGATCGTTGTACACCTCACATGTCACACCATATGTAATGCCTCCGCATCTTTAAGTGCACGAACCACCGTCGCTAATTCAAGATCACGAACCGGATAATTCTTCTCATGTATCTTTAATCGCCTCGAAGATAAGCGATAACCTTACCATCCCGCATCAATACCGCTTCAAGCCCCGTACGAGACGCGTCACAATAAACCGTATAACGGCCCCGTACCCGTAGGTAGTATCAACACCGGTGCCGTGGTCAGGCGCCGTCTCGAGCTTCGAAAGCTCGCCTCACCTCCGACCACCGAAACCGAACACCCTTCCGGGTCAACCTGGTCATCGGGGCCGCAATAGAAGAAAACCCCTCTACAAAACGACGTTAGTAACTCGCTAATCCCAAGAAACTCCGGATCTCGCCACCGAAGCTCGGTCGAGGCCAATTCCGGATCGCTCAATCTTCTTGGGTCTCACCCGAATACCTTCCACCGATACAACGTGACCCAGAAATGCTACCGAACTCAACCGTAACTCACATTTAGAAAATTTGGCATATAGCCGGTTATCTTTCAGAGTCTGACGAACCACTCTGAGGTGCTGCTCGTGCTCTTCCTGGCTGCGGAGTACACCAGGATGTCATCTATGAAGACTATCACGACCAGGATCTAAGTAAGGCCCGAATACCCGATTCATCAACTCCATGAATGCTGCTGGGGCATTGGTCAACCCGAAGGACATGACAAAGAATTCATAATGCCCATATCTAGTAGGAAAGGCTGTCTTAGGA
The DNA here is from genome assembly GCA_032618575.1 of Nicotiana noctiflora. Classification (NCBI taxonomy): domain Eukaryota; kingdom Viridiplantae; phylum Streptophyta; class Magnoliopsida; order Solanales; family Solanaceae; genus Nicotiana; species Nicotiana noctiflora. The sequence goes on from JASVEL010014046.1 coordinate 213,640, forward strand.
ATGTCAGCCGCCCTGATCTTCAGCTGATGGTAACCTGACCTCAAGTCTATCTTTGAGAACACCCTCGCTCCCTGGAGCTGGTCAAACAAATCATCAATCCTCGGCAGTGGATATTTATTTTTGATAGTCACCTTGTTTAACCGCCGGTAATCAATACACATCCGCATCGAGCCATCCTTCTTCTTTACAAATAACACAGGTGCTCCCCAGGGGGAAACACTGGGCCTGATAAAGCCCTTCTCAAGAAGGTCCTGCAACTGATCTTTCAACTCTTTTAATTCCGGCGGGGCCATACGATAGGGTGGAATAGAGATGGGCTGAGTGCCCGGTGCCGGATCAATACATAAATCAATATCCCTGTAGGGTGGCATGCCCGGCAGGTCTGAAGGAAAAACCTCAGGAAACTCCCGTACAATAGGGACTGACTCAATGGAAGGAACCTCTGCGCTGGAATCACGAACATAAGCCAGGTAAGCTAGACACCCCTTCTCGACCATACGTCGAGCCTTAACATAAGAAATAACAGTGCGAACGGAGTGGCTTGAGGTACCCTTCCACTCTAATCGGGGTGATTCTGGCAAGGCTAAGGTGACAGCCTTAGCATGACAATCAAGAATAGCATGGTATGGGGACAACCAGTCCATCCCCAATATGACATCAAAATCTACCATATCCAAGAGCAACAGATCAACACGGGTCTCAAGACCCCCAAATATAACTACGCACGAACGATGCACCCGATCGACTACAATAGAGTCACCTACTAGTGTAGCCACATAAACTGGAATATCCAGAGCATAACTGGGCACGGCCAAATACGGTGCGAAAGAGGAAGACACATAGGAATATGTAGATCCAGGGTCAAATAATACTGAAGCACCTCTGCCACACACAAGAATAGTACCTGTACTCTCAAACTCTACTAAGCTTGTTCGTGAGTGGTGAGACCTATGTAACCTGGCTCTGATACCAACTTGTCACGACCCGGATTTTTCCCCCAATATCGGGATCGTGATGGCGCCTACTCGTGGTAGCTAGGCAAGCCACTGTATTCATACTATCCTATTTTTAACACAATTTTAATTAAATAAATGCGGAATACTTTATCGAAATGGAAATAATAAATCACAAGGTAAAAATCATACCGAAATCCTCTACCCAAGACTTGGAGTCACCAACTCACAAACTACTATGGAATACTACACATAAAAGTCTGAAGGAAATATAACATAATTCTGTTTGTCTCGAAACAAAGAGACTACAGCTAATAACATAAATAAAGAAAGAGACGCCGGGCCTGCGGACGTCTGCAAGCTACCTCGGTCTCAAATATGATTAGCTCCCACGCAATCTACTTACTGCTGCTGCTCCTGATCGTAACCTGGACCTGTGCAAAAACGCACAGAAGTGTAGCATCAGCACAACCGACCCCATGTGCTGGTAAGTGCCTGGCCTATCCCGGCGAAGTAGTGACAAGCCTAGGACCAGACACTCACATAAACCTGTGCAATTCAATATATATATATGTGTACCACAAAATAACAAGAAATAATCAAGTAATAACACAATAAGGAATATCTTAAAGAATTCAACAATTAACCACAGTTAATAATTTCACAAAGAAAACAAAGTATAATGTAAACACGAATTATATCACTTCAAGAAATATCAAGCAATATCACGGCATCACCCTTCGTGCTTTTACTTTCATCCTTACCAAATAAACAAATAAAGTACACGGCATCACCCTTCGTGCTTTTACTCTCATCCTCACCAAACAAACAAATAAAGTACACTGCATCACCCTTCGTGCTTTTACTCTCATCCTCACATCCATAGTACCGGCATGATCCTTCGTACATGGTTCAATAACAGGGCACGGTACGATCCTTCGTGCATAATCAATAAATAAACATGGCACGGCATTAACCTTCGTGCATAAATAAATAAACATGGCACGGCATCACCCTTCGTGCATTATCACTCTTCCTCACCCAAATAACAATCACAGCTAAGGGCAGAGAAAGAAACAACAATTCATAAATCGTCCCATCAAGGGCAATCAATAATTATCTTCACAACAAGTCCCAACAAGGGAGAACAATAACAATTCACCCGTAATATATCTCAAAATATCATTTTCCAACGACTCACGGTCATACTAGACGCCAGTGTATGGATGCTCGTCACCACAGCCCATACACCGCACTCGATCACATAACACATAACACATAATCCTATTCCCTCAAGCTAGGATATAACAAACACTTACCTCGAATGCTTATGAACAATTCACTCCGTGGAAATGTCTTTTCTTTCAATTTGGCTCCAATCCAACCGTATCTATACACAATTGATTTAATAACATCAATTCTTACTCAACAAACTAATTCTTAATACCAAATACCACTTTTACAACATTCTGCCATGAATAGTAAATTTCAATCCCGGGCCCACATGGTCGGAATTTGGGGCTAGGACCAAAATCCGGTTACCCATTCCCCCACGAGTTCATATATATAATTTGTTTCCAAATCGGACCTCAATTCGAGGTCTAATTCCCCAATTTATGAAAAACCCTATTTTCTAACAAAAACAAGAATTTTACCATGAAAATCTTTGATTTCTTATGAAAAACATGTTCAATGATGTTAGGAATTGAAAGAATTAAGTAAAAAGTGACTTACAATCGTTTTGATGAAGAAGAAATCCTTGAAGAATCGCAAATGGGTGTTTTGGTTTTGTAAAATGTGAACAGGTCTCTGTGTTCGCATTTGCGAACATGGGTTCGCAATTGCGAACATGGGTTCGCAATTGCGAACCCCGACCAATTTCCGGAGTTTGAAAAATAAGCTAAGGGTGGGAAGTTCGCATTTGCGAACTTTTCTTCGCATTTGCGAAGCCAAGGCAAAACTGGGAAGTTCGCATTTGCGAACTATTGTTCGCATTTGCGAACTCTGCAGACCAGTTGCAGACAACAACTTCTAACATGAAAAAATTGATCTCGTGGCCTATCCAAAGTTCACCCGAGCCCTCGGGGCTCCAAACCAAATATGCACATAACCTCAAAAACACATTATGAACTTGTTCGTGCGATCACATCGCCAATATCACCTTGTTTTCATCAAATCAAGCCTCAAATGCATGATTTTCATGCCTTTAGTTTTCAAAACTTTCAAACTTGGGACTCAAGTTCCAAAACATCTCAAACGACATCCAAATGTCACCAAACTTTACAGAGATCACATATATAATATTTAAGACTTGTACCGGGCGTCGGAACCAAAATACGAGCCCGACACCAAGGTCAATTAATTTATTTCCTTTAATAATTGCATCAAAAACCATTTCACATAAAAATTCATAACTTGGGCTCTAGGCCTCAGAATTCGACTCCGGACGCATGTCCAAGTCCCATATTTTCCTACGGACCTCTCGGGACCATCCAATCTCGGTCCGGATCCGTTTACCAAAAATGTTGACCGAAGTCAACCATATCAATATTAATATCATTTTTATCCAAATTTCTCATAGAATTCATATTTTCTATCACACCCCGCCTATGGCCACACATGAACCCCGTAGCGTGGTGTCGATCGTGCCACACATGGACACGCAATCTAAGGAATTGTTACCCTCGGGTATAGGAACATTCTACGCATAGCTGCAGCTACTGGGAATCGAACCTAAGACCCAAGGCTTTTCAGGGATTTTACTCCCTCACCTCTCACCAGTTGAGCTGCAGCTCAACTGGTGAGAGGTGAGGGAGTAAAATCCCTGAAAAGCCTTGGGTCTTAGGTTCGATTCCCAGTAGCTGCAGCTATGCGTGGAATGCTCCTATACCCAAGGGTAACAATTCCTTAGGCTGCGTGTCACTGCTGTGTGTTCGGTGGCACGGCCGGCATCGCCGCTGCTGTGTGTTCGGCGGGATGTTACAAAAAAGGCGCCTTTTTTGTAACACCCCGCCGAACACACAGCAGTGACACGCAGCCTGCAACAAATTAACATGCAAAGACCCACTAGTATTTTGTCGAGGAAAATAATCTGAGCATTGTCTTTTCATTTAAATGGGACTGATATTTCATAGATAAGAATATCCGCGCCCCACCCTAGACCCACTAGTATTTTGGGCTACCCACTAGAATAACTTTTAGGCTACAAAATGTATATTATAATTTTGGGCTATCGGTTGTTATTAGTTTGACCCTAGTGGCTATAGATGATATTTGCTCGTTATTAATTGACAAAATTACGTCGTATGTCCAGTCGGCCTATTTTTAGAATACAAAATAGCCCATATTTTAAAACTTTACCCGGCATAGCCCATTTTGTAGATAATGCATAGCCCATTTTCATTATTTAACCTAGTGACAGCCTCCTTTATCCTTCTTTGTTTTTTCTTCAACTTTTCACCAAAATTTATATGCTTCTTCCTCTTTTAACTTCAGCAGTCATTCTCTCATTCAACCTAACAGGAAGGCATTTTCCATTATTGTATTAAACATCTCCTCAAGCAGACTAAATTATTATTTCTATTTGGAGTACTCTTTTTTTTTTTTGTGCAAAGTGAGTTTTGCTAAGACAAAATGTGTTTATCCTCCATTAATAATTTTTTGTTTCTTCTCAAATTGCTGGAAAGAGGTTGAAGACTTGCAGACATCCTCCATTTTTTCCTTCAACTTTCAAGGTAAATAGGTCGATGATGAAGTAAGTGAAGTCATCGGAGAATGAAAAAGAGGTCTTGTGTTGTATTTAGACAATCTCAAGTTCTTGAGATGATGTTCCAGCTTTATCTTCTTGTATAAAACAATTCCATCTCCATCTTCTCTCCTCTTTAATTTTCTGATCTAACCTCCTTTGAAAAACTCTCTTTTGATATTTTGATACTGAAATAGAGGTGTAATATTGAATATAAGATGTGTTCTGGTACAAATATTGTATAACCACTATTTATGCACACTTATACATTAATGTATAAATGTGTATAATTATGTATAAATATATATAATTATATATAAATGTGTATATATGTTCATAACATCACTTATATTCTTCTTCTATTTCTCTTATTCTTTTGATATACATTATTATAGATTCCATATACAAGTTTATACATAGTTATACATCATTATACAAGTATTGCATATGTATAATCAAATTAATTTTGTTTCATGTGTTTCTTCTTTTTTCTGGAGTAATTCATGTATAAATCTACTTTCTTTGTTGATTCTCCGTCAAATCACTAACTTGCAGCATTTGTTTTTAAATTTTACCACATAAGTAAAATCGGTAAAATAATTGGGGGACAACTTGCAGCAGTAAAGATAAATTGGGAGAGAAATATCAAAATTATATGACAGAAGAATTAGAAAATCTTATGTCTTCATCTAAATCCCTATAATTGTCCTGATTAAACTCTGTTGTAGAGTAAAAAAAAGTTAGAAAATACTCTTTTTTCAAATATTAGCCGATTATTTTTGGGCTATAGATTTGTAAAGTTATGACTCGGCTATTATGTTGCAAGTCAAATATGTGAGTTGTATTTATGTGAAATTATCCCTAAAATAAAAGAAATTGCATCCGCAAATCTCTCTCACCCAGTACATTAAACCTTTCCTATTTAATAGATACTCATTAGAAGGGATCAGATCCCATCTAGTTGGCCTCTTTTATATGTGTGCGCAAATTAACGATTTTAATTTATTATTATACGTCTATAATAATTGTCCAAATTTTTATACATTATCCGTTATTGCATAGTTAAATGATTGTGTTTATTATAGACATGGTATAATGTGTATTTAAATGTGATTTAAAGGAGATATAACTTAAAATGCATGTCATATAAATTGCATAATAATGGAAATATTTTTATACAATGTATAAAAATGATATAATGTGTATTTAAAATAATAAAAAAAATATAAATTTAAAAAATATATGATATAAGTCAAAAGTACCAAATCTTATAATGCAAAAATACACGGTATATATATACTAGGATAGTGTAGAAAAGAGGGGAAGACTCCTTCGAGAATGAGGATATATAAAAAGGAGGGCGGGGGTATTTTTGAGAGAATTCAGCGAGGAAGAGAGATAAAATGATTTCTATTTGTGGAATAAATAATTAGAATCGAAATATATTCCTTAAAAGTGGGATACTGATACTACAATTTGTGGAGTCCGTTTATTGCTTAATCTATGCATAAAATTTGAAACATGCTATAAACAAAAAAACCTAGTAGTTTCTATAAGTCGGGTCTGGGGAGGGTAAAATGTACGCAACCTTACCCATACCCCTGGAAATGAAGAGATGTTGTTTCCAATAGATCCGCGCGGCTAGAGAACGACTGAAAAGAAAAGGTAATAATAGTAAGATGTGATTGCAATAAGTAGGAATAACATCAAGACGAAATAAGATTGAATTCAAGAATGGAAGCAAACTCTAGGTAGTAATATCCATCTATGGATAAAAAATATTGTTTACCTAGAAAATGGTAACTATAACTATATTTGATTAGTGATCCTAAAATACGTGATTTATCTTAACACTAATTGTTGGACAGTAGATGCTAAGTATCAGTAAAGAAAATGAGATATGCAAACCAATAGAGTTATAATGCTGAGCCTCGAGCTGGCTGGAGTAGAGCCTCGAGGTCTAGATGGGCTAACAACGATGAGCGATCGATAGAGGATCGGCGATAACAAGGACCTCAAAGACGACCTTGTGTGGTTAAAGATGAGCAATAAAAGAAGAACAATAATGAATAATGAACAATGGATGAAGAATGAAAGAATAAGCAATACGTGTGAAGAATAATAGTATTAGTAAAGAAAGCAAAGAATATTGTATTGCATTCAATATGTTGTGTAATAAAAAAAATGTCGGAGGGCCTTTACAGGATGATAAGGGTCCCATTTATATAGGAAATGGGACCCTTACATAGTACATATCTAATCATGATGGGGAAATACCGTTGGTCAGTTGTATAATAGTTTAATGTAGATATGTACTATTCTTTGCAGACTCTGTCAGTCCTCATCACGAGCCCTCAGGGGTCTTTCACCTTTTCATAACGGTTTTCAATTTCCATGTTGCCTCGAGGCGCTCATAACGAGTCATGGATATGCCCTGTCGAGGTAAGTGCTTTGAGAACGAGCCTTGGATCATGCTTTGATCCTATCGAGGCCGAGCTCGAAAATGCCATGGAAATCCTAAAATCGGTCTTCCCCAATTTTAACCGCATACAGATAGTCCCCATGTTCATTGGAATGAAATAACAAGGAACAGTTTGAATTCTTCAACTCTTCAATGCATCCATCATTATGTTAATTATACCACGTGATCGATTGATGTGACAAAAAAGAATGTTCAAAAGTCACGTTCGCACGGTTCTCGAAAAGCCTCGAACTGATCATGACAGTTGGTTGTGTGTTGGGTTTCCTCTGTGCGTACTACTGCCTTTAATCCTTATTATCTATCGTACCTTCAAACTTTCAACAACATTCCTTACTTCTTTCGTGCGTTTGTTTCTTGCCTAGTTTTTCTCTTTTCCTCTGAAATCTTTCACTAGAAATGGCGAAGATCTCTAGAACCGTCCCTCAAGGTGATGAAGATTCTTCATCTTCAAGCTCATCTAAGGGAAAAATCATAACGCCCCTAGTCTTGAAGAATGCATGCTCGGATTCTATGAGACATCCTCCGATTTTTCAGTTGACAAGCCTTTTTCAAAACTGGGGCGGTGCGAACCCATGTCCCTATACATTAGTCTGATCACTGATATTGGGAGGGTGAAAAATGACTACCTATGGGGAGAGGCAATGCAAGTGGAGGTGCCCTCTCGGGAGGAAAATATATCGACACACAAACCCCATTTCCTTAGTGTATATACATATCCTTTTACCTTGGGTCCAGTAGAACCATCCTCGTCGTCGATAGACCCCGTAATCCTTGATTTATGTGGATAATACCGGCGTGATATCGGTTAAATTCATCCATTATTCTTGAATGTTGTCTACATGATTAGGCATTTTGTAAATATGGCCGATGGGACACCTTTTATCCTTGATTATCTGATTAGAGTGTACAACCCCGAACTGTATTGAGGCGGCCTAATTAAGCTTCAGTGTTGGGCTCCAAAGACTTTTTTTGCTTGTACAGACGAGGGGAATGATATGGGATGGATGAGTCGCTTTGTCCGAGTTAGGACTTCGGATCTAATTCCTATTGAACGGATACCTTTCCCCGAGGAATGGAACACGAATCGTGAGTGCATATGTCGATTAAATACTTTTTATTTCATATGGGCTGTTTTCCCTCTTGAACTAACTTCCTTCGTTATTAAAGTTGTTGAGTGGTACCTGGTGCGGTGAAAGATCTTTCGGGCTAGGTTCGCCAGCTCGATTCGTCTTACCCGTATGTTAAGGTGTATGGGGCAATTTAGCCAAGGGCCGATGGGAAGCTAAAAACCATGGTGAGGTTTCTGTTCTACTTACTTGAGATTGACTCAGGAGGTACTCCCTAACCGTATTCTTAACTTTAGTAGCTCCCCTTTGCATTTATGCAGGCTTGGGAGAGGATTCTTTTATGAGGGAAGGTTCATCTAGGGAAGATGATACTTTAAGTCTTACAAAGGAGAAGAAGAGAAAAATAAAATCGTTGACTAAATCCTCGAAAATGAAGAAGTTGAATGTTCAAAAGTCTGAGGTTGATCCAGCGGCTATAACTTTGGGAGTAGTGGAGGGCTCCCGAGCTGAGGGCGAAGAGAAAAATGACTCTCTGCTAGTGCCTAGCGAAAGAATAAGAGTGAGATCTTTGAATCTCGCTGAGTCGATGGCTATTGAATTGTCGATAGATAAATTAGAAACTTTAGATGTTGTCCTATCTCGGGTTGAGGAGGCTCTCAATGATGGGTCAAGTGATGTTCCTAGGCTATTTGACGGTCACAACATTTCTTGAGTCGAGGGGCGCTTGATAGATGAGTCAAGAGAGCCCAGCCTAAAGTTCCCCAAAGTCAAGGGAAAGCCCCAATTAATCCATCTGGAGTTATTGATATTGGTGACTCCCCGCCGGGCCTAATAGTCCTTCGGACGGAGATTCGAGATGCCAATAATTAAAAAAAATCCGATGCGGTGGCATCCCTCATAGAAAATGACTAGTTTGAAGGACTCCTCGCTACGGTCGGAGAAAGCCTCGATCATAATGCCTCTCTCATTTTTTAGGAAGTTGAGAGGCTCCGCAAATAGGTAATCATTCATCGACTATGCCCTGAGCTCTGATACTCGCCTTCCTGATATTATTCTTTTATGCCTTCAGGTGATAATTCTTTACAATTAGGCCTTTGTTAAGTCCGAAATTGAGCAGGACCACCATGAGGAAGAGTGAAAGAGTCTCTCATTAGAGGTTAATGAGTTTAGAGCTCTTTCTACCAAGAAAGAGGAAGAACTTTGCGACCTTTGGGCTTGTTTGGAGATGATGTCTTAAGAGCGGACCGATTTACTAAGTAGGTTATGCGATCTTCATATGTCTCTATTTTTGCACTTTCCCCACTTTAGTGTTTAACACCTTTGGTGGATTTTTGTAGCTTGAGAAGAAAGGTGCCCTGATGGAAGAGGGGCTGAGAGCCAGGGATGCTGAGATTTTCGGACTTAAGTAGCATATAGATGAGATGGACTCTGAGAGAGATACCCTCTTGGGGAAGTTGACTTCGATTGAGCTGCCTTTAGGAGGAGATATCAGATAGTGGTAATTATAAGTATCTCCATGTTAAATTATTTGTTGCGATATCCGCAACTAAGTTTGGGGCTGAAACGCTCATGGCCTTGTACTAGAAAGATGCAGTCGCTGCAAATGCTTAGGCAAGGAAGGTTTCTAAGGATGCTGAGTTTGACCTAGCTTGAGCTTGGAAGCATTCCCGATTAGAGTCTCGTAGGCATGCTCTCTAGGATGCATATGTAGGGGCAGTGATTTAGATGTTGAGATCGAGAAGGTGAAGGCCTTAATGTAAGAGTCGATGACCTCACTTACTTATAATGAGGGTTCAACTAGTGGCTCGGAGAGTGGTGCAGCCGTTGATGATCAGGGTGTTGATGGTTGAGCTGTTGAGGACGCAGCTCTTCAGGGAACTCCATCCGACCAAGTGACTCTGATCGAGGATTAGGCTTTCTTTTTATTTTGTGTAAGGTCCCCTCGAGGGCTTTTTAAACATCTTTCATTAATATAAGAATTCATTAATTTTGCCTTCGATTTGTGCTGAGCCCCATTCTACCTTCGTATGCGAAGACATCAAATGTATGAATCTAATGATTAGTCCGAACACTGGGCCCGGAACATCACAAGACCTTAGGTTATTAATTGATTGATACGATGCTTCTTAAAGTCCTTTATTACCTTTCTGGCTAAGCTTGGATTGATTTGATGTGAGCTTAGGTCATTGGGACTTCTGAGTCCGAATTGGGTGGTAACTGGATCTCGTTGATGGTTCTTGATTAAGAGTTTTCTCGAACTAACCTTTGGAATTAGATGCCGGGGTGTTTTTTTTATCATCTAAAAATAAAGATAGCCTTTATTATTTTACAAATAGTCCCCGAGCGAGGACTTACTCGAACTCGGGTAGCCTTTGGGCTTAATAGTCTTGTAGAGTTCGCTCGTACTTGAAAACAAAGATAGCCCTGAGGCATTATAAATAGTACCCATATGAGAATTGGCTCAAACTTGGGTAGCCTTTGGGCTTAATAGTCGAGCAAGTGTTAGCTCGTACTTGAAAATAAGGATGGCCCTGAGGCATTATGAATAGTCCCCGAGTGAGAACTGGCTTGAACTCGGGTAGACCTTGGGCTTAATAGTTGAGCGAGGGTTCACTCGAACTCGAAGTAAAAATAGCTTTAAGGATTTATAAATAGTCCCCGAGTGAGAACTGGCTCGAACTCGAGTAGCTTTTGGGCTTAATAGTCGAGCGAGTGTTCGCTTGAACTCAAAGTAAAGATATTCTTGAGGCTTTATGAATAGTCCCCCAGTGAGAACTGGCTCGAACTTAGGTAGCCCTTATGCTTAATAGTCGAGCGAGCATTCGCTCGAACTCGAAGTAAGGATAGCCTTGAGGCTTTTTAAATAGTCCCCGAGGGAGAACTGGATCGAAATCGGGTAGCCCGTGGGCTTAATAGTCGAGCGAGCATTCGCTCGAACTCGAAGTAAAGATAGCACAGACGTTTTTTAGGCTGGCCCTTAGGCGCTTTTTAGATTGGATCGATGCAACCTCTAATATGGCTATAGTTTTCCCCATTTTGGCTGAAGTTTTGATTATGCCTTAACATGTTTTTTGTTTGTTCGATTCATCGATTGCTCAAATAAGAACCTCGATTATGAATCAATATGTGACGATAATCGAGTACCTCGGGAAGTTCTCACGAAGACTGATTTTTCGAAGCCTTTTGTTGAAGGATGAGTTTCTTGAAGATTTGTCATTGTTTGGAGCTGATATGATCAAAGGTCTTTTGCTTATGCTGGGGATAACCTTATTAATCCGTTCTTTTCAAAGTATTTACAGGCCTTTAGTCTTACGGTGGCAATCAGACATCTCCGAGACGCGTTAATTTGGTCAGAGCCTTTGGATATGACCGTAGTCGATATTCCCTGGGTGATATAACTTTGACATTTATATCGAGAGTATGACTTTTAGTGATCTTTCAAGTTTTAAATATAGTCGTGGTCTTAATATCAAGGTTATGCCTTTTTAAGGTCTTATAAGTTTTGGCATGCCTTTATGAGTTCTTACAAATTTGGAGTTTCCTCACTGAAGGCTTACGAGCTCGAACTAGCATGATTGAGGCCTTATGAATTTGAGTTTTTGATGGCTCGATGAGCTGACTACTGATGATAGTCCCTGAGTGTCTGAGAGTTGTTTTGGGCTCATGAGCCATTTTGTGTGAAAGTATTAAATTTCTTCAAGTGTTTTGATAAGCAAGAGAGGCTTTCTCAATTATTTGATGTATGCGTACATGTTTTTTTCCTTCGGAGGCCCGTTTATTCTACATGGATACGGTTTATTTGACCGTTTGTCCCACTACATCATTCTCCTATTAGGGTCCTCCTAGGCTTAGTTTGAGTTCTTTGAAAAAATGACCTCCAATGGTGATGCCCCCTAGTATTTGAGGTTGATCGAAGAGGAGACTTGAATACTTCATGAGTTCTCCTTATGTAGCATATGGATGTTGCCTCATTAAAAACCTTACCGGTAAAACCCGTTCGGGGCAAAATTCGATCTATCAGAAAAAAAACATAATAAATGCTTTAAACCCAAGGTTTTTGAGCCAAAGGATGCATCAACGTCTTTCGTCAAATACCTATAAGAAATAGTTGGAGTCATAGAGCGAAAAAAGGGGAGGGGATCATACTTTAGCAATAATATCGTTTGAGAATTGATATATTCCAATTGCTTGGGAGTTGTACGCCTTCCATGGTGCCAAGTTTGTAGGACCCCTTACCCACTATACCGAGAACGCGGTAAGGTCCTTCCCAGCTCGGGCCTAGCTTCCCTTCATTTGGGTTTCGAGTGTTGATGTTGACTTTCCTTAGGACTAAGTCACCGACCTCGAAGTATCATAGGTTTGTTCTCTTGTTATAATATCTCCCGATCCTCTATTTTTGGGAGGCCATTCGGACTAGTGCGCCTCTCGTCTTTCATCTAGTAGTTCGTGGGCTATAGTTATGTCCTCGCTTTTTGAGTCCGTAATGGCATGCCAAAATTTGACGCTGGATCTCTGACCTCGAACGGTATCAGATCCTTGGACCCGTATACCAAGAGAATGATGTTTCTCATGTGATCGACTTTGAGGTTGTTTGGTATGCCCATAGCACTTCGAGCAATACCTCTCTCTATTTTCCCATCGCATTCTGTGACTTCTTTTTCAAGTTTTGGATGATGGTCTTATTTGTGTACTCGTCCTGTCCGTTTGCACTTCGGGTGATAGGGCATTGACAAGATTCTCTTGATCTTATGATCTTAGAGGAATTCCTTCACCTTGATGCCTATGAACTGCTTCCCATTATCACATGCAATCTCAGGAGGGATTCAGAATCGGCATATGATGTGATCCCAGATAAAGTTAATGATTTCTTTTTCTCTTATCTCCTCGAAAGGCCTATACTTCCGCCCATTTTGAGAAATAGTCAGTCAAAAATAGAATAAATCTGGCTTTACATGGTGCAGTTAGTAAGGGGCCGACGATGTCCATTACCCATTTCATGAACGACCATGGTGATAAGACTGTATGTAGTTGTTCGCCAAGTTGGTGAATCATTGTTGTCATCATCCTCATCAGGGAAGGGTGTGTCATCCCCAGACTCATCTGCATTGTTTTCATAATCACCATCATCTTCCTGATTCTGCGGATATGCCAAATCACGAGTCAATACGTTGTCTATGGGAAACTATGTGAGGTCAGGAACATCAAGTTGCTCGTTTTCACTGAACAAAAAGAACAAAATGATAAGCTACTCAACTAGATAAATAATTTAAATATAGCTATATCACTTTACTTAAAAGTCGTACTATGTCGACGTTCCCTGATAGACATTTTCTTGTTGGTGATGACTCCCGGGCGGACCATCGTTGGCCAACACACCAGAACTACGCATATTCCAACTAGGAGTGGGGTCATAACTTGTAAAATTCATATCCAGACGGTACCCCATATGAAAAATATGAGTGTTAATACAAATTCAGTTCAAACATAAAATAAACATCACTAAAGCGTAGAAAAATTGAAGTTTACCAATCGTCTTGTGGATTATATAAAGTCAAAAATTATTTTGTGGCTGCTCATTCGCCGGTGGTGACAAGTTGGGAACGTCTTCAACCTTAACATATATTTCCAATATTTTTATTACAATAAATTCTCTGTATTCATCCGGAATACGCAAAAAATCTCTAAGAGTTTCATCATCTTCGATGTTAAACTCAGATTAATAATCAAACCCCTGTGGAGTCACAAAATATAGAAATCTACCAGTTACTTTAAGTTTTTTTTTTTTTAAAACCCCTCCCAAATTAGGAGGATCTATAGTGTTTTCACACTTCCCCTCTATGATGACTCGAACCCAGGACCTAACGATCGTAAGTGGAGGTGCTTACCAACTGAGCAAGCCTCACTTGTCCTTTAAGGTTCACTAAATGTCTCCTTAATTTTTACGTAACAACGATACTAATTTATCATACTCCATTGTAAACGGAAATTTAACATGACACTGTGGAGGTGAACTAAATCTCACAGAGTTGTTCTTCGTTACAACCTCACCCTCCAATATAATGAAACTCTTATTTTTGGCTCTTCAGACATTATAAAAAAATGATTAATAACAAGAAAAGAAGTATGAATGGAAGTTTGAAGGAAAGTTTTGAATCAATTTTCATAAAATTCTAACGCCTTTAAATAAGGCAAGTCCTAGCTTGGGGTGCATAATTTTTTTATTATGTAAAACACAATATAATATCACGCTTTATGTATTTGAATTATTGTTATGTCAGTTATCTGCACAACACATTTTGGTGGGCCCAAAAAGAAAGTAAAATGCAGTATAATACTGTATTTTAGAAAAACATTTTATTATACTATATTTTACATTAAATAAATAAATATTGTCAGTCTTGCTAAGAATAGGGAATATTGGTGGCCCGTGTTAAAGTAAAACATAGTATTATAATGTGTTTTACTAAAACGTAGTATTATACTGCATTTTACTTTAACGACTAACTTTTCATTAAGGTAAAATGCAGTATAATACTGTGTTTTAATTAGAAATGTAACTTTTTTTAACTGGATAATGGTATTTTGGGGCATTTACATTTATACCCGCTTTTTATGTCACGTTTTTATTTGTGCCCGTTTTATAAAAAATTTTGCAAGCGTACCCGTTTTTTCGCATAACTTCAGCATACATAGTTGAAGTAGCAAAGACAATCATACAAAACTTCAGCATTCTAGTAGCACGTGCCTGAAGTTCAGCTCTAGAGCCGAAGTTTTTATTTTGTAACTGGCGAAATTCAGCTCTAGAGCTAAAGTTTTTATTTTGTAAAGCTGAAGTTTAGTTTTTGTAACTGGCGAACTTCATCTCTAGAGCTGAAATTTTTGTTTTTGTAACTGGCAAACTTCACCTCTAGAGCTGAAGTCTTTGGTTTGTAACTGTCGAACTTTAGCTTTAGAGCTGAAGTTTTCTTGGTTTATACAATTTCTTATCTTTAACAGGCACTGGATTGTTCCCCTTTGCTTACCAACTGAGCGGGAGATTGGATTCTTTAACGGGGAAAAGACCGTGCAATATAGGGATGTGCATTCGAATAGGTTTATCGATAAATCGAACCGATTATTTGTTATCGAAAGTGAAATCATAAAAATCAAAAACTTTATTGAAATGATAACGATAAGCATATGTACAAATCGATGGGTCAAAATCGAATCGATAAACCGAATGCACACCCCTAAATTGTAGACACTTGTTTAATGAGTAATTACCTATTTGTGTAGATTAATATAACATACATAATATATATATATATATATATATATATATATATACATATATATATATATATATATATATATATATATATATATATATATATATATATATATATATATAGCTACTATTTTGAAAGCGACTATACAATGTCATTTTCCTTAATTTTTACCATTTCCTTTACCCTAAGTCCCTTACCCTATTATTTCCTCTATCACATTTAAGGCATGATCATATTTAAAGATCAATGGAATGAAGTTCAAATTAATGGAAAACTGAATTAGACCCGATGATGTATTTTTTTTATACTGTTGAAGTGTTGGTGACATGCATATGATCACTTACTTTAGTTTTGTTGCATGTACTCGTTGACACCATTTTTATGTTATAAATGGTGTTCGTCTTATTTTAGCTTCTTTTTGTCCATATTAGTTATGCGTGTATACTTTCTGTGGAATCCTGCAAATGTTTTTATTGGTGTAATCGATAGCCGAATCAATAAACCCCCAAAGTCGATAAATCAAAATCGAAAAAATTGAAACCTTATTGAAATGATAACGATAAGCATATATATAAATCGATAATCGATAAGTATCATAATCGAATCGATAAATCGAATGCACACCCCTTGCAATACCCATGAACATGATGCAATTAGTTATCGCCAGCGCCATGATTACATACTATCCTACGCCAGGGGTGCGCAATCTTCATAAGAACGAATTCAATTTCCACTCACCATTCTCACAACAAAGTAGCTTCAGAAAAAAAAACGTAGTTTAATTGTTATTGCATGCGCTTGATAGCAAATATAATGTTTAATTTTCTTCCTATGCTGATAGTTCAATAAATATTAGTACAATAACCCTACTAGAATGTATAGTAAGATGGCTTTTGAAGAATTGAGTGAAGTCACGTGAGGAGAGATATTGTTACATTAATATTAAACTAGTATACTTACTCGCGCGATGCACGGATCGGTTTAAAGAAAACAAAAAGGTGGAGAGAGATATTGGAAACATATGTAAATTGCAGATTAATTTTATAGACTACATTAAAAAGAATTTAATAATAAACAAAATGACGAATATCATTTTGATTGTTTGTCTAAATATTTTTCTTAGGGACCACCAATCCCAGAGAGATGTTATAAACATACTTGAGTGCTACACCATTACTTGATTTTAAAAGAATTAGTCCATATGAAAATTCAGAAATTTGTGTCTCAAGTACATTATTAAAGTACATCACATTTGATTCTAAACTTATTTCACCAAATGAAGCTTAATCAAGGATCTTATCGAATTTGGGGAACATCTTTGCTCTTCTCTCGTCAAGAGAAAGAAACTCACATGCATCGATTGTTAAATCATCATCGAATTCCAGAATTTTTTCATCATGCCAAACACCTCGACCAACTACACGTGTTGGCTGCTTTCTATCAACGCATCTGCAATCCTCTCGATATTTGCAGCAATGACACTCATCATATCAACCAAAGTGTCTTCATTACACCTCCCCTTAAAGGCCAGTTTAAGTGCGACGATGAAGAATTATTGTCAAATATGGTATTCAATTGATCAAAGTTCTCAATATTTTCGCCCCTCGTCAAGTTTACATCAAGATATAGCTAGGAAACAGATAAAAAGTTTACAGTTTAAGTAGGCTAATGTAAATGACAAAAACAAAAACTTAAGACAAACTTCCATTAGTAATGAGCATTTTTTCAAATACGAATTTGTACTCGCAAAGAAATAAATTATAAGCGAACAATTTGTTGAATTAATTTGCATTCCAAATACAGTCTAATGCTCAAAACTAAAGTCATCACATTGAGCTCCTACAGGTCAATCATCTAAGGGAATTTGAATCATTTACAATAATGCATCTAATAGATATCAATTCATTGTAACATATTATAAGTTATGTAATATTGTAAGACATGCTGAAAAGGGAAAAGAGAGAGGAATGATAGTAAGGTAAATATGCAAGGATGGATAACCAACCAACGTAATAGAAAATGTCACCCTCCATAACCAAACATTAGAGAACTAAAATGGTAAGAAACAAAATTTAACTTCCTAAGAATATGATTAATAAATAGGTCCACTATTTAGGCAAAAAAGGGAGAGGGTGTAATAAGAATATGTAGTTACTTATGAAAGTACGGAATCATCACCAATGAATTCAATAAGTCATAGAGCGACCAATTGAAATAGTTTCTTAGCTACTCATAAGGAGAAAAGAAATAGAAATATTAATTGACACTGTAGCACCCATAACCTTCTCGTATATCTTTGTCAACTACTTTCTTGATTGAATTGGTACTCCTTCTTGTACACAAGAATTATATGTAATAAGTTTAATTTGATGACACTAATAAAACATGTAAACTCATTTTGCAAGATGAAAATATAAATAAGTATTTTGGTGTAACAAAACCGTCTCTGAAAGACCTTGTTCCTACATATGAAATAAATTTGTAGCTTCAGAAAAAAATACGTAGTTTAATTGTTATTGCATGCGCTTGATAGCAAATATAATGTTTAATTTTCTTCCTATGCTGATAATTCAATAAATATTAGTACAATAACCCTACTAGAATGTATAGTAAGATGGCTTTTGAAGAATTGAGTGAAGTCACGTGAGGAGAGATATTGTTACATTAATATTAAATTCCGGAGAGATATGGAGATCATTGAGAAAAGAAGAAGGAGAAAGGCGGCTAAATTTTTTTCAAAATAAATATAAATTAAAAGTTTAAAAAAATAAGTATAAGATAAATAAGGGTGTAATGTGGGCCGATTCAGTATCGGGACCGGACCGGGACCGCGGACCTGGCGGTCCTAACGGTCCTGGTGGGCCGGTCCTGCCGAGCCGGGCTCCAGGTGTGCTTTAAGCCCGTGATGGGCCGGTCCAACACATTAAGATCGCGAGACCGGACCGCGAAGACCGGGACCGGCTAGCGGTCCTGGGCTGGTCATAGCGGGCCTGCTGGGCCTCTAGCGGTCCCAACAGTATTATTTTTAATTTTTTTTTAAAAAAAAAAAAAATAGCCCAACGGCCAGATTTATAAACTAGCCGTTGGAGGTCAAAAATAGCCGTTTTTGGCTTTAAAATTTAGCCAAATGGTCCCCAAACATTAATATAACCCCAAACTTTATATAATTACACTTTTTCCCAATTCTCAACTATAAATACCCCCATTCTTTCATTTTAACTCACCAATTCATCAATCTATCTTAATCTCTCTCAATCTCTCTCAATTGCTTATATTATTATTCCAATTTTGTGAAATTTTGTGAAGTTGGTGAATTGAAGTATTCAAGTCTTCAAGTCTTCAACAATTTGCAATTTTCAATTTTGAAGAAGTTGTTCATCAATTCGGTAAAGTCGTTTCAACTCTTAATTTTTAAGAATATATTTTGTGTGATTTTGTTTGCATAATTATAATTAAAATGGCATTTTCATTGAAAAAAGTGTTTAGTGCTAAGGGAAAAGGTAAAATGGGTGAAAGTAGTCGTCAACCAACTAACCTTCCCCCCCCCACGGTTCCCCGACCTACCCGTCCTAGTGGTCCAATTATTCTTGATAGTCATAATCCATATTTTCAATTTAGCGATACTGAATTTTGTCATAATATTTCACGAGAAGATCAACTAGATAATGAAATTATGACTGCTCTTTATCCTAATTTACAAGTTCATAGGCAATTGGATTTTGATGAAACCCAAGAGGATTTTGATGAAACTCAATAGGATGTAGATGAAACCCAACCGGATTTAGATGACACACCTACTAGTCCGGCTAATAACCCAACTGAACTATAACACCCACCTGTACAAACACCGACTTTTAATATACAACCTTCTAAACGCCAAGAAACTTCATTAGTTTGGCAATTTTTTACTCACCTAAGAGATCAAAATAAGGCTAAATGTAAAAATTGTAAAAAATTGTTGGTTCATAAATATACTGGAGAGCGTAGTGGCACGGGTACTTTGACTAGGCACATACAAACACACCCTACTGAAAAAGCTAAATATAACAGATTAAAAGCACAGCTATAGGGGACAAGTGTAGAAAAAGCGGGTAACCCTAGTACAGGTTCTAATCTAGTTCAACCTGGAATAAACACTGTCACCGGAGGTATATTATATTACGATCCAAACAAAGATAGGGAAGAATTAACAAAGATGGTTACCGTTATGTGTTTACCGTATACTTTTCCTTCTAATCCTAATTTTGTGCATTATATTAGAAAAGTTTTTAATCCTACTTATAAAGGTTGGCCTCGTGCAACATTGAAGGCCGATATATATAAATTTAAATATGAATACGAACAATATTTGCGTTATTTATTTAGTCATATAACTAATAGAATTTCTATTACCACCGATATTGGTAGAAGTAATAATGATTGTGACTACCTAACTGTTACTAGTCACTGGATTGACGAGGAGTGGATAATGCAAAAACGCATTCTTGCGTATAGATAATTAACTCCCGTCACACATGTAAGTTTATCGCTAACACTGTTGGTGATATTTGTAGATATTTCTGCATTAATGATAAAATAATGTCAATTTCTATGGATAATGCTTCTAGCAACACTAGTGCAGTAGGCATTCTTACAACAACATTAAATCCCGCATTTAGTAATATATTTCATGTTAGATGTATTTGTCATATTTATCATTTAATTATCGGTGATGGTATGCGAATTTTAAATGTAGAAATTGAAAAGGTTAGAATGACTCTTAATTGGCTTTTTTATTCTAACCGTAGAAGTAGACTTAGGGAGTATTATAAAAAATGTGATGAATATGGCCTTAGAGAAAGAAAGGTTCCTATACCTTGCCCCACTAGATGGAATTATATGTACGAAAGTTTAGTAGTTGCTTACGAATATAGTAACCCAATTAATGCAACGTTCAATGCTCGGGTTGAGGGGGTGTGGATGATGATGAAATGCTTACAACCCAAGATTGGACTAATGTTAAAACTCTTATAGATTTTTTAGAACATTTTTACACTGCTACAAATGTATTTTCCGGACAATATTATCCAACTATTTCTAATTGTTTAGTTTATATTGAAGCATTATGTGCATTATTTGTGGATTATAACGAGGGTGGGCCTATTTATGAACTTGCTATAAATGCAATGAAAGAAAAATTTAAAAAATATTTTTTCCCTATCCCTCCTATTTATGGTGTAGCAGCAATTTTAAACCCTACAATGAAATTAGGAGGTCCTCATTTTTGGTATACAAATATTATAACGCTTTAGATCTTACAGTAGAAGAACGTGCTACTCTTGCCGATGCAAAAGCATCAATTAAAATTAATACTCAAACAATTTATAATGCATACCAACAAGCCTTGAAAAATTCTAGGCCAAATGTTCCAACCCCTACTTCGTCTACTTCACAGTCGTCCAAAAGAGCCGCGGGCTTGAAGGCACTTAAATCTTGGACGGAGTTTAGGGGTTCTCAAGGAGATAATTTTGACGAATCTTCCCATCTAAATGAGCTTCAAGTTTATTTGTCGCAGGGACTAGAGAAGGAGAATCCATACGGGAGTTTTGAGCTTTTGGAATGGTGGAAGTTACGGGAAAAACATTTTCCTGTTCTTGCAAGGATGGCTCGCGATATATTATCTATTCAAGCTTCAACAGTTGCATCAGAGAGCGCTTTCAGTCAAGCAAGACTTCAAATAGGAGATCATAGAGCAGCTATGAAGGAGAGCTTAGAGAAGTCAGTGCTATTTAGAGATTGGATCCGCTCGGAAAGAAGAAACTTTGGACTTGCAGAATCACAACCGGATGTGGATGAAGCTTACGAAGAAATGATTGCAGAGCTTGCTGAGGATGCTGCTTCGCCGGGAAGTCGTGATGAACAAGCTTCTTTTCCACCACCGCCAACGGAACCTCCTCCAAATCTTGAAAATTTATGAGATTTGTTAGAGATATGTAGATTGTGTTATAAATTGTACTTTGGCACATCATATTTATTTTTTTTCCTTTTAATGGTGGTATTAGTACCTTGTTGTGCTCATTCCATTGGGGGAGAGAAGATTAATAAAGATATGTCATTTTTAGTAATAAAAATTATTACACAAGTTTTTGATTTATCTCTTAATACATAATATATATCTATTTCATACATATACATATAATATATATACATAATATATATTATATATATACATAACATATAAACTTAACATATATATATACTTAACTTATATACATACTTACCATATATATATATAACTTAATACAAATATATATATAACTTAACTTATATAAACTTAATATATATATATATATATATATACTTAACATATATAAATACTAAACATATATATACTTAACATACATACATATATATATATATATATATATATATATATATATATATATATATTATTAAATATTTTTTTTTTAATTAAAAGCCCACGAAGCCCGCCAGGCTCGGGACCACGTGGGCTTAGGCCCGTCACGGACCGGTCTTACCCATCAAGCCCACTAAGCCCGGGACTGCCAAGCTCGGGACCGCAAAAAAAAGACCATCAGGTCCGGGACCGTCTGGACCGGCCCGCCAAACCCGTTTAAACCCGGAACCGACCCAAAATACACCCTTACATATAAATGTGGGCAACTAAATAAGACAGTCTTCAATCTTTACATGTGTTTTGAATCCATTATTTCAGTTTCGGACTCAAGAAAGAAGTGGGTACTTTAGGAAATTCAGGTAGCGTCACTCAGCTGTCACCTCACCAATCACATTTCTTTTCTCGATCGAGTCCCCATATTTCATTATTTATTTATATATCGAAAAAATCCAAAACCACTTTCTCCTCAAACCAGATCCGCACTCCTCTTTCAGCGCTAAAATGGACGCCATAGACTCTGTTTTCGATCCTCTTAGAGATTTCGCCAAAGACAGCGTTAGACTTGTCAAAAGATGTCACAAGCCTGATCGCAAAGGTACTATTTTTTTTTCTAGGCATCGATCTATTTATATATGCCCTTTCCTCAACTTCTTTGATTATTTGGTGCAGAATTCACTAAGGTTGCGACTCGTACCGCCATCGGTTTCGTCGTCATGGGGTTTGTTGGATTTTTCGTCAAGTTGATTTTTATTCCTATCAACAACATCATCGTTGGTGCTTCTTAACTGGTAATCGTTTTAGGATTTTGACACTTTTTCTTATCGAGTTCCTTGATAATTATTACTGGATCTGTCGTTCTAAATAATAAATTCTATCCCAGGAAATGTTTTTTTTATTGAATTTTGTTACATGAATTTACATTCACGGATTTTCTATGTATTCGTTCATACACATGTTTAGATATGCATTCTGGATTATATTTAAGTATTATTCTTTTGTTAAAGGCTGCACATAGTCATTCAGCTACTACAAAAGAGCTTTGTCTAATGAGTAACATTTATAATTTTTTTGTTCCCTAAAAGGATGTGAGACCCTTGTTTTATGGTAAAGTTTCGAAGGGGATATTTGCATGATCCGTATTGAGCGGACGGATATAAAGGATTCATATAGCCAATCCAGCTAGTTTTGATTTGAGATATAATTGATTGATTGATTGTCAAATAGTGGGTGGTTGGAGGCTGTGTGAAGACTAGGTTTCCTAATTTGAACTTTTCCTAGGAAAAAAAAGTTTCCTATCTTCATCTTCTTTGTTTATTGTCAATAGTACTCGGGGGTGAAAGCGCATTTCACTTAGGGCCTTTGGTTATAAATTCAGCAATTGTATCCGTTAATTGATGTGTAAGGAGGTCGTTATCAAAGAAAAGAAATTGCTCTTTATGGACCCTGCTTATAGCAGGAGCTTAGTTCACCGGGCCTCCATTTTATGGAGGCATATAAATGCATCTAACATCTAAGTTGATATCTTATGTGAACTATTTGATGAAATACTTATGCAAAATGCCCAATGGCTGCCTAGACTTCCAACTTTGATGACTCCACAACCTACATCATGCGTTTTAGTTATAAGTTGATGAGAGAAGTGCCACTTCATGTGATATTGCATGGAAGAAGATATTGAACATGTGATCATCCTGAAAGCTGTAATATTCATTTCACTTTGTTCCGTTGAAAGGTCTCACTCTGTCACTGGTTTGCATGTTTATATTCCAGTCATAAATGGAATTTATATAATCTTCCAGATTCATGGTAGTCTGTTCTATTACTGTTGTTGATGTTGTGCTTTGGTTTGTTTCTCTGTTTTTTTGTTTGTTTGTTTCTTGATGTACTTTGTTCATTGATGGCATCAAGAAGATGCAGTAGTACAAAAGATAATACAGCCAAAAAAAAAAAACTAAGTCAGCTCTGACATGAAGAAATGCTAATCTAAGACCAAGGTGCTGACAAAGTTCAGAAAGCTATCAGGGGTGTCTACAGTGGACATTTTGTGCCAACTAAACAGAAACATAGAGTGAATTGGAGTTGGTACACCATCAAAGCATCTCCTACTTCTTTCTATCCATAAACACCAAAAAATACTAGCAAGGATCATTCTCCAGACTTGTTTGATGGCTTTATCAACTTTCCATGTGTTCCAGTTTCTAAAGGCTTCCTTGTCTGAGGCTTGACCCAGTCGAGTCCAAAAAGTGAGAGAAACATGTTCCACACATCTGCAGCTACTGGACAGTGTAGAAACAAATGGTTGTTGGTGCGGTTTGCTTCTCTCTGTTTGCGTGGTTTCTTGTTCATATTGGTTCTCATGGGTACCAATTCCAATCCCATCTCACCCCTTTAAATAGAATAAAATGAAAAAGAAAAAAAAGAAGATTTTTTGTCATCTCTCTCTCCTCACCAGCCAATAACATGCAATATGTCCATCTCTAATGTTTTTTTTCCTCAAGCATATGATACATGAAAATCTTGGTGATATTTGCCATTTAGCCTTGCCCGATCTTTAGTTGTTTTTGATGCCCTACTCCATGTATTGTTAAGCTGGGGCCTCTTGAATTCCAGTAGCAGTGAAATATTTGGAAATGATGCATTGATCGCATTCACGGTCTCAGAGTGTATATTTTGGTGACCTCCGCTGATTTGATTTTGTTAAAAATGCAGGCCTAGGGAAGGAGAAACTAATTGGAATTTGGAGATGCATAAGCCAGAAAGATATGCCTATCGGCAAATTTTAGTTTTCACTATGTAATGAGTAGGCAGCAGTTGGACATCTTATTCTGAACGTTCAAATTTCTAGTTTCTCAATACTTATTTTTCAAGTCAGAACACTGCTTTTTTCAATCATAATTTCTTGAGTACAAAATGTGTAAAGCTATTTGCACAACAACAATTACCCAGTATAATCTCACAAGGTGGGGTCTGGGGAGCGTAATATTTGCACATAAAACGAATTTGCTTAATTATGCAAAAAGAGAGTCATCTGCATGAATGTCTTGGACTCTAGGCTGTTGCATTTCCAAAGGCATCCAGAGAAAACCTTTGGAGTTGGCAGTGGAGATTTATAGAAAATTTGAATTTGTCCTTAATTTACATTAACTTTTCCGAGTTAGCTTTGTAACGAATAATTAAGCAATTCTTATATGCACCCTTAGTCCATGTGATCTTTTGAATGGAACGGCATCCTAAATTAGTTTGGAGTCGTGGCTTGTTGTTAGTTCAGATTGACTCATTATATATAACGTATATTATTTCAGCAGCTGACTTCTGCTTCTATCCATGTTATTAGTTTGGGATCTTATATTTTACTAGCCTCTTGGGCCTAGGTTCTCTAAGATTTTTTTTTCCAAAGTTGGTAGTGTCAAGCTTTAAGCTTTTAGAAGAAAAAGATGTATTTTAATTAGAAGCAAAATAAAGTAATTTATCTTTAAAAGTATTTTTTCTTGGAAAAAATATATTTAGAAGCAATTTTTAAAAGTTTGAACAAATACTAATGGTTGCTTAAAAACACATTAGTTAAATATAAATTACTTTTTACTAAAAGCACTTTAAAGAAGGATACTTGTCAAAATAAGCTAGAAAGTCATCCTTCATTTTTTTTCTTAAAAATTTGGGTAATTTGCAGCCATATTTTGTATTTATGCCACTTTTTAACCTGTATCTTATTTTAAAAACTATTGATTTCATAATCAACTAACAAAAAATTCATAATAATATGACTATTATACCCCTTCCAAAACATATAAAAGATGCATCACGCATACTACATTCAAAATTTCATATTACCTCTGTCTCTCCTCCATCACTCCGTTTCTCCTCGGATCGCCTCTTGCAAATTAGATTTGAACCAGATTCAAATTCCAAATTCAAAATTACAAAATATATTGTAAGTATTCAAATTCATCTTCAGAATTCAAAATAATTTTTGAAACGGATTGATTTAATGATATATGTTTTTTTAACATGAACTCTTCGATGATATGCTGAATTTGCATTTCAAACGTGTTTCACGTTGAATACTAATATTCTAATTCTATAAATTTTTAATATGCTAAAGTTTTCCACTGCATAATATGCAGAATTTTTAGGAAAACAAGCTGAAACATAGCTGCACTGTGAAAAAATAAAACATATATTACAAATTTATTATTGAACAAAAACTTTAGCATTAAATTTTTTTTTAGTTCAACTTTAAAAATTTCAGCAAAACGAGATGTAGTTTTCCGTAAAAAATAAAACATAAAATACAAAGTTACATAAAACATATGTTTAATTTTGCATTTAGGAATTAATTACATTGAGTTAATTGTGCTATTAATCAAAAATCACAAAAAATGATCATTTTTACATAGTTAGATAATTAGCTTAATTTTACAATTTGAGTTAATTTAGGAATTTAATTTAGGTTTTTAATTAATTAAAGAAAGAAAAGAACAACAAAAAAAAAAGGGAAGTGAAAAGGCTTGGTCTTAAATTCAAATTGGCCAAATATTTGAAAAGCCAAAATATTTTCCCCCCAAAACCTTCCCCAAAATATTTTCCCCAAAATCTTCTCCAAAATATTTATCCCCCCAAATTCTTCCCCAAAATATTTTTCCTCCAAAACTATCCCTCACACACAAGACCCCCCTCCACATTAAAATCACCATACTCAACCATCTATATAAACACACACACAACAAATACAAAAGGAGAAGAAGAAACAATAAAAAAAAAAAACAAAGAAAAAACGCAGAAGGAGCATACAGCTTTTTCTTAGAAAACTTTCGAAAATTTTTTCTGCTCCAAACGCCATGAAGGAACGTTCGATTCTCTGAGTTTTGGAACCACTTATTACACAACGTTTCAGTTCTTCCTCAATTGGAATTCACGGAGGCAAGCCGCTTGATTTTCATTTGAGCCGAGGTTGTTTCCGGTTCCAGTTTCCGACGAGGTCGTTGTTCTTCGTTTCCATTGGAAGTTCGTCGTTAGCTCATTTGATCCACTAGGTCGGAAACTTTCCTCGTTGTATAAGTTGAAAATATGCATAAATAAAAGGTACTTTTTCTATTTTAAATTTGGAACGTTATTTCCAGTTCATATCCCATAGTGAGCTTAGATTCCAGAAATTGTACAGAGCTGTACAGGTCTGATTTATGAGTGTGCTTCCGTGTTTCTATAACAGGTCTCATGTCTGGAACCCTTCCAACACATGCCATGGCAATTTGAAGCATCTGCACCATCTCCTCTTCGATGTTCTGAAATCTCATCATTTCGACATCGAAGACCTCAGCGATTTATTCTTTCCTGACGACTGACTGGACCCACCTAGGGAGATCAACCATGTCGTCATGCCGTGGTGATTGAATTGGTTTTGTCACGACCCTCAACCCGATCGTGATGGCGCCCAGCACACTGCTAGGCCAGCCCGACCAATTAACAACACTCAAAGAGCTATGAGCTCACTTTATCCAATTTAGGCATAACAAAAATAAAGTCAACAGTGATAGAAATACCAACCACTTGGATCAATCCCAAAAACAGTAACTCCCCAAAGACCGAGGAGTCAAGAGTCTAGAGCCTCTAAAGAGAATAACGGTGCAATAGTGTCTACAACAATACTCATTGTGAAAATGATAACAATATGAAATGAAAAGACAGCTGGAAGGGGAGTCAGGTCCTACGGATGCGGCAGCTACCTTGACTAGCCCATAGAAATGCCTCTGAACAGCTACCGGATCAGGTATGCTGAGACGTACCTGGATCTGCACACAAGGTGCAAGGAGTAAAGTGAGTACTTCCAGACTCAATGGTAATGAACAAGGGTAAGACATCGCAGATAAGAAATCACAATATAGCACTATGTAAAGTTGTAATCAAATACCCTATAACAGTCTCAATATCAATATTAACTGTACCAACAAGTATCAACAAAACACTATAACAGCTATTAGATGTAGCTAAATGCAATGCAATGCATGAAATGACCGTTACGGCACGTAGCCCGATCCAATTTGGGTACACGTGCTCACTGTGGGGGTTAAGACTCCGGAGGGGCTCTTACAGCCCAAACACAATATCATGAATACGCTGCGGCGCGCAGCCTGATCCACTACCAGTCAGCTAATATGCAAATACAGCCTCGCAGGCTCAAAAGTAGTTTTGAAAACTCTTTAATCATTTTTTAGTTGAAAAACAGTATGTCAAAGTTCCAGAGATTGGAAAATCATAATAACAGTAATAGCTCCGGACTGGTAGTAAAACTAGCATGTCAATATCACAGAAACGATGATAATGATCCTCGCAGGATCCCAAATAACTGGCTCACAGCCCATATATGTACACAACCATCCGAGAAGGAGGTTCATCGGCTCAATAATATCCAATATCACAACATAATATCAACAGTCAGACTAAAACATAGTACCCAATCACAATCGACCCTGAACTCACAGGAGAGTACGTGTCTCGCCGCTATACAGTGTCACAAAGTGGTATACCGAGGTTTCGAACCCGCTGGTCATCACCCACATCCATTACTTACCTCAATTCGGCTCAACGACTAATCCGCGATGCTCTTGCCACGAGAATCAACCTTCGCAAGCGTAGAATCTGATCAAATATAGTGGAAAATACATCAAAATAGGCCACTGGGATGATACCGAGTCAAAACAATTCAATTTACACCAAAAACTACAAAGTTGCCAAAATCTGACTTTCTGTACGCTTCTCGAAAAATTATGAAAGTCACATATTCGGAACCCTCGTCTCAACACGAGTCTAAGCATATAATATTTACCAAAATCGAACTCCATTTGCCCACTCAAATCAGTGAATTTCCATAATTTAGGCCTATGGCTAAAATCCCCCTTTAATCTTCCATTAACAGAGAAATACCCAAGGATTCCATGATAAAATACTGTAGTTAGGCCATAAAACTTACCTCTGACGAATACCCGATGAATTCCCAGCAATCTCCCGTGAGTTTCTCTCTCTAGGACTCAAAAATGGAGGTTTTATGACTAAACTCGCGACTCGTCTGTGTTCTGTAATTAAATTCACTACCTGACCAAATAACCCTACGCGTTCGCGTGACACCCCATGCGTCCGCGATGCACAGCCAGCTTACCCTTCGCGAACGCGACACTGGACTACGCGTTCGCGATGACCAATTTCCTCAGCCACCAGATTTTGCTCTTTGCGAACGCGACCTCATGGACGCGAACGCGATGCCTCTCCTTCTCCTCTTACGCGAACGCGACACTCTTGGACGCGAACGTGAAGCTTCCCTGGATACCTCCTATGCGAACGCGATGCTCAACTTAGCCCAGCCTACGCGAACACGGGCCCTCCTAGGGGTGTGCATTAGAATCGGTTTATCGATAAATCGAATCGATTATTTGTTATCGGTTTATCGATTTCGATTTCGATTTCGAAAATTTTCTTATCGAGTTATCGATTTCGATTTTGTCCTCTTCGGTTATCGGTTTATCGATAAACCGATAAGACATAGTAAAAATACAAATATACCCTTACCTATAATATTACCCTTTCACTTAATTCCCAATTCCCATTTCCCACCTTAAGTCCTTAACCTTATATGCTAAGCCAATAAACCCTAATTTTATTTTCTAGTAACGCCGCTCTTCACCTCTTCCTCTTCAGTCTTCAGTCTTCACTTTCCCCTAATCTCCTCTCCTCTGTTCTGTCGCCACTTCGCCTCATTATCATTGTTCAGAGTTCGGACAGACACAGCCGCAACTGTCTTCTACTTACAGGTACTGATTTCTCTTTTTTTTTTCTTGTTTCGAATCTATTTTCTGGCAGCAAGACTTTGTGTTCTTCTCATGATTTCATTCAAATATTATAGTGACTGTTCTTCATATATTAGTCATGACTCGTGTTCTTCCATGACTCGTGCTCTTCAGATTCAGACTTCGTGTTCTTCAGATTTTTTCCTGTATATACCTAGAAATACATGAAATACATGTATAGCTAGAGATACATGAAATACAGGAAATCTTAATATAGCTAGAAATACAAGAAATCTTAATATAAACTGTATTTTTTTCCTTAAATAAAAATTGATTTAATTTTGTGGCATAGAAAAATATTTGGCTAATATGATGCAAAATATGCTAAACTAAAGTAAGTTTTGATATGTTATACTCTATCGGTTTTAATTTATGTGAACATATTTACTTTTTAGGAAGTGGACGAAGGATTTCTAAAGGAAGTCAGCTGGGATTTGGGAAGTGGATGAAGGATTTTATACTCGTTTAAACCTGTAAGTTACATTATTCATTCACTTCATATGGCTGAAAATGATAAAATTGATCGAGTGGCTGATGAAAGTAGAGGTTCTCAGTCTACTGCTGCAACTACTCAATCGACAGTTACAAAACAAAGGAAAAAACGATCTCGGGCATGGGATTATTTTGAAGAAAAAGTTGATCCTAAAGGAAATAATAAATATGCATGTAGATATTGTGGGCAAGAATACTTTGAGACAAAAGGCAAAAGTACGACACAAATGAATAATCATATTAGTAAATGTCCAAGGAATCCTTATAAAACTGAAAAAGGTCAAAAATTATTACCATATCAAACAATACCGGGGGGTAATCAAGGTGATCTTCCATGGAAATTTGATCAAGAAGAGTGTAGGATGGCTTTGTGTCGTATGGTGATAGTTGATGAACTTCCATTTAGTTTTGTTGAGAAGGAAGGATTTAGAAACTTTATGAAAGTGGCACAACCTTGTTTTCATATTCCTTCCCGTACTACTGTTACAAGGGATTGTTTTGCTCTTTTTAATTTGGAAAAAAGTAAATTAATGATGTTTCTTAAAGGAACAAGTCAAAGAGTAAGTCTTACCACTGATACATGGACTTCTATTCAAAAAATTAACTATATGTGCATCACAGCCCATTGGATTGATAGTGAATGGATTATGCATAAAAGAATTATTAACTTTTCTCCAATTACTAGTCATAAAGGTGAAGATATGGCAAGATGTATTATTGATTACTTGCGTGAGTGGAGTTTGCAAAAGATTTTCACTGTCACAGTTGACAATGCTAGTTCAAATGATGTGACAGCGGAGAAGTTGTCTAACAAATTAGATGATTGGGGAACCAATTCCATGAATGGTCAACACTTTCACATGAGATGCATGGCTCATATTTTAAATCTTATTGTGAAAGATGGTTTAAAAGCGTCAAGTATTTCTATTGCTTGTGTTAGATGTGCAGTCAGATACATTAGACAGTCTCCTGCTAGGTTGAGAAAGTTTCAGGAATGTTGTGAAAGTGAAAATATTGTCAAGAAGTCTTTATGCTTAGATGTTCCTACAAGGTGGAATTCCACCTATTTGATGTTGAGCAGGGCTATTGAATATGAGCATGCAATTAAAGAATATTCTGATCATGATATCGGCTTGTCAAGTTATCTTATGTTTGATGCTATTTCAGATGGAAAGCCTGTAGGTTTGCTTACAAGAACTGATTGGGATGGTGTAAAGAGAATTGCACAATTTCTTGAAATATTTTATAATCTCACTTTGAAGGTGTCTGGATCACTTTCGGTAACATCAAATGCCCATTTTCTTGCAATTGGTCAAGTAGCTGTTTACTTAAATCGATTAATAACAACTGAAGACAAACTTTTGAGTGAGATGCCGTTAAGTATGTGGAAAAAATTTGAGAAGTATTGGGGTGAACCAACAAAAATGAACAAAATGATTTTCATTGCTTGTGTTTTGGATCCACGTTACAAGTTTACTACTGTTGGTTTTGTACTTAAGAGGATGTTTGGAGATGAAGGGACAATTATTGAAAAAAAGGTTCATACTTATATGGGTTCATTATATAATGAGTATGTCTCTAAGTCGGTTTCAAAAGATACTGGTAGTACAGTTTCTACCTCTTTGCCAAGCTCTTCATTGAGCACAATGGAAACTTCAACTCCTGGTTTAGGTGAACTTTTAGATGAAATAAGGAAACATAAAGCTGAAACTGAAGGTGTAGATTCTAAAATAGAATTGGAAAAGTATCTTACAGAAGATTTTGAAAAAGAAAGACCGGACTTTGATATCTTGGCTTGGTGGAAAGTGAACTCACATAGATTTCCTATTCTTGCTAAGATGGCTCGAGATGTGCTTGCTATTCCTATTTCAAGTGCGGCATCTGAAAGTGCATTTAGTACCGGAGGGCGTATTATTGACCAATTTGGGAGTTCATTAACTCCTAAATTGGTTGAAACTCTAGTGTGCCTTCAAGATTGGCTTCGGAGTGAATCGCTTCCTGTAAATGTTGAGGAAGATTTAGATTTTCTCGAGACACTCGAGGAAGGTATGTATATTTTAATTAGTTTTATTGAATTGCTTAAGATATTTAAATAATATATTAATTTCTTGACTTTTAATATATATTCTTATTAGATTTTACTAATCTTGGCTAAGAAGCTTCCACCGACGATGTTTGCTAGAGTTTGTTAGCCGCTATGTAAGTTCTCCATTTTTCTTCTGAATTATACTAATTCTGCAGCTGTTTGCTTGAGAAATTTGAGGCTAATGTTGCTCGAAAATTGTTGTTCTGCTCGAAAACTTGATTTCGGGTTCATTTTCTGCTGTTTTTTTCCAGTTTCACTGCTGTTTGCTATAAAATGGACTGATCAGGTTAATTTTCAATGCTGTTTGCTATAAAATGGGTTGATCATGTTAATATTCACTGCTGTTTGCTAAATTTCTCATACTACCGCTGCCTGGTATTTAGATAAGCCATTATAGTAAAAGAAAAAGATGAAAATGTACCCTCAAACACAAGATGGTAACATGCACAAATTTAATTATCTAAAACGCAATCCAAAAGCAAGATAAACAGATAGCAAATATTTATGAAATGGACATCCGATCAGCAAACATTGAACTTTGATACATATGACACTTAAATAACTGAGCTAAAAGTTCTAGATCTTCCAACATCACACAACTTGATTGATGCTGCTCTTTAAAGTTACCACAATTTAAACTCTAGCTCTCTTGCTACTGCAACTAGGACACTTATACTACTTGATGTGTTCAGCTTTTGCTGGAGTAATCTTCACACATTTGCCATGGAACCATCTCTAGCAAATATCACAGCAAATCCAGAATTCACCGGTGGCGTAATTATAAGCACAAGCTCCACAGCGAGTTGCCCCTTGTTCATCTTATTCTTCTTCTTCCTCCTCCCCACTTTCATCATCCATTTTAGGTGGAGATATCTTTACTGCCTTGGGCTGGGGGTCTGGCTGTCGAGACTGCAAACCAAAGATGATAGAAAAAATCATATTATGAGAGGGATAAAAATATAATTATGCATGTTAGGTCGCGTATATGAGAACCTTTCCACTTGATTTGCTTTTGCTGTTAATATTCACTGCTGTTTGCTATAAAATTCACTGATGTTTGCTATAAAATGGGCTGATCAAGTTCATTTCCCTCATGACACGGAAAGGAACAAAGAACCCTACAGTAAACATTTCATTTCCTTCCTTCTCTTTGTTCATTTTCCCTCAGTTATCTATTAACAGAATTCTCTTTCTTTACTGGTTTTGCGGATGGACTCAATCTTGTAGATGGACTATTGCAATGACTGCTGTTGCTGAATGCTTGTTAAATAGAGTCACTTTTTAGACTCTGTTTTCTCCATCTTATGGCCACGGATACTGACGCCGCGACTTTTGCATAATTTGAGCAATGAATTAGAAACTGAGTAGTCTTCTTTGCCTTGAGATGCTTCGTTACTGTACCATTTCATTTCATCTTCAAATACCGTGAATTTGAATCTTGAGAAAAACCACTTGTTGTAAGCAGCATTGTTTAGGATGTTTTTGTTAATTGCACAAACCAGTTGTTGTAAGGAGATTGTTGCGTTTGGTAAAGTCTTGCCTTTTGAGTCAACAACTTTGGATTCCCACTTTGCTTTTACGTACCTGCATATGCTTCATTACGTACCTGCATATGCTTCATTACTGTGCTTCAAGAAGGAAATTTCACCATGTCACTTATGCTTCATTACTGTCTA
>JASVEL010014047.1:0-104923 GCA_032618575.1 Nicotiana noctiflora
GTTTTGCTACAATTATGACCCAACCTCAACCCCTCTAATACTGTGATAAGCTATTGAAGGTCTTGTTCAAAAATATTTTCGTTGAATTTCGTAAATTTTCTTATTGATGTTATCGATAACCGAATCGATAAGCCCCAAAATCGATAAATCGAAATCGAAAAAATCGAAACCTTATTGAAACGATAACGATAAGCGTATGTATAAATCGATAATCGATAAGTAATTATCGATAAGGGTCAAAATCGAATCGATAAATCGAATGCACACCTTAATTATTTCATCTGCTGCACTAATGCTGCAATTTTCTGTAGACTTCCAAGTCTAAAAATGCCCACATGATGGTCCGAATTCACCCCGAAGCCCCAGGGACCCCAACGAAAACCACCAATATACTCCAAAACACGATACGAACTTGTTCCAATCATAAAAACACGCCCTTAAACACAAAAAACATCGAATACAAGCGAATTCAAGCCTAAGTTTTCATCTAAACTTCTGAAACCAACATTCAATCAAAAACCCGACCAAACGATGTCCGAATGACCTGAAAATTTGCAGACATATCAAAAATCACATGACGAAGCTACAGAAATTGTCGGAATTCCATTCCGACCCCTAGATCAAAATCTCACCTACCGTTCGGATTTCGCAAAAATTCAACCTTAGCCAATTTAAGCCTATTTCTACACCGGACCTCCAAATTCAATTCCGATCGCTCCCCTAAGTCACAAATCACTGCCCGGAACTAACCAAATCATCATAATCCGATTTCGAGCACTCTAACTAAATAGTCAACTCCATGTTGACTTTTCATATTCAAGCTTCCTTCAAAAAGGCTATTTGCCTCATTTTCAACCAGAATTCCTCCTAACTCACCCGATAGACTCTAACACTGATATAAAAGCATAAAATATATAAATTTAAGGTAACGGGGTGGAAATTTCCGTGACAACGGGCCGGGTCGTCACAGTTGCTTCCCTTTAAGCATCTCGAGCATTAGGACACCTTTATCGATAGCTATTTTATTTTTTTGTGAATTTGCTAAGCTACTGCAATTTGTGTGAATTGTGGAGATGAATTTAAATTTTTTGTTGAGTAAAATGGATTGGAGTATAAGATGGATCGAAAGCAATAGCTTCTTCTGACTGTCATGAAAATCGTTTGTTCATAGTGTATTTGAATTGGGTGTTTAGTTAAGAGTTTGTTGTTATTTGAAGAATTAATTGTTTAAGATAAGAGTTCGAAAATTAGTTAAGTCAAACTACACAAAATGGATTACAGTGATAGCACGAAATTATTTTGTTCGGATTAATCACATAAAATTAGATTGGAGGCGAGCCATGGTAGATAACCAATAGTTATGGCCCTCTGGGCTTTTAGTTTAAATATCCTTCAGAATGTATGAGACGAGCCTCGACAAACAAAATAAATAAATTGCGGGGCCCTCAATAAATACTATATAAAATACTAAGAATTTGGAGAGAAACGATTAACGAATTTCACGGTCTTCCCCAAAGATAATAAATGTGTAGTTGCTTTAGGTGCGTATTTTAATAATATTATCTTCCTAAATACGGGTGCACATTTATGTGACCCAAATTTAAATCTCAACGAAGTCGAAATGTGTCAAAAACAAGGGTGCACTAGTGCGACGTGGTTCGAGATACATTTTCATGATGTTGCAATTCGTATTAAAAATAAATATAAATAAAAGCGGGTTACTGATAAAAGGCACATAGGTAAAATCAGATAAATAAGCTAAATACAACAGTTGAGCGACCGTGCTAGAACCACGGAATCCGGGAATGCCTAACACCTTATCCTGGGTTAACATAATTCCTTACTCGGATTTTTGGTTCGCGGATTATTAACAAAGACTTAATTTCCTCGGTTCAGAATTCAACCCGTGACTTGGGACACCATTAATCTTCAAAGTGGAGACTCTAAAATTTAATAATAAATCCGTTCCTATTGTCACTTCAAGCTGGAAATAACTTCTTTTATTATACCCTTCCGGGGGTATAGTAGCGAAAAAAGGAAGTGTGACAGTCCTCGATCCCGGTCTTCTATTGATATCGATTGTGCACATCCGCCCAAGTTACAGCTGGATACTCGACTAACTTTTGCTTCAAATATCGTGATTCTATCGAACTTCGCTCGTTCATCCCTGGGTGAAACCTTGAATGGCATGTTCATCTATGACCAGTGGTAACTCCATGCGTTCCATTTGAATTCAGGATACAAACTCCCTCAACATTTTGTTAACCCTTTGTATTATCTTGAAAATGTATGATTTTCTTATTGCGGCCTTTATGGCCCCGGTGTGTGCCTTCACAAAGGAATCTGCTAACATGGCAAATGAGTCGATGGAATTCGACAACAAGTTGTGATACCAAATCATTGCTCCCTTTGATAGAGTTTCTCCAAACGTTTTCAACAAAACGAAATCGATCTCATCATCTTCTAAGTCATTTCCCTTTATCCCGCATGTGTACGAAATGATATGTTCATTAGAATCGGTGGTCCCATTGTATTTAGGTATATCCGGCATACGGAACTTTTTAGGAATGGGCTTCGGAGCCGCACTATGAGGAAAAGGCTTCTGTACGAACTTTTTTGTATCCAAACCCTGTAAGATAGGGGGTTCCCCAGTATCTGATCGACTTGGAGTTGTATGTTTCCATTTTTTTTGTCATTATCTTCGATTTTCTTTTCCCCCGACTTAATTCTTTTGCTGAGCTCATCGAGCATTTTTATAATTATGCTTCAAACAAAGGGTGTTTGTTTTCCAATTCCAAAATTAACACAAAAAAATTTAAACTAATTAGTGGACACCAGAAAACAAGTAATTAGTTTTGATGTTTTTAATCAAATGGGAAAAATCCTAGGGATGTAACCTTCGCCTAGGTGCTAACCTAATAGGTAAATCATGTTAATGCTTGTTTTGTTGATCAAGATCCATTATAATTCTCATATCTCAGTTACCCACTCAATATCTCTAGGTTATATAGTGGTTATGCCAAAATTGGCTTTCTCAAGTCCAATTGGGTATCAATTCAAAAACATTAGTATAAGCTCAAGTCGGGTCTAGTTCAAACCCTTTATTTAAACTAGCCAAAACCTTAACTACCATAATTTCTTGTTAGCCATATTTTTTTTAACTGAGTCCCTTTTTCTCAAGTAAGAACCAAGTAAAATAGGCATGAATTAATGTTTGAAATCATTAATTTTAGAAATAATGCATAAACAAGACTAAATAATAAAAACTCAATCATAAACAAGCATTAAAATTAATAACCATAAGGTTCACACACTAGGGTTGGGTCACAACCCTAGAGAAAATCTAGCTACTCGGGCTAGGAAGTGAAGAAAATAAAGAAGAAAAAGTAATTAAAGCCACAATATAAGGTTAAATGATAAAACTAATGATTTTTTACAAAAATAGTCACAACTTTCCCTAAATATCAAAAGATAACCGCTACAACTAATTTTAATTCAAAACTTGCCCTAAAAAGTGTTTCCCGTCTATTTATAATGTCCTAAATTTCACTGACAAAAATGCCATTCTAGAGGTACTGCGGCCGTAAAATTCTATGTGTGGTCCGCATTTTTCTTCTCTTCTTCAGTTGGAGGAATTTTACAGCCACACAATTCCATCTACCGCTATACTTCAGCATTATGCAGTCGCACTTTTCCATCTGCGACTGCACTTTGGCATGGCTTCACACTTGGTCGTTTCGCACCTTCTCTGAACTTTTAAAATCTTATCAGTGCGACCTATGTTTGCGGCCACATAATTAGTGTGCAGATACGGATTCTTCAAAATTCTCTGAACATTCAGTTGTCTATTTTGCGGTCGTACATGCATTTCTGTGGGCTGCACTTTCTTCTGCGGACCACACTTTGGCTTGCTTTGCTCCTTCTTGCATTTTTGAGCTAGATTACTCCTTTTGAGTTAGATTTATTCCTTTAGGTCTAATCTTCCAACATGCTTATAATTTGAACAATTTCATTAGTTTGGGAACAAAAATCAATACTTTTGGACTAAAACTAAAGCAAAAAGGTACTAATAAGTGGTTACAATCCACTTATCAACTACCCTAAACTTAAGTCTTTGCTAGTCCTCAAGCAAATAGATTAGTTCCCACCTTCTCAAAGTGGAAGGTCATTTTAAAGAGGTAATTATAATCCATTCATACTTAGTTGAGATCAACAATTACACACAATACTCATGCTTTTTCAACAAGGAGACAAAACATATGTTATGTGCATATAACTCTAATTTGAGCTTCAAAAATTGACTTCAGTCATCATGAACTCTTGTTCTATCATGCAAATCATGGTGGACTCCAAACGCTTCCTCCTATAACTTCTATTAACCATTCTTACTTCAACAATTAGCACCCAATTTCTAGATTAATGAAAGGTTCACTCTTCTCTCACAAAGGAATGTCACAAGTAAAGCTTCAAGTACGATAGGATTGCCCCTCATTTAGATCTCTACTAATGTAAGATCACTCGATTCAAATTCAAGTAGGACTTATTTTGAGTTGTAATAAAGGCTTTTGGATTAGGGTAGTATACCATATGGGATAAGTGTGTATAGGGTAGAAATCGGGGCTACCCAATTTTGTTCTTCAATGAAAAAGATGACACCACTTCGAGACATCAGGACGTCGAGCTCGGGGTCGAGGTTCATTTCTAATATCGAGGTCGAGGTTGAAATCATTTGCCGAGGTTGGAAGGAGGCATACCTCGAGATAATAATATTATGATTCAATATGACAAAGAGAGATTTACTCGCAGCGGCTTGAAGATCACTGTGTAAATTGCAAATTTAATTGACCCTTTGGTGGTTTGACAGCTGTCAAATATGATTTCCTACTGTAATTAGAAGTGTACCTTATTTAGTACACCCCTATTATATAAAGGGGAGCCCATTCATTCATAAGACATGTTTTGACTGATAAGATAATACATACTCTTTGTTCTCTAACTATTTTATTCACCGTTCATCAAAGCTGCTTTGTAACTTGCTATTCCTGCTATTCCACCACAAGGCTGGCTGTCATAGCTCAATGTTGAGATTTGGCTTGCGCACTTGTTTGAATTATTTTATTCTTCAATTTATATATTTATTTCCTTGTTTATCAATTGGTATTGGATTAAATCACATATCCTTAAATTCACAATATAAGTTTAATTGTTACTAGTATTTTAGGGCAATTTGGCGACCATCGTGGGGCTAAGGATAATAGTGATTATTTCAGTGTTGATTCTCATAACACACGTTATTTTCACACTTGTTCTTGTCAAGAATTTTTGTTCTTGGGTTAAAATATGTCTAATTCACAAAACTCACCCATGCATGGTGATGACGCCCTTGGATTTCATAGGGAAAATGAGAACATGATTGCTCCAGAAGCTAGGGTGCCACCGGCTAATCTCGGGGGAGTACCGATCATCGATCCAGTCGATATCAGTTTGCACATTGCTTTGAATGTGGATTCGGGCACGGACCCCAAATGGAGTGTATGCAGGGAAAGCTATCTGATGTCCAAAGAACATAAGGCGTAGGAGACCGGGGAGTAAGTCTCTAGGTAATATTCGAAATGCTATAGGCTCTGCATGCCTCTATTACTCAGCTTCAGAGTCAACATAGAGATCCAAGTGTGGGAGTTATTTCACGTACTCTTATCAAGTATTTACCCTAACACCCCTTACAAACTCCATGTGGAATTCGACCCCGACTCTTATTGGGTACTATTATATCAGCAACCGTTTCCACTCACTATATAGTGCATAATAGAAGTGGATCAATGTTCATTAAAGATATTGTGGTAAGGTAGCCACAGGCTTGGGGGACTAATGGTGCACTTGAGTCATTGTGGACAAATCATTAAGACTATGCATTTCATTTTGATGATGACTAATTACATTTTAGAGGGTTTTGGATTTTGATAATGAGGGTTTGCTTGAGTTACAAAGGTGTGACGACCCGGCCCGTCGTCACAGGAATTACCACCCCGTTTTATTGTAATTACATATTTTATGCTTTTATATCAGTGTTAGAGTCTATCGGGTGAGTTAGTAGTGAATTGGATTGAAAACAAGGCATATAGCCACCATTAGGACTATGCTTCAGAATTTGAGATGTCCGACCCTCACATCTTTTAGATGGTACAAAGATGTTTTCTTATCCCGAGTGATGGAATAACCAGAGAGTAATAGTACTCACTGGAAGGCTAAATTCATAGATGGTCTTTCTTCCTTGTTTGCTGAAAGGATTCGAAAGGTCCTTAGAGGTACAAGAATGAGTATAGCTTATGATGCCTACTCATATGGTAAGCTTATTAGTGTATGCACTCAGGAAGGTTTAGCTCTTTGCAATGAGATTAAGATAAGCCAAGAAATTAAGAAACATCGTCTCAATGAGAGACAACAATTAGGTGAATTTTGTGAACAGTTCG
This sequence comes from Nicotiana noctiflora, assembly GCA_032618575.1. Classification (NCBI taxonomy): domain Eukaryota; kingdom Viridiplantae; phylum Streptophyta; class Magnoliopsida; order Solanales; family Solanaceae; genus Nicotiana; species Nicotiana noctiflora. The sequence goes on from JASVEL010014047.1 coordinate 6,471, forward strand.
CCATTGATATTCCTTCAAAAAGGAAGAAGTCTCACAAGCATAAGGACTTCAGAAGGAGAAAGGGTTCTCCTGGAAAAAGACGTGATAAGACCCAAAGAAGGAAGGCTTTTCATAAAGCCAGAAAGGGTTTTGTTAAAACCAAAAACCCTCAAGCCTGCTACAAATGTGGCAGAGTAGGCCATTATGCAAGAGATTGCAGGATCAAGGACAAAATTAAAGAACTTGATCTTGATGAGAATATTAAAGATTCTCTTTATAAGATTCTCCTAAATTCCTCTCCGGAGAATTCCGATTATGAGTCAGGTCATGAGTCTTCAACTAGTGAAGACTTGAGAGTACTTCAAGAAGAGGATTATATTTCATCTTCTGAAAGTGACCAAGAGTTCTATAATAAGGGACAATGCTCCAACCAATGCTGTGTTTCTAATGATGAACTCTCCAATATTTATTCCCAGTTTAAATACTTGGAACTTAATGTTTTGACTAACGACAATTTGATAGAGTTGTTAAGGGTTATTAAAGACCCTGAATTAAGGTCCCAAATCATTGATAAACTTCCTACTAATTTAGAGGATAATTCAAAAGTGGATAATATTCCATCCTCGTCAAAACCTTACACCATGTCTACAATCCAAAGAATGGTGAAAGACAAGCCCCAGCTGGATAGACCAGCCATTGTCCAAGATTTGAGTACAGAGATAACTTATCTCAAAAAACAAATCTCGGAATTAAAATCTTCTCATATAGCTTTAGATGAAAGAGTTTTTAGATTAGAAAACTCTGAAGTAATTACTTCAACCTCCAATGTGAAAATTACTGAGCTTAATACAGCTCCAAGCTCTTTAGAAGAAAATACTGCCAGCACTTTGCTTGCGTCCATTGATTTTTCTGAAGAAGAATTTTTAGAAAAACTACAGTATTTTGTTACACAAAAATTTTTAATAAAAATAAATCTTTTGATAGATTACAATTTCAAAAAAGAGTTTATCGCTTTATTTGATAGTGGAGCAGATTTGAATTGTGTTAAAGAAGAGATAATACCTTCTAGATATTTTCACAAAACCACTCATCGTTTAAAAAATGCTAGTGGTTCTTCAATGGGTATTTCTTATAAATTACCCAAGGCTTATATTTGCCAACAGGATTTGTGTATTCCGGAAACCTTTGTCTTAGTTAAAGACATAAATAGAGATGTAATACTAGGCGTCCCATTTTTTATAAAATTAATGTCTTTTGTACATTGGGATACAAAAAGTTTTACAGGCACTTATTATGGTAAAAATATCACTTTTGATTTTATAACTCAACATGTTCAACGTTTTCTGAATGAGATTATTTCTAATAATATTTCTTTAAAAGAAAATCAAATTGATTTTTTAGAAAATGAAATTTGTTCTATCACTATTGATCAGGATTTAAAAAATCCTAAATTGATTGAGAAGATTAACTTTCTCAAAAATCAGTTCTCTACTTCTATTTGTGGGGATCACCCAAATCAATTCTGGGGTAGAAAAAAGCATATTATAAATCTTCCTTATGAGGACGATTTCTTAGAGGATAATATTCCTACCAAGGCTAGACCTTGCCAAATAAACTCTAAATATTTAGAGTTATGCAAAAAGGAATTTGATTCCTTACAGCAAAAGGGGTTAATTAGACCCTCCAAGTCCAAATGGTCTTGTACTGCTTTTTATGTGAATAAGCATGCTGAACAAGAACGAGGAGTTCCGCGGGAAACTTGAATATGGAAAGTCAACCTGGAGTTGACTATTTAGTTAGAGGGCTCGGAATCGGATTCTGATGATTCGGTTAGCTCCGGGAGGTGATTTGTGACTTAGGGGAGCAATCGGAATTGACTTTGGAGGTCCGGTATAGAAATAGACTTGAATTGGCTAAGGTTGAATTTTGGCGAAATCCGAACGGTAGGTAAGATTTTGATCCGGGGGTCGTAATGGAATTCTGACAATTCGTGTAGCTTCGTTATGTGATTTTGGATATGTCCGCAAAATTTCAGGTCATTCGGACGTCGTTTGGTCGGGTTTTTGATCGAATGTTAGTTTCGGAAGTTTTGAAGAAACTTAGGCTTGAATCCGTGTGTAATTGGTGATTTTGATGTTTAGGATGGTATTTTTATGTTTCGAGCAAGTTTGAATGAGGTAATGTGATGTATTGGGGGCTTTGGTTGAGGTCCCGGGGGTCTCGAGATCATTTCGTATGCCTAATGTGCAAATTTTGATTATGAAGTTATTGCAGAAATATTGCAGACAGTGATTGCTCTATGCGATCGCATAGAGTTAGTGCGATCGCATAGAAGAGCCTAGAGGGGTGAGAAAAATGTGCTATGCGATCGCATAACCAGTGCTGTGATCGCAGAGAAGAAAATGGGAGGCCCGGAAGATTGTGCTATGCGATCGCGGAGGTTCATTGCGATCGCATAGAATGGGAAATTGGCAGGAAAAATTTAACTCTATGCGATCACATAGGGCCATTGCGATCGCATAGAAGGAATGGTCTGGCAGTAAAATTAAAACCAGAACAGAACTAGTCGCGGGTTTCACACCCCAAAACACCATTTTTGAGTTCTAAGAGAAGGTATTGACGGGAGATTGCTGGGAAATCATCGGGGTTTCGTCGGAGGTAAGTTTTGTGGCTTAATTACATCTTTTTAACATGAAATCCTTAGTTAATTCTCTGTAAATGGAAGATTAAAGGTTGGTTTGAACCCTAGACCTAAAATTGAAGAAAAACACTGATTTGAGTGGGCAAATGGAGTCCGATTTTGATAAATTTTATATGCTTAGATTCGTATCGAGATGAGGATTCCTAATATTTGGCTTTTGTAATTTTTCGAGAAGCGTACTGAAAGTCGGGTTTTGGCAACTTTGTAAATTTCGGTGTAAATTGAGTTGTTTTGACTGGGTATCGTTCCATTTGGTCTAATTTGATGTGTATTTACTGTATTTGATCAGATTCTATGCGAGTGGAGCTTGATTCTCGTGGCAAGGGCATTGCGGAGTAGTCGTCGCGCTGTATTGAGGTGAGTAATAGATGTGGGTGATGAGAAGCGGGTTCGAAACCCCGGTATACCACTTTGTGACGCTGTATAGCGGCGAGACACGTACTCTCTTGTGAGTGCGGGGTCGATTGTGATTGGGGACTATGGATTAGTCCAAATTGTTGGCACTGTGTTATGATATTGGCTATTCTTGAGCCGTCGAACCTCCTCCTCGGATGGTTGCATACTATATTGTGATAATGGCTACTCTTGAGCCATTGAACCTCCTTCTTGGATGGTTGAGTATACTTGTGGGCTGTGAGCCAATTATTGGATCCTGCAAGGATCGTTATCAATGTCTTGTGATATTGACATGCTAGTTTACTACCAGTCCGTAGCTATTTCTGTTATTATGCTATTTCTAATCTCTGGAACTTGGTGTTACTGTTTTCCAACTGAAAAATGATAAAAAGGGTTTTCAAAACTACTTTTGAGCTGCGAGGTTGTATTTGCATTTTAGCTGACTGGTAGTGGATCGGGCTGCGCGCTGCAGCAGTATATATGTTGGATCAGACTGCACGCCGCAGTGATATTGTGCTTGGGCTGTAGGATCCCCTCCGGAGTCTGAACCCCCACAGTGAGCACGGGTACCCAAATTGGATCGAGCTACGCGCCGTAGCGGTCATATCATGCATTGCATTGTATTTAGCTACATCTGCTAGCTGTTATACTGTTTTGCTGGTACTTATTGGTACAAGTACAGTTGATATTGATTCTGTGACAGGGTATTTGATTACAGCTTTACATAGTGCTTTATTGCGGATTTCTTATATGCGCTGTCTTACCCTTGTTTATTACCACTGAGTCTGGCAGTACTCATTTTACTCCCTGCACCTTGTGTGCAGATCTAGGTACCTCTCAGCAGTGATCCGGTAGTTGTTCGAGGCGACTTCTATAGGATATTCGAGATAGCTGCAGAGTCCGCAGGACCCGATATTCCTTCCTACTGTCTTTTGATTCTGTATTGATATTTCTTTCCGCACTTGGTATCTTGTAAACCATTATTAGACTTATGTTCATTAGAGGCTCATGACTCTTGACCCTGTGGTCTATGGGAGTTGGTATATTTGGGACTTGGTTCCCCATTTTCGATATATGTATCACTGTTGCTTCATGTTTTGATATGCTTAAATAGGATTAAGCGAGTTCATAGCTCTGTCATTGTTATTGATTGGTCAGGCTGGCCTAGCAATGTGCTGGGCGCCATCACGACTGGATTTGGGGCCGTGACAAAAGGACATGTGTATGCTTGACTATCATCTTGGTGCACTATACGGCCTTGATTTTTGGATGTGTTGATGGAGCTTTTGGTTGTTCATTGTTAGGATGAAACAAATTTTTGTGGCATGTGTACGAATGTAGACTTGAGAGAATCGAGAATTATATAGTGGTGGTGCTCCTAGCAAGGTCATGGAAAGAATTGAGGTTACACAGGTGGGCTATCTCCTATGAGAAGGTTTGGGGTGGTTTGATTTCCTATTTGGTTGCTATGAAGAGTCTTACTATCTATCCAATGGGATGTATGTACTATGATGCGATTCTGGATCGCTTGAGGTAGATGGCATGACTATCAAAAGTTTGAGTATGTATTTGGGCTGATAATTTGGGATGTGTTATGGTTAGTGAAAGATGAGCTTATGAGAAAGACAATTGAGTAACATGAAGGCATGGTAATTAGGGAGGAACGGTCATTGTGAGTTCTTAGGTTATGTGATTGTGCCTTGAGGCCAAATGGGGGAGCCTATCATTGATGTTTGAATCACACGTTCATGCGTGGTTGTATTCCGGTACTTCGGGACATTTGTGGATTAATTATGGCTTGATAAGGATGACTTCGAGATTGATTCAGGTAAGTAATTTTCTGGAGGCATGTTATATTTCACATGATGGTTTTGTGGGTTGTGGAATGTCACAATTTGGATAGTCCTTTGTGGATATAGTATGTAATGGAATGAGGTTTGCTCGGTTGTTTCTTCAGAAGTATTCATGTGCTAATATAACATTAGTCGTCGGCATGTTTGGCTATATATTCTAGACTAGCACTGAGTGGGTAACCCTCGAAGATGGTTGTAGTGAGTTCTAGATTTAAGATATGGTACCTAAGGATTTTTGGAGTCGTCGTGTGGCCGAGGAGTTGAGATTGACGTTACATTGTGGGAGAGACTTGCAGCATATCTGTATTGTTATCGATTCTACGAGACGGTGTTTGATGGAAGAAACAACTTTAGGTTCATAGAAGATCTCTTCAGAGTGGGTATTTCGGTTTGAGGTACTATTGGCATATAAGAGGGAGTAAGATGGCTTACGAGCCTAAGGACGACATGATTTCATTTCATGAGTAATCCGAAGGAGTTGGGTCTGTTTATAAGTTACTTGGTTTAGCATGGTAGTAGAGGTGCTCAAAGAGGATATTTGATGTCATTTCTAAATAATCCTTGTAATGTTTGAGTCTTTTCTTGAGTAGATAGTCTATCGGAAATAACCTCTTTACTCTTATAAGGCAGGGGTAAGGTCTGCGTGCATACTATTCTCCCCAAACTTGACTTGTGGGATTTCACTAGGTTACTATCGCTTTGATATTGTTCCTTGAAACGTTGAGATTCGACCCTTAAGCGTTCCTTGAAACGTTGAGATTCGACCCTTTATAAGCCTTATGCCATTTCTTTTGTTGAACAAGCATAAATTGGAGTATACACAAATGGAGGCCCAATTCACCATCCACGTTGCAGAAATCCAAACAATGCATATATAATAGTGTACGTACTCATTCTAGATAGTTACGTTAAAATAGTACGGGCTAGCCAGTTTTCACATTGGTTATTCAAAATTAGCGAGCCTTTACAAAGTCATTGAAAAATAGCCACTATTTGGCTTCAACGGGGAAAGTTCCAACATAATATACTGGAGATCGGTGCACCTATGTATGAACTTCCAGCATATTATGTTGGAACTCCAACAAGCGGAAAGTTCCAGTATAATATACTGAGTGCTCCAATCTCCAGTATATTATGCTGGACTGGTATATTATGCTAGAACTCTAGTATCTTATACAGGAACTTCAGTATATTATACAAGAGTTCTTATATATTATATTGTAGTATTTTTCCAGATTTTGAATAGTTTTTTCGTTCAGATTTATTTTTACATGAAAATGGGCTAAATTTCTATTACATTTGAAACTATGACTATTTTTGAATGACCACTTGTAAATATGACTATTTTTAAATTTCTCCCGATAGTTACACATCTAATACGTACAAGTAAATTTAATAGACAAGCAGATATTATTTGAAGTTTATAGACTTAATGATCATACGTCGAATATTTATAAATATATATTACATTTTAATACATTTACAAGGTCTGGACTCACTACAAAAAAAACTGGAATTAGCTACAAACGTCGTCGCTAATATGTCGCTAAATGCTCGTAGCTAACATAATTTCTTGATAATCCGTTGCTAATCTGTCGCAAAATAAGATTAGCGACAAATTTTTCTATTTAGCTACAGAATTTGTTCGTTGCTAAAACCTGATTTTTTACTCTAAAGCTACTGAGTTCCTGGAACGCACATCTTAGCCTCTAGATCCGCCACATGTTTAATAGCTTTTCCTTAAAATTTAATTATTTAAAAAGAAACTTATTTTATTATAGGCAAAATACATTAAATCACCCCTAAACTTGGCTTAGATTATTAGTATCCTCCCCAAATTATGCCTAGTCTTAATTACCCCCCTCAACTTGGCATATTGAGAGTCATTAACCCCATAGAGGCCTAGACGCTCATATGGCAAAAAGTGTGGGTGCACTCAGTTGCCACGTGGATTTTTCAGCCTATATGACATTTTTTTTGAAAAATAAAATAGTTTTTTACCTTTTTAAGAATGTTACTTTTTAGATAAAATTTTTGAATATAATTTATAATCAAATATGGATATAATTATATTATTTAGGCTAAATATTTTTATTTGGCCAAAAATAATAAAGTTTCAGTTAATCTTTTTTCGAATTTGACCTTAAAATAAAGAATTATACAATTGAAATAAATAGTTAAGGCATCTAAAAAGTTATAAAAAATACATAGTTTTAAATTAATTATTTGGGTTATAAATTTTTATATAGCTCTGAATTACGGTGCTCTAATTTGTTTTTAAATTTTTTTTTATAGATTTTACCTATAAAAGTAATAATACATAATTGAAATAAATAGTGAATGTTTCAAAAGAAAATAAAAAAAGTGTACACTTGCAAGATTACAAGTGCAATCGTACACTCTTTTTATTTCTTCTTTTGATGCAATGACTATTTATTTTAACTGTGAATTTTTTATAACTTTTTTAGATGACTTGACTATTTATTTCAATTGTAAAAATATTTATTTTCAGGTTAAATTCAAAAAAAAAAAGATTAACTAAACTTTATTTTTTTTGGCCAAATAAAAATATTTAGCCTAAATAATATAGTTATATCCAAGTTTTATTATAAATTTTATTCAAAAAAATTTATCTAAAAAAGTAATATTCCTAAAAGGGTAAAAAAATATTTTATTTTTCAAAAAAATACCACATAGATAGAAAGATCCACGTGACAAACGAGTGCACCCCCACATTTTGCCACATCAACATCTAGGGGGTAATAATCCTCAAAAGGCCAAGTTGAGAGGGATAATTAAGATCGGGCATAGTTAAAGAAGGATACTAATAATGTGATCCAAGTTTAGAGGTGGTTTAAGGTATTTTAGCTTTATTATATTGTAAGATTACCAAGTAAAATGAATTAAATTATACCCCTTGTGGGAAAATAAGGGCTAATTCGATTTGCTGTGTAAATAAATTTGAAATAAGATTCTATATCATTAATACATTGCTTAATTACGAGATAAAAACATTGCATTTCTAATACAATCTGTGTTACTAATATGTATCTGGTTTTATTTTCCAGTATAATACTCATAATACTAATAATTGTAACTTATATATTAATTTAGTTATTATTAATACGACATAAAACGTTAACTAAAAAAAATATGAACATACATTAGGTATTTAGAAATACAAATATTAGAGTAATTGTTGACTTTAATATCTCAATCTCCCGTAAAAATAGAGCCGTTAATATGAGCTTGGACCGTTGGGCTGACCCAACCTAATTCTTAATTTAGCAGGGCTGGGCTATATTTTTGGAGCCCATTTAAAATGAGATTCTTAAGCCCGGCCCGAGTAAATTCGTGGCCCGTGATGCTTGAGTGAGGCTGGATCGGGCTGGCCCGTGGGTCTAATAAAAATATATAAAATAAAAATTTATATGACAAAAAATAATAAGAAGAGCATCTAGAGTTTTAAGTTTTAAGTTCATCATATTAAAAGATTAAATAGTTTTAAATTCTTGATATTTAACTAGTTAATATTGCAAACGAATTGTAAATGTAGATGAAAGTGAAGATGTTAAAACAACATTCTAACAAGCGGATTCAAATATGTTTGATGAAGATCATGCGTTGAATACCCCATAAGCGTTATTGGCATTCTATTGAATAGTTTGTTTTAAATTTTGACTTTTAGTGAAAGAAATAGTCTTGTCTTTTATTTTTTTAGTGTTTATTGTAATACATTAGAACAACATAAAAGTTAAGTTTTGTGAAATTTTTTCAATAAGATTTTTTTAAGTTTTAAATAATTATCTTTTTTTTAGGTTAGAACTTAAAGATAAAATATAAAATTATATTTAAAAAAAGATGGGCCGGCCTGTGGGGCCTACAATCTACGTAGGGTAGAGATGAACTGATCATTATAAGGCCCATCCAGCCCATAGATTGCTTAAGCTCACATGAATTAGGTTGGGTTAGTCCGACCCCGCCCATATTAATAACTTTAGTAAAAAAGATATTTCGTGTTATTATTTATGGAGTTATCGTAAAAAAGGAAAAAAGAACAAGAAGCGCCGCCGCCGGATCTGTATCTGATGGTTTGAAAGAGAGATAACAACAGCCGTCAGATAAACTAACACGAGGAAAACTATATCCGTTAAGAAAAGCTATTAGCGCGGCGGGCTAAAATTGCAAAAAACAATCTCGTAAGTTGTCTCTCTTTCCATATTTGGTTCGTTGTATATAATTCAGCAATCTCATTTCTTCTGTCTCTCTCTCTTCGCGGCGAAGAACGAAAGCCAAGCGAGGGGTTTCTTCAAGGGTTTGGTGTGATTGATTGGGCTACCTGGTCTATTTGGATATCCAGGTTTCAATATTGGGTTCTTCTAGAAGCTTCATCAATTTTCTATCTCAGCTTCATACTAACTTTTCTATTGGATTTTAGAAGCTCCAATTTTGTGTCTCCAATATCAATATCAATTAGGGTTTATGTGAATCTATATATGCTTTATTTATTACCCCAAATGCGTTAAATTCGTAATAGGGAATAAATGAGAGTCTCCCTATTGGGTTACAGGGATGTTTCTATGTTGAATTTACTGTTACGTGGAAAATCTTAATATTAACTGTTGGACGAAGGAGAAAATTGGCGTTTTTCGGTGAAATTGAATTTGCCCATTTGTCTACTGAGAACCATAACGAATTAGTTTATCCCGACATTGTGGAAATTGTGAAAGTAGTCTCGAGGTAATGCTATTGATGTCTTTGCATCCAACATGGCGTATCTATACCCATTTGTAGGCGAAAGCCTATGCTTCAAAACAATTAATCAGGACCCTGCCATCTTTGCTTCATTTCTAATTATTGAGACGGATTAAATTTGGTTGGCATGTGCAGACTTTAGGAGTTTATTTATCACATAGTACTTAGTGTTCCCGTACAGTTCACTGGGCAGAGGGAATTGAACAAGTGTTTTAATAAGGGTTCAGGTGAAATGATGGGAAAGTCACGCAAAGTTTCAAGAGATTATGTGTCTGGGTTTGTGCCGGATTATCGCCATGCTGTTGGAACAATGGCAGAATCTGAGGGTTTTGGTAGCTCAGGACGAGTTGAAACTGAAATGACAGTTTCAGATGATTCTTCTGCTCCGAAGAAGAGATGCATTAATTTGAGTGCTAATGATTACAATCAATTTGGTGTACCTACTCAAGTTTTGTCGTTGTCCAAGATGTCATGCTCCGAGAGAAAAGATTTGAAAATAAGGTTGAGGAATGAACTTGAACATGTTAGAATACTGCAGAAGAAAATTGCTTCTTTTAGCTCAAATTTTGGGGTTCTTTCACCTGTTAGTGATATACATAGTTGCAGTGATGGGTGGAGGAGGCCAGGTGCGGAGATATCTCAGAGTTTTATGAAAGAGGCAAAAGTACCTCGCAGAAAGAAAAAGACTGCTCAAGGAAGAAATGGACCTCGAACAAAAGGATTAGGGGCTCGGCGGCCCGAGCCAGTGAAACAGGCCGTCTCAAACACTAGCGTAGTGATGCTTATGAAACAATGCGAGACACTGCTAAACCGGATGATGTCACACCAATATGGTTGGGTCTTCAATGCGCCAGTTGATGTGGTAAAACTAAAAATCCCAGACTATTTCACTGTTATTAAGCATCCAATGGATTTGGGGACCGTAAAATCAAAGTTGATGTCAGGGGAATATTTAAGTCCTTTGGAATTTTCTGCAGATGTGAGGCTCACCTTTAAGAATGCGATGACATACAATCCACCAGGAAACGACGTTCATATTATGGCTCAAACACTTAGCAAATTTTTCGAGGTTAGATGGAAACAGATAGAGAAGAATATTCCTGTAGCAGAAGAAGAACCTTTACCTTCAAAGTCGAGTGTTATTTTAGAATCTGAAAGTGAAGCCCCTTTAGTAGTACCACCTTATAAGAAGAAGAAAATTGCTCCATTTGAAAACAAGGGTAGATCAGAACCGGTAAAGCAAGTCATGAGCGATTTTGAGAAGCATAAACTCAGTATGGAGCTGGAGGCATTACTGGCTGAATTACCTGAAAAGATAATTGATTTCCTAAAAGAGAGCAGCCTTCATGGAAGTCAAGTTAGTGAAGATGAGATCGAGATTGATATTGATGCTCTCACTAATGATACACTGTACAAGTTACGGCAGCTTTTGGATGAGTATCTACTGGATAAACAGAAAAGTCAGGCAAAAGCTGAACCTTGTGAGATGGAGGTGAATAGGATAATGTGATTGCATAGTATCTTACTTCATTCTTTATATTACTTTACAAGATGCCTTTATTTGCATATTAAAGTTATCATATTATTTTTTATATGCTGCAGCTTCAGAATGAGTCTGGTTTTAGCAATTCATCCATGCAGCCAGGCAAAGGTGATTTCTCATTAGTACATGCTTGAAGATTTAGAAGAAGTAGACCTGTCTAGCTGATATATGGTGATTAATAGAGTTTCTGATTCTCTCTGTCTTCTATGTATTTTTAAATTTTTTTTAAAGACAATGATCCAGCAGATGAGGAAGTTGATATTGGAGGAAATGATCCACCTGTCTCAAGTTTCACACCCATGGAGATTGAAAAGGACCTTGTTCGTAGAGACAATAAATGCAGCAGCTCAAGTAGTTCTAGAAGTGATTCAGGCTCTTCATCTAGTGGTTTGTGCTATTAAGAAATTCTTGCATAACTTGTGGCTTTATTTATGTTGATTACAAATTTTGTTTCGTTAGACACAAAGACTGCTTTTTCTTTTTCATCCTTGGCCCTTTTTTGTTTATTTTTTTTATTGCATTTTCTTGTGGGAACTCTTTGCATGTGATATACTTGATGAAAATCAATTTTCTCGTTCTTCAAATAGAACTTCATAGTGTTGGGTGGATTGGTGTTTGGTTCGTTCTGAGAGGGTTGCTGTGTTTTTACAAGGTGGTGGGTCATTTTGTAACTCGTTCTGCCTGTGATGATAATCTTCCTTCTCCAGTATTCCTGATAGGCTTGACAATGGGCTTTACTGTATAACCACTGTATCCATTGAGTTGCCTGCTGTTTCCCATTTGTGTAAATGTAAAAGTATTGGCCAATTTCCTATATCTAACTAAGTTTTTACGGCAGTGCAAAAGAATCCTGTTGGTGTCACCAAAATAAAAAGGAAAAGAAAAAAGAGGAAAAGAACAGTAGAGAAAAGAGAAAACTTTTGTGTATCCCTTCTATCAAATCTGCCAGCACCTCTCACGAATTGACACGTGACCCCCCCCTCCTCTCTCTCTCTCTCTCTCTCTCCCCCCCCCCCTCCTCCTCTCTCTCTCGTACACACACACATACATTTGCTTATATTTGGGTTTAAGGAATAATTTTAGGTTTATATTTGCTCTTGAAATTAGAGATTTTGACATGTAAGTCAGGGACTTTTAATACTGGGAACCTATTTTTTTGAGTTTTGACATCTTTTTGTTAGTCATGTAATTTCAGTGAGCTGTGGAAAATATACTGGTGTTCTTTTTAGTTTGGCAATGAGAAAATTGCTGATGTGATATGTTTCTTTATATGAATTTTGTGATTACTTTTCAACTGGTACCTCGTGATCTCTTTTTTTTTTTTTTGAAAAAGGTAACAATTATATTCTTCAGCACCCAAAAACGGGGCTGGTATCTAATATTTACAAGTACATCCCCTGAAAATCTTACAGAGAATCAAAAAGGTCTAGTAGTGATTCTACATCACCTATCAACTGTTCTTTACACCAAAAATGAAAAAGAGAAATACAAGAACTCTTGATTTTCTGTGTTGAACTGCTCTTGCCTTCAAAGCATCTTGCATTCCTCTCCTTCCAAACTGTCCACCATATGCAAGCTGGAACAATCTTCCACCATTCCTTGTGACAAATTCTTCCCCTAATACTGTTCCAGCTGCATATCAGGCCAATGGTGTCTTTGGGCATTACCCAAACAATACCAGCTAATGCTATAAAGAGCTGCCAACGTTGTCTAGTAATAACACAATGTAAGAAAAGATGCTCATTAGTTTCATCTTCCTGTTGACATAGAAAGCATATAGAGCTGGTCTGAATACCTCTCCTTTGGAGAATTTCTAGAGTGAGGCAGGCTTTTCTTACCACTAACCATGAAAAGCAAATAACTTTGAATGGTGCTTTGATCTTCCAAATGTTTTTCCAAGGCCAAGGTACCTCGTGATCTCTTTAAAATTGTGTTGTTTGATAAGTTCTTTAAAATTATGTGAATGAAGGTTTTTTCTCCCAACATCAATGGATTTACATCCAAAAAAATTATGTGAATGAAGGTTTTAAAAAGCCTCCGGTACCTTTTCCTTCTCAAAAAAAAAAGCCTCTGGTTCCTTTCGCATCTGAGTACTTGTCCTTTGTCCCCACCCTATTCGGATTGTTTACTCTTGAACTAGAATAAGTTGGCGATCTAATCGCTATCCTAGATAAAAATGAAAAAGTTTGCTTAGCATATGCAAATAAATCACAAGTTAATGCTTACATTTAAGCACTGTTTACAAATTAGAATTCGCTTTAAAAGGATGGTCTTCCAGATCCGTTTCCATCTTCTATTTCATATTGTCCTTCTACTTTGTTTTTCTCTTCAATCCTTGACTTTTAGTAGCACAACCTTCAATTGTCCCATTCGTCCTTTTGTTAGGAGCAACATTGTTGAGACCTTAATATCTTATAGCCTGGACAAAGATAAACGTGTGTATTATAGCCTCTCACTTCTAAATCTGATCATGATTTCTTCCTGAGCTGCTCTGCTGCATCTGTATGGCTTGAAATATTGTGGCAAGACTCAGATGGTATTGCTTCTTCCCACTATGGCCTTTACCATTTGATATTGGAAAAAAATTCAGGTGTTTGATGCTTCTTCATGTGGACCCAAATATTGATACTTCCCTAGTAGAAATTCCCCAATAAGCAGCAGTAGTTTAACTAGCAGGAGGGTGATTGCAAGATCTTGCGAGTTTCTATATACATTACAATTGCTTATCATTAATGATGAACAAGGCTTAGTGTATTTTAGTAGCTCTCGCTTCTGTCTTTTCGCCCAACTGAATATTACACCGATAGCTTCCTGCACTGTAAAGAAATTGCTATTTTTCCTTTTTTGCTTATTGTTCTCTATTTTGAGGTACATAGTACTGATAAATTAGATATGTTCTTTTTTTTATCATTAAATTCAACATTTCTTTTGTACATCGGAGACTTGCTCCACATATTGAGTAAGGTGTCCTATGTATTCCTGGTTAATGGAGAGAACAAATTTTGAAGGTATAAGACGCCTTAGCCTTCCACATTCGAACACTTGTATGAAATCAGAAGGTGCAAGAGTTCTTATTCCGCTGGAGTTAATATGCTTTACTCAATTAGGACTTCATTACCTGTTAAACAGTCTGTGATTAAGTGTCTGTGATTAAGTGTACTGTGTACAGTGAACTTGAGGCAGTATTTTTTCTACTTCTCACTCAGATTGTTGGATGCTTGTCTTCTTAGATACAGACTCCGGGAGCTCTTCTAGTGGGGAATCTGATGGTGCTAATGGTTCAATTCCCTTAACCAACCCAAAGGTGTGACAGATGGGATTTGTTGCTTTATTTTATGGGTTCTTTTGCGGCTCATTATCATCGACTTATTTTCTCCCTTACTAATTGATTCTGTTCCTCAGCAGGTGACATTGAGTTCTGGGTTGAGCTTAGAACAGAAAGAGCTCAATCAACAAGAGTCTAGAGGTTGTCAATCTGTAGAATCCATAAGATTTGTTTTCCTGTTGTTTCTTGTAGCTGCACATTTTGGTTCTCTCTGGGAAGTGGGAGATTTTACCAATTTTTTTTTCTCAATATGAGAGTGACAATGTGTTTGCATTCATGTTCGACAGATTCCTTGGATGGCTTTACAGAGCGGAATTCACAACCAAAGTCTATTTTAGGTGAACCCAATGATCATCATGAGGGTAAGCAATGGTAATTGATGAAGAAAATGTGTGCTAATTAGTTATGTGGCATCATCTCACGCCGTGTGCTGTAATCTTTAGGGGAGACTGCTCCACCCGAGAGGCAAGTCTCCCCTGAGAAACTTTACCGTGCAGCGTTGTTGAGGAGTCGTTTTGCAGATACCATATTAAAAGCGCAAGAGAAAACCCTTGAGAAGGTAGGGCTAACAATGGTTGGTGTCACCCTTGTTGGAATTTGATCTGTATGGAACTTTGTTTGGCACTGAAGTTTCTTCTTACCGTATTTTAGGGTGAAGTGTGGGACCCTGAGAAGCTAAAGCTTGAGAAAGAGGAGCTTGAAAGGCGAAAGCGAGAAGGTCTGATTATTTTTACCCTGTACGGATTTCACAATAACATTTTCGGGAGCTTCCTGTTTATTTCTGTCTACTTATGCAGAGAAAGCCCGCTTACAAGCAGAAGCTAAGGCCGCAGGTGAGGCCCGAAGAAAAGCTGAAGCACAAGCTGCTGCAGAAGCCAAAAAGAAACGAGAACTTGAAAGAGAAGCTGCACGCCAGGCTCTGCTGAAGGTAATGATATCCTAGCTGGGGTCAGATTAGTTTTGATCATCTCCTACATGTGCAACTTGTAATTGTATTTTTTCCAATAGATGGAAAAGACAGTTGAAATCAACGGGAACAGTCAGTTTATGAAAGATCTGGAATTGTTTAGAGCTGCTCCAGATACACAATTAGAGAGGTTCACTGAAGAGACAAGCCCTGATCATTCTCAAAATGGTTTTGGTAGTTTCAAATTCAAGGCAAGTGGTAACCCATTGGAGCAACTTGGATTGTATATGAAGGGAGATGATGAGGATGAAGAAGAAAATGAATCACATAGTAATCCAGATATATCAAATTGTCCTGAGGATATATCAAAAGATCCGGAGAAAGAAGAGATCGATTGAGATTTTAAAAACCTGAGCTGATCAAGAAGTTATTACAGGTGATTTCATTCTGAATGCTCGCATGCTTTGACAGGCAATTCTTCGCATGTTCCTCACGATGTTGATTTGAAGTTTTGATGCTTTTCCATTCATTGTTGCTGCAGAAGACGTTACAACAACTATTTGCCAAAAAAGTCCAGTTCACTATACCTTTCTGTTCTCGTTGTTTCTCTAGCTTGTGTATAGGAATCAAGATAAGTTAGTCGCAGTCCAGCCAAAGTATCTGGGAATGCAGATGCTGGGTTGCAAACAGTTTTGGTGGGGTTGACGAATCTAGATTTAGGTTTCTGCTTAATTTAATTTAGTACAAACGATAATTGTCTGGTAGAAGCTTAAGCTTTAACCATCCTGACTCCTGCCAAGGCACTCATAAAGCTCCTAATCCTTATTCTTTTCCTTTTTTCCCGTTTTTAGGACTGATTTTTTGTATTGAGTAAACAAATGGGTATAAATTTGTTTTAAGTTGTAGAAGTTTTCATTCGTACTTGTTGATTTAATTGCTGGTAAATGCTCTGCCAAGCTGAAGCCATAACTGTGCAGAAACTAAGGAGCTGGATTCTTCATTCATTATAAGAGATAACTATGCAACTCTAGAGGCTTCTATTTGTAAGTTACCTACCTTATGATTTTGATACATTGCTTGAATATTTCTTTTATGGTGTAACGGAAATATATTGTACCTATCAACCTAATGGACAAGATCGTCTTCTTCCATGTTAATTTTCCTTTCACAAAGTGTAGTCCGTTTCAAAATATTGTCTTAGTTTAACTTGACATAAACTTTGATAAAGAGGAAAAGACTTTCGAAATATGTGCTCTTAAATAAATTATAGTATTTGTACGGTCTGAAATCTATCATTTAACTTGTGTGGTTATAAATATTTCTTATTAAGGAAATGTTGAATGGTACTAATTTTTTTGAAATACACTACTAAGGAAATAGTGCCAATCTTTTTGAAATAGGAGTATATTAAAGAGGAAAAAACATAACTGTCCAATATTTTAAAATATTCTACAAATTTGTAGCAGCAGTACTTAATTAACATTTGTGGCACCTAAATATTTGCAATCGTAACATAATCCAGGATCCAGTTGGATTCCGGTATTTCCATTGTCCTAACGCCCCTCCTCCTTCAAGCGAAAATCACATTTCCGTTTTGGAAACCCAAGCCTTTAGTTGCTAATTTAATGCTCAACATATGATTTTATCTCTCCTTTCTCTTCCATTCATATTTTGAATTAACTTTGATTTTTTTTACACTTTATCTCTCTCAATAATTATTTGGTAGAATAAATAAGTTTTTTATTGGTATATGGGAATGCTTGCATGACGATGCATATTTAGGTAAATAACCGATGTTTGTAACAATACAAGTATTATATATATTTTATATAATTGGTATACTATATTAAATAATTATTTATTAAATATATTATGAAGTGTATATTAAAATATATTTATTGGTATAATATTATATTATTTTGATAAAGATAGTACATAATTTTAAAAAATAATATATACACGATGTATATTTGGAGTATTAATATAATAATTCAAAATATACCATATATATATTGTATGCGCAGTGGTATTGATTTATCAAAAGACCACTAAGATCAATTCGCCCGCGTTCACCTCTAATAAGAGCAAAGGAAGATTTGAATGTTAGATGAAATTTGGATAAGAGGAGAAAAAGTGTCAAAAATAAATAAAACTAACCCCATGATTTGTGTATTATGTTTATTCATTAATTATGTGCTTAATCTGTAAAAAGAAGTGTTATTTATGGAATAAACAAAGAATGATGCTATTTTTTAAAATAATTCTTAGAAGTTGCTCAACCGTATAAAAATCTCATTAAAATTACCTGAGACACACTCTTCGTTTCTTTCTTCTCTTTATTGTTGACGGTTGAGAGTTGCCGAACTTATTAATGGCCATATTTGTTGGTAGAGTGTTTTTGATTCGGTTTGGATCGGATTTTTTCTAATAAGAAGTCAAATTAAGTAAGTCGGCTTTTTAAATATTAGAACCAAATCAAACCAATTAAGTCATTTTTTTTCTCGATTCAGTTTATGTTATTTTTCGATTATTTGTCGATTTTTTCTTAAATATAAGATATACACAACCAAACATACATTTTGGCGACCATATTTTCAACGTAACACTATCAAATCAATTGCCCTTTGAGAAATCTATTATTTACCAAGATATATTGATGATGATTGAATCAAATAGTGATGAATAATTAAGGACTCAATTAAAACTATATTTTTTTTAACATGAAATAGATTCTTAATTTTAACAAAAGAAAACTACCAATTAAACTAGAATGTAAAGGTAAAGAATTGTACTAAAAGCGCAAACGGTTAATATTTACTATAAAAAAAATTTAAAACTTTGTATAAAAGTATACTATATATAGGTGTAATAATAAATACTATAAAATAACTATTTTTATATTCAGTTTGGTTCGGTTGTTTTTATTTAAAATAAAAACCAAACCAAAATTGATCGGTTTTTTAATTTCAAAACCAAACTAAGAAGTATCATTCATTTTATCGGTTTTGTTTGGTTATCGGTTTAACTCGAATTTTTGAATTTTTATGAACACTCCTATTTGTTGCTACGCCGTAAAGGCGGTGGAATAGGCCCTTAAGTCGGTGGGGCATTGGGCTGCCCTATAGCCCAAGGGCAAGGTCACACTAGGTTATTCTAGAATTTTGTATAAAATGCTAACCTTTTATAGCTTGTATGGCAGCTCCTTTGGCCGACCTAGGCAGATTCCTAGGACTCTCTTATGAGATGCCACCACTTGTTTGTGCTTCCATGGAGCTTCCACCAACATAGTCAGGATTGAGGTATCATTACGGTTGTTGTTACAGTAGTATTACTGAATTCTTGTGGAAACATGACAAGTGGAGCTTCTATGATCATGTATTTATCTCATCAACTATTGTAAATGCAGCTAGTGATGAAAGGCCTAATCCCTAATCATGGATATATGATAAATGTTTTTTATTTCCTCCACCTTCCATTGATAGTGAAATTACTCATTAATTGGTTGTCAAACAGTATCAAGATTATTCTTATTTTGATAATAATATTAAACTGGAATAATTCAAAGAAAAGCTGATCTGTGCTTTATTTCCTTTGGTTAATATTCAACTTAGGGAGTGTTTGGTATAACGAAAAATATTTTTCGTGGAAAATATTTTTTTTCTTGGAAAATAATTAATAATTTTATTTATTTTTCAGTGTTTGATACGTAAATTATTTTCCAGTGTATGATACGCAAATTAAGGAAAATGACATCTCAAGAGTATTCATAAATAACTTAGATACAATTAAAATGAAGCCATGAACTTTCAAACCAACAACCTTCCGAACCTACATTTCTCGTACTTTCGAACCGCTAAGCTTTCGAAACCGCAAAATTTCGAACCGGTAAACTTTATACTTTCTAAACACATAAACCTCCGAACTCATAACTTTTGAACTTGTAAATTTTTAACTTTTAAACCAATAAATTAAAAAAACTAAAAATAAAAAAATATATTAAAAATATATTTTTTGGGGGAGGAGGTGTGGCAGTTCGGGTGGGGTTTCGTGGGGGTGGGGGTGCAAAAATAAATAAATAGAAATTTAAAATTACAAAAAAAAAAATAATGTAAAAAAAAAATTTACAGGAGGGAGGTGGGGGGTGGGGATGGAATGGAGGAGTGGTAGGGTGGGTGGTAATAAAAACACTAAATTTTTGAAGAAAAAAAGATTTTTTTTTTGGGTGACCTAGTGTGGGTGGAGAAGGTTGAGAAGTAGATTTGAAAAATGTTTTTCTTTCTCTTTATAAGACAAAAAATATTTTATCCAATGGAATGAAAATGCATTCATAAGGAAAATGTTTTATTACGAACCAAATATGGCAAAGTTAGATATGTTGACATCAAGCCTAGCACCCACAATATCTTCCTATATATATTACTATGAAAGCCCTCTTCATTTGTGTGGTAGCCTGCATTTCCAAGTAGAACAAACTATTCTTGAAAAGAATCATAAAGGTATAAGAGATGGCAGCCAAAGTAGAGATCATATCCAAAGAAATGATCAAACCATCATCCCCAACAACTTGTACCCTTAGAACCCACAAACTATCACTTCTTGATCAAATTTCACCCCCAGTTTTCACCCCACTAATTTTCTTCTACCAAGATGAACTTGAAAATATCAATCGTTCAACAAATATACCGCTCTTGAAGAAATCTCTATCCGATGCTTTAACTCGATTCTACCCATTGGCTGGAAGGTTCACTGATAACAATTTTATTGATTGCAATGATGCTGGAGCCGAGTTTATTGAAGCTCAAGTTCATGGTCACATTTCACAAGTTATAGAAACTCCAAAAATGGAAGAATTAAGAGAATTTCTCCCAAGAGAAGCATGTGAGATACAGAATAATGATGTTCTTCTAGCAGTCCAAGTTAATATATTCAATTGTGGAGGAATTGCTATTGGTGTGTGCATGTCTCACAAAGTTGGTGACGGTTCGTCTATAGTGACGTTCATCAATGCATGGGCAGCCATTGCTCGGGGAAATCACACTGGAATGGCGCAACCTAATTTTAACCTATCAAGTATTTTTCCGCCACTAGACTTGTCTAAGTCAAGTTTCAAACCATCTATCGGGATAAAGAACGATAAAATTCTGACAAGAAGATTTGTTTTTAATAAGGAAAAGCTTGATGCAATCAAGAAATCGGCTTCAGGATCACAAGTGAAGGATCCCACTCGCGTGGAAGCTCTCTCGGCTTTTCTATGGAAGCACTTAATGGAAGTTTCAAAGTTGAACAGAGACTCTATGAAGATGATTGCCGCTGTGCATGCAGTGAATATTAGATCTCGAATGAATCCAACACTACCAGACCACTCCTTTGGGAACCTTTGGGCAACTGCAGTAGCATTCTTAAGTCCAAAAAGTGAAGAGATATTCGAAATTGATGATTTGTTATACCACTTGAGAAGTGCAATAAGAAAAATTAACAGTGATTATACTGAGATATTACAAAACGGGGAAGAGTTTATGAAAAATATGAGTAAATTAGGAGAGTTATTCTCAAAGAAGGAAGTTGAGTTTTATAATTTTAGCAGTTGGTGTAGATTTCCTGTGTATGAAGTGGATTTTGGATGGGGAAAGCCAATATGGGTATGTACTACAACTTTTCCTTATGAGAATACGGTCATCTTTGTGGGTACAAAATGTGGGGAGGGAATAGAGGCATGGGTTAACATGCTCGAGGATGATGACTTTTCTGAAATTTCTACATGATTTAATTAGCCACTGTTGCACCAACCATGATTTCTCACAGCATTTTGTGGCTTATTGTTTTAGAATTAATTAAAGTAGGTGTGAAAGAATTAAGGACATAATAAAGTGTGTACTTCCACTGTCTATGTTCGTTTTCTTTTCCATAGAAGATAATTATGAACAATATTTGTTTTTAGAAATTGAGTGTATGTTTAGTATTATGGAAAATATTTTTCTTGGATTTTCCTAAGAATAATTGGTTTCGTACTTATTTTTTTGATGCTTAGTAAGGTACCGCAAAAAAAAATTGAGATATAATTTAGGCAAACGTTATATGAAATGAAATAGATAGAGGGTGATCGGTAAGGGGTCTAGGGTCCAAAGTAATTGTGGCGCTATTGGTGAGAGAAGGGTGGTGGTGGGGTGGGTGGACTGGGCTTGGGGATGGGCGAGGGTGGGAGGTAAGTTGTGGGGGATGGGGGATGGGGGTTAGGGAAATGGAGATTAAGGTAGGGTGGGGTAGGAAATAAGGTAGAAAAGTTGAGAAAGAATTTTGGAAAATATTATTTTCTTATTTTGACAAGGAAGTCATGTTCCTCCGATTGAAGAAAATGAGTTTATGATTTTCCAAAATATTTAAACCAATTAAACATGAAAAATAATAGAGAACATTTTCATTCATACCAAACGCACCTCAAGTGTCCAATGCTTTGTCGGCGTAGCAAACGTTTCTTTGGTGTTATTTCTGCATTCTCTTTCGTATATTTTAACTATCAGTTGTCGGGCACATATTTTCCATGTGTAGCTTATGTCAGGGGCTGATTTACATGGTGGCAAGCGGTCTTACGGGACACCGCTTCGTCGAAATTTTTTACTATTTATATATATATATATATATATAAATAATAAGTAAAATAGAAACACAAGATAAAACCATTAAAAGTGACAACACTTGCAACAAAATATCTTAATAGTCTAGTGGTTGTTGTCACACCTCCTTTTTACCGCACATAACGTATAAACGTAATGGTGCCACTATTTAATACAACACCCCGAGAAGGGATATAATAATAATCAGGGAAGGAGTTTTTCCACTTAAAGGACAGTCGGAACGGGATCAATTTATTTAATTATTCAGAGTCGCCACTTGGGAAAATAATGGTGTCCCAAGTCACCGATTTAATCCCGAACCGAGGAAATTTATGACTCTGTATTACGGTCTGCGAAACTAGAAACCTGGATAAGGAATTCTGTTAACCCGGGAGAAGGTGTTAGGCACTCCCGAATTCCGTGGTTTTAGCACGGTCGCTCAACTGCTATTTTTGCTTTTATCTGATTTCTTTATATATTTTAACTATGTGCTTTTAATGTTCCGTTTTTTCATTTTAGAAGAATTGCGACGTCACGAAAACACATTTCGAGTCACACCGCAACCAGTACGCCTGTGACTTTAATGCGTTTCAGTTTCGCCGAGAGCAAGATTTGGGTCACATAAATGCGCACCCGTATTTAGGAAAGTAAATTTATTAACTAACGTGCCTAAAGTAATTCCACATTTGTAATTTGCGAGGGCCATGAAATTTAGCTAAATGGCACGCCTCGGAATCTAAGGATCAATTCAATATTAATTAAAAAGTGAGGCCATGCAATTATCAATTTGTTCATCACTTAACTTTCTCCTAGCCCCTATATCCCTCTCTGAGCTCTTCTTCAATGCTAAAGCATCCCACACGGGTGAAAACAAGCATGAAGATGCCCAATCCAATACAACAAAAGAAGGAAAAACCCACAAATGCAAGAGCTTGAGAAGGTAAATATTCTGGCTTTGTTTTAACAGTTAAACCAAGCAATAGAACCCTTATAGGAAAGAAAGCAGAAACTGATACCACTAGCATGTACACTCTCTTTTGCCGACTCCTATTGATAACCAAATGCAGGATTCTTCTACCAAGCCAGAATAAATAAGAAGTCAGTATGATGGCAAAAAGACCAAGGAAGAAAGTATTCAACAGAGGGTAAATGCAGAGGGCAACATCCTGATCATTCGTAGATCGCTTAACTGGACTAGTGAAATAATGCGGCAATTTGCTAATGTAATCCTCCTTAAATTGCGGTCCAGCCGTAATAAGTATGAGCTGTAGAGCAAAAACCGGTAGGCAAAAGAGAAGTATATATTCAGCTGTTTTGCCATTCCATTTATGGCCTAAAGTACCTGACTTCTGTAAGGAAGCCCGAAGGAGAAACACAACTGTGAGGTAAAGGCAAGGTTCTGCAAAACCTAAGCTTGAAACAATGTAACACTTGCAAACAGTTTCCTGCCCTTTGAAGCTAAAAGTATTCAACAATCTCCCGCCGTCTCTGTAGAAGCTAAAATGTCAGCAAGAGATTCAATAACACCTTCAATTCGAGTTGCAGAATCCAAATGAGATATAATCTTCGAAATCGAAAATTTGTTATTACACAATCCCAATTAGAATCAACGGAAATTCGCTCAATCTAATAAAATTAAACCCTAGCTCTTTCTCTGGATTTTCTCTTCGATTTTCACTCTCTAAATCTTCTCTGGAATTTTTCTCTGAAGAATCCCCCCTTTCGCCGAAAAATCTCCCTTGTTAAATAACCTTCAGCTTGGCTCAAAAATGGAGAAGATGCAGATAGATAGGGTCACGCAATTTGCGTGTCTCTATTGTCTGATGACCTCCGATATTTTTTGCAGAAATGGGTTAGGTTATAGGCGGGTTTGGGCTGGGGCGTGGGTAAATTTGGGCCAGGGTTTATCTTGGATCTGTTTGGGCCTATATGGTTGAGGGTGTTTTGAGCCCAAAACAATTTTTACATTGATTTTCTTTATTGTATTTGCTTGCCTTTGTATCTTTTATTGATTTTATACAATGGGGAGATTAAATTAACAATTAAACTAATTAAAGTCTAAAACTATTTAATAACTATTTTGTAGTAATTTTAAAAACAATGAAATACTATTTTTTGATTTTTTTTTTTTACATTGTTCTAAAATGAATTAATACCTACTAAATGCGAAGTTAATTTTCTAAATGCAAATGCATATTTTTGTATTTTTTAATATGATTTAACATGAATTAACACACAAATCGTAAAAATAAGGAAAAATTATTTATTTTGAATTTTTATGGGAATAACTCAAATATAGGGTAAAAATCATGTGTTCACAGCTGCCCCTCTTTGCTCGGGAACACGAAGAGTTTCCGTGCAAAGATAAGTGAGCAACTATGAACGATTTTTACCCGTTCGAGTATTCCGTTGTGAAGCATTTTGAAAAGCTTTGACCGCACCCTGCTTCAGAGGTTGCCTACATATCCTGGGCTAAACAGGAATCAGGTCGGTGTAGTTCGGGAGTGATGGAGTATCGAGGTTGAGAGTCGAGGTTCCGTCCGAGGCTCCGGTCCGCTGTCCCGTTATTACATCAAAATTGAAAAAGACTAACTAAACCTATCAACTACGAGTTACAAAATTCCTATCTATGAGTCTTCTGAAGCTTGATCTTGAGTTGGTTGGTGCTTCATGCGGACCCTGATCTGAATCTTGATGCTTGTTAGCCACAGGTGTTGGTTCAATCTTCTTCAACTTTTGGATCAAGTCCGGATATATATAGTGCCCATGATTTCAGGTGGGCTCCTAGTTGCTGAGCCTTGACTTGTATTTCTCTTTCACTGGCATTCTTGTTATTGCCTCGACTTATTCAACTTCTTTTCACCGGCATTCTTGTTCTTGCCTTGACTTGTTCAAACATTCTTCAATATGAAGTATTCGTCCATTCTCCAGGTGGACCCCTGCTGTGACAAAATAAACAACCAAAGAAAGATTTTTCTGCCCCAATATGGTAACCGGGCACATCATGTTATTGAATATCAGAATTTCATTTTTTTCTTGTTTATCTTTTAAATGTAGACATGTATGAAATGAAATGAAGAAAAATATTCGCTTGTTATACAGGTGGGCGCCTGAACAGAAATTAAAGTTGCAGAAAAGTATTCCCTTATTATCCAGGTGGGCGCCTGAACAGAAATTAAAAATGCATGAAATGCAGTATAGAAAAGTATTCCCTCGTTAGATAGGTGGGCGCCTGGACAGAAATTAAACATGCATGAAATGCATTAAATGCAATGCAGAAAAGTATTCCCTCGTTATATAGATGGGCGCCTAGACAGAAATTAAAAATGCAGAAATTAAAAACTTTTGTGTTACTTGTGACTGAAGGTTATCTTAGGTGAAAAATTCATCAGACTAAGACATTTAATCTTAGGAGAAAGTTTCAACAGACTAAGATTTTGATTCTCATTGGACTATGTCCATTTCAATGTAATCTCGGGAGGATTATCCATCGGACTGAGTTTATGACTCCAGGAGATAACTCTTCGGACTGGGTCTATTCATTTGTATGGTCTCAAGAGGAATATCCATCGGACCGAGTTTATGACTCCAGGAGATAACTGGGCACCTAACAGAAATTAAACGTGCAATGCAGAAATGTATTCCCGTATTAGAAGGTGGGCGCCTAACAGAAATTAAACGTGCAATGCAGAAATGTATTCCCGTATTAGAAGGTGGGCGCCTAACAGAAATTAAACGTGCAATGCAGAAATGTATTCCCGTATTAGAAGGTGGGCACCTAACAGAAATTAAACGTGCAATGCAGAAATGTATTCCCGTATTAGAAGGTGGGCGCCTAACAGAAATTAAAAATGCATGAAACTAAAACTTGGGTTACCTTTATTGAAGGTTATCTTAGGTGAAAAATTCATCAGACTAAGACATTTAATCTTAGGAGAAAGTTTCAACAGACTAAGATTTTCATTCTCACTGGACTATGCCCATTTCAATGTAATCTCAGGAGGATTAACCATCGGACTGAGTTTAAGACTCCAGGAGATAACTCTTCGGACTGGGTCTATTCATTTGCAATTCAGACTTTCTTAAGCCTTTCAAATTCAACAGACTTTTCTTTCTTTTCAACTTCTTACCTTTCTTTTTCCAACTTCTGATTTTACCTTTCAAATTATGCCTTTCCTTTTCGTTTCAAATTATGCCTTCATTCCCTTTTCCAACTTCTACTTTCATTGACTTCGGCCTTCCTTTTGTTTTCACATTTCATTATCTCTTTATCTTAGGTGAAAAATTCATCAGACCAAGACTTTTATCTTGGGAGAAAGATTCAACAGACTAAGATTGTATCTCACTGGACTATGTCCATTTCAATGTAATCTCGGGAGGATTATCCATCGGACTGAGTTTATGACTCCAGGAGATAACTCTTCGGACTGGGTCTATTCATTTGCATGGTCTCAGGAGGATTATCCATCGGACTGAGTTTATGACTCCAGGAGATAACTCATCAGACTGGGTCCATTTGCAATTCGGACTTTCTTAAGTCTTTCAATTTCAAAAATCTTTCCTTTCTTTTCCGGCTTTTGCCCTTTCTTTCTTTTCCAACTTCTGCTTTCATTGGCTTCTGCCTTCCTTTTATTTTCACATTGCATTATCTCTTTATCTTAGGTGAAAAATTCATCAGACCAAGACTTCTATCTTGGGAGAAAGATTCAACAGACTAAGATTTTATCCATTCATCTTAGGTGAAAAATTCATCGGACTAAGACTTTTGTCTTAGGAGAAAGTTTCAACAGACTAAGATTGTATCTCACTCCGATACTTGCTTCATTCACCTTTCAACTTGAATTGTTCATCTTCAAAACAATTGTATGCTCTTCGGATGACTATCCGATGACAGAAAATTTTTCCTGCCCTAGATTGACAATATCTTTTGCTCCTGTTTCAAAGCAAAGAAAACTCTGTCAGTTTAAAAATGCGGTGATTGGTTGTGGCCTTGAACTTTCCGCTTGAATGCTTGGCCTGTTCACCGGCTATCCATTTTTACTTCTTCTTTGTTCAAAAGCCGCCTTCCTTATGGCATGTATGTTGTTCCTTTCTTGACGGATCCCACAATTCCGATCTTGAAGTCTACAACCTTGGGTGTTTCTTGACTGACTCTTCCCTTTGTCAGAATATATACCTTTCTCTGTTCAAACCCCATGTTTCCATTTATTATATTTTCCCCCGAGTTGGCACTTTGCCGACCTTTGCATCTTGCATGAACCCCAAACGTTTTTATTGTTACCCGCTCCATTGCACATGTTGCTCTTTTGGCTTAAAGCACTGGCCTTGTCTTTTCCTTACTTACGACAATTGTCGTGTTAGCCAAATCTCATCCTGTGCAATTGGAAAGCTTGGTGGCAAATTTCGAAATCATTTCAGTACTTGTTATGACTGACTCGATAAGAAGGAGGGTAAAAACAAAGTGTGAAGAATAAAGAGGAAGGAAAATACTATTCCTAACAAGAAACCTACAGACGAATGACCTAACGGATTTTGAATACCGACTCTAGCGACCTTGACATGCACTTTTGGCCTTCTCCGTATAGCAAAGTTGATGTTCAACTCTTGTTGCAAAGTTCTGCTGTGAAACCGGTCTTCAATACTTCATTTCTTTGATCTGATCCTTAGTCGACTTGTAGCGCCCGTAGGGTTTTCGCCAACAAGCCTCTCTCATTTGATCTTTCAACTCACCGTCGCCCTACGGTGCCCGTGCGGGTTTTCACCGATAAGACTCTCTCATTTTGACTTCTCTCATCTTGGAGTCTCGTGGTGGTTTGAGTTCTTCATTCTCCTTTGTTCGGACTGGAGTGTTGCCCTTGATGTGATTCACCTTTGCTCGTTTGACTCGGCATTTCTTGACGATTGGTCGGAAGGTCTTCCTTTGGACCGTAATGCAGGCTTTTGGATGGGATATAGAAAAAAGGATATAAAGGCTCAAAAATATTTCATCGTGGGTTAAAATTACAACTTTCGGAATCTTATTTATTCGACAACCATAACTTCTGCCCCAGTTTCCTTCTTGGGGGATTTTTTTTTGGATTTTTCCTTTATTGTGACTGAACCTCAATGAGGCTGCCTACGTACCCTTTCGGGATCAAGTCAGACGTAGTTCAGACTACGTTTATATTTATTGTTGCATCTTGACTTCTCCCGATTTTTCTATGCATTCTTTTTCTTTCTTTTCTTTTTTTTTCTTTTTTTTCTTTTCTTTTTTTCTTTTCTTTTCTTTCTTTTTTTTTTCATTTGATTTCCCCACTCAGTCCTCAATTTTTGTTGTTGATTCCGAAAGAGGGATATGAAAGAAAATATAATATGGCTCAAAAGGGGTAGCAATGGACAAAGTGTTTGGATAGCCGAATAAAATGCCTTCGTCATTCCAATCTTCAAAACCTACCAAGTACAAACTACACAATTAAATACCTTTGATTGATTCACATATTTGCCTTGACGACTCTCAGTGCCATTGGGCAACAATCCCGATACCACGAATGGTTCCTTTAGCTTTGGGGTATTTTTGCCTTTGGCTTTAAACCGATGAGGCATGATGCATTTCCAAGGCATTTCTTTATGTTCTGTTTTCCCCCAGTATTCACTTGATTCAGGTTTCACAATATTCCAATATGTTTCATTTCTTGCGAGTATCATTACATCTTCAACATTGCTTCATTGTTAAATTGACTTTTAAAATCAAGCCGAGAATTATGTGCATGTCATGTCACTAAAATCAGTATGAAAAGAACTGTAAAGTGATTAGAAATGGAATGACTAGAAATGACGGAAAACGGAGAGTTGTATTAAACTGATGGATTGAAACAACAAAACGAACAACAAAACTAACAGACTAGACTAGAATTACAAACCTAGAGAGCACTAAACAAATTTATTACTAAAACAAAGCAAAGTGGAAAGACAGAAGGGTTTTGACTCTCAAGACAACGTCCGGATTACAACCCTGAAATAACCCGGGCAAAAGAGATGACACCAAAATATACCACCAAAACTCCAAGAGACGGAGCGCCGTCCCAATTGACAAGCATGGGATCCTAGCCACTGAATTCTGCATTAATGTTGCCAAGATCACTTTCTATTTCAATATCTTCAACTTCAGTTGACCTCCCAAGAAGATTTTCATCACCCACGTCACCGGGCATCATTCCCACAAAATGTGCTCCGTTATGTGCAGATAAAGGAATTATGTGCAATGTTTTGGATGCCACTGCCTTGGACCACAATTATTCCTTCCTGAATCATTCTTTCTATCTCTCTTTTCAAATCCCGACAACTTTCAACATGGTGCCCCAAGGCATTGGAGTGGTATTCACACCTTTTGGATGAGTCAAAACTTCTCGCACGTCGGTCTACCCGATTTGGAGGGACGGGTGCAATCATGCCATGTCGTTTTAACTTCTCAAACAAACTTGCATAGGACTCTCCTATTGGTGTAAAATTATCTTTCAACTTCTGTTCCTTTCCATACCCCTGGCTTGGATGTGGGTTATAAGGTATTTGAAAATTTTGCGGAGGCTGGTAAAGATTTTGTGATGTTCGGGCTCGCTTTCTTGGGTGTTTTGAGGATTGAGCAACATACTGGACTGGTTCAACAGAGTATGGAGGGTTTTGAGGCGGGTAGTAATGCTTAAAGGGGTCATGGAAAACTTGATGAGGTTGCATACACCTTCGAGATGTTCTCATAGGACCTCTTCTCGACCCTGATGTCATCATAATTTCATCATCCCTCCCATTCACATCACTGAATTCACTTTGGACATCCTGAGCCGCATTTTTAGAGCTGCTTGACTTATAATTTTGCCTGTCTTAAGACCATCTTCCACCATTTCTCCCATTTTGATTATTTCTTCAAAGGAGTGACCAACTGCAGATATCATGTTTTGAAAATAATCTGGCTCTTGAGCCTGAAGGAAAACAGTGGCCAACTCGTGATCATTCATGGGTGGCTTAGCTCTCGCTGCCTGCTCTCTCCATTTGATGGCATATTCCCTGAAACTTTCAGTTGGTTTCTTTTTCAGTTTAGAAAGGGAAATGCGGTTTGGGGTGACATCAATATTGTATTGAAACTGTTTGATAAAGGCTCGTGCCAAATCATCCCAGACGTGCCAACCAGATGCGTCCTGATCCCAAAACCATTCAGATTCTACTCCCGAGAGGCTTTCCCCAAAATAAGCCATAAGCAATTCTTCTTTTCTTCCCACACCTCTCGATTGGTTGCAATACCTTTTCAGGTGGGCTATGGGGTTTCCGCGTCCATCATACTTTTCCAGTTTGGGAACCTTGAAACCAGGCGGCAAGTGGACATCGGGGAACATACAAAGATCTCTGAAGGCAACACTCTTTTGACTTGCCATTTCTTGCATGTTTTTCAGCCGATGTTCTAATCTCTTCAATCTTTGGGCCATTTCTTCCTGTACATTCTTTCGGGTAAGCTTCTCAACGTTTGGAGGAAGGTCAAACGAGTACGAGTGGTACTCGGGAGAGTGGTACTGTTCTTGTTGTATAGCAGATTGTGACTCATGAGAAGGTTGTCCTTGGCCATTGGCCCACATTTTGGTCATTTGTTGTTTCAATGCTCCGTTTTCCTCAACCATAGTAGACCCTTGTTGAATTTTCTGACCCTGAGTCTCTTGAGCACTCGTAACAACTTCGATGTCGGTTATCATTTTCCTTGGATCTTGCTTTCCAATTTACCACAACCAACCACCTCGACTTTCTGAAAATTGACAGAACGAAACCACCGGGTTAGCGTTAAGGTATTCCACTTATTGATTTCCTTCTTTTTTTTTTTCTACTATTTTTTTTCTTTTTCCCTTTTTGTGGTTTTTTCATTTTCTTCTTTTTTTCTTTTTGTAGTTTTTCATTTTTTTTTCTTTTTTGGTTATGGAAATGGTCGAATCCTATGTGGATTGCCTACGTATCATGACCCCGCATGAATCAGACCGAGCGTAGTTCTTGCAAATTAATGCAAGAAATAAAGAGATGTTTATTTGATTTTTTTTTTTTTGATTTTTTCTTTTCTTTGAAGGAAAATTACAGAAGCCGACTCCAACTACAAACTTGTGTAGGAGATTTCTACAAGAATAAGAATATTTTTGGTGTCAATTATGAATATTTCTACAAAATTGGCCACATAATGGCTTATTTGACAAAATGACTATTTTTGCAAATTTTATTTAAGAAAGATAAACTTGAAAATTTTTTTTTTATCCTGTGGCTCATGGGGCATCGTTCGGCATCACCATAAACCAACACAAGACTATTTTTCATAAATTGGCCATGTAATGGCTTATTTAGACAAAGTGGCTCTTTTTGCAAAATTTCGGCCATGTAATGGCTTGTTTGATAAAGTGGATATTTTTTTGAAAGTTGAGCGATGACTCAAACTTAATTTTGCGGATACAGCCTTTCGATATTTCCGCGAGGGAATATTTCCAGGATGTGTCCAAAATTATTTCCAAACGACTCAAAGTAGCTATTCTTGCAAAAACGGCCTTCCGGCGTCCTTTTGAGGGACATTCGGCTAATTTTAAGCAAGAATAGCATCACCCGACTTATTTATAACAAAATCAAAAATTTGACATTTTTTGGTTATTTTTGCAAACGGGGTGTGAACCCGAACTTGATTTTTGCGGCTATGGCCTTGCAACATTTCCACAAGGAATATTTCAAGGCTGTGCTCGCAAATTATTAAAAATGATTCAAAGTGGCTATTTTTGCAAAAAACAGCCTTTCGGCGTCCTTTCGGAACATTCGGCTATTTACAAAAACGGCATCACTTTGATTTTATTGACAAAAACACACACATTTTTTTTTTATTTTTATTTTTTTTTTAAAAAGGGGTGGCCTTTCAACATTTCCATAAGGAATATTTCAAAGCCATTATTCAAAAAGAAAAGAGTCAAAGTGGCCATTTTTGCAAAAACAGCCTTCCGGCGTCCTTTCGGAACATTCGGCTATTTTCAAAAACAACATCACTTTGATTTTATTGAAAACTAAAATTTCGACATTTTTTTTTTGATTTTTTAAAAGGGGTGGTTGGACCCGATGAGGGTTGCCTACGTATCCCACCTAATGGCGAGAATCAAACCTGCGTAGTTCGGTCAGATTATTTGACCAATTATTTCAAAAATGTTCCACCTATTTTTTTTCAAATTTTCAAATTTTCCATGTACCTATTTTCTACAAATTATTTTCCTCTCTCTCTTTTTCTCTTTTTCAACAATTTTTCTATCCTCGGGATTTCCGCCGGTCAGCATAACGATCAAGGACAATAAAATGCAACACATAGCATGCTCGGTCTTTTCAATACCGGGTCACCTGTCCTAGACGGACCCAACCCCTGTGTTGAGTCCCCTAAGTCAAATATGATGCAAATAATCGTCCTAGACCTATGTTCAAAATCTTATGGTTTCATGGATTGCTAGGACCGTGTACCCGAGCGGACAACTCGAATCGAGGAGGGGGTTATGTACCGGTGACCCGCGGAGTCAATCGGCTTTGTAACTTATCCGGCCTCTATTTTCTTGATTTAGGGTGACTTTAACAGAAAGGGGAGTCTCAACCAGTAAGCACATCCCCGAGGGAGAAGAGAGAAGGGTTTTCGACACAGTTTTATATACAGTCCACATAATATCAAAGTGATAAAGCACATAGCATGTTGTTCAAATCATATAATGAAGTCAAACAAAAACGCAAACGGCAGTTCTAAGGAGCTCGAGTTCTTAAACCTTGAAATCGAAATTCAGGGTTGGATCCCCAGCAGAGTCGCCAGAGCTGTCACACCTCCTTTTTACCGCACATAACGTATAAACGTAATGGTGCCACTATTTAATACAACACCCCGAGAAGGGATATAATAATAATCAGGGAAGGAGTTTTTCCACTTAAAGGACAGTCGGAACGGGATCAATTTATTTAATTATTCAGAGTCGCCACTTGGGAAAATAATGGTGTCCCAAGTCACCGGTTTAATCCCGAACCGAGGAAATTTATGACTCTGTATTACAGTCTGCGAAACTAGAAACCTGGATAAGGAATTCTGTTAACCCGGGAGAAGGTGTTAGGCACTCCCGGATTCTGTGGTTCTAGCACGGTCGCTCAACTGCTATTTTTGCTTTTATCTGATTTCTTTATATATTTTAACTATGTGCTTTTAATGTTCCGTTTTTTCATTTTAGAAGAATTGCGACGTCACGAAAACACATTTCGAGTCACACCGCAACCAGTACGCCTGTGACTTTAATGCGTTTCAGTTTCGCCGAGAGCAAGATTTGGGTCACATAAATGCGCACCCGTATTTAGGAAAGTAAATTTATTAACTAACGTGCCTAAAGTAATTCCACATTTATAATTTGCGAGGGCCATGAAATTTAGCTAAATGGCACGCCTCGGAATCTAAGGATCAATTCAATATTAATTAAAAAGTGAGGCCATGCAATTATCAATTTGTTCATCACTTAACTTTCTCCTAGCCCCTATATCCCTCTCTGAGCTCTTCTTCAATGCTAAAGCATCCCACACGGGTGAAAACAAGCATGAAGATGCCCAATCCAATACAACAAAAGAAGGAAAAACCCACAAATGCAAGAGCTTGAGAAGGTAAATATTCTGGCTTTGTTTTAACAGTTAAACCAAGCAATAGAACCCTTATAGGAAAGAAAGCAGAAACTGATACCACTAGCATGTACACTCTCTTTTGCCGACTCCTATTGATAACCAAATGCAGGATTCTTCTACCAAGCCAGAATAAATAAGAAGTCAGTATGATGGCAAAAAGACCAAGGAAGAAAGTATTCAACAGAGGGTAAATGCAGAGGGCAACATCCTGATCATTCGTAGATCGCTTAACTGGACTAGTGAAATAATGCGGCAATTTGCTAATGTAATCCTCCTTAAATTGCGGTCCAGCCGTAATAAGTATGAGCTGTAGAGCAAAAACCGGTAGGCAAAAGAGAAGTATATATTCAGCTGTTTTGCCATTCCATTTATGGCCTAAAGTACCTGACTTCTGTAAGGAAGCCCGAAGGAGAAACACAACTGTGAGGTAAAGGCAAGGTTCTGCAAAACCTAAGCTTGAAACAATGTAACACTTGCAAACAGTTTCCTGCCCTTTGAAGCTAAAAGTATTCAACAATCTCCCGCCGTCTCTGTAGAAGCTAAAATGTCAGCAAGAGATTCAATAACACCTTCAATTCGAGTTGCAGAATCCAAATGAGATATAATCTTCGAAATCGAAAATTTGTTATTACACAATCCCAATTAGAATCAACGGAAATTCGCTCAATCTAATAAAATTAAACCCTAGCTCTTTCTCTGGATTTTCTCTTCGATTTTCACTCTCTAAGTCTTCTCTGAAATTTTTCTCTGAAGAATCCCCCCTTTCGCCGAAAAATCTCCCTTGTTAAATAACCTTCAGCTTGGCTCAAAAATGGAGAAGATGCAGATAGATAGGGTCACGCAATTTGCGTGTCTCTATTGTCTGATGACCTCCGATATTTTTTTGCAGAAATGGGTTAGGTTATAGGTGGGTTTGGGCTGGGGCGTGGGTAAATTTGGGCCAGGGTTTATCTTGGATCTGTTTGGGCCTATATGGCTGAGGGTGTTTTGAGCCCAAAACAATTTTTACATTGATTTTCTTTATTGTATTTGCTTGCCTTTGTATCTTTTATTGATTTTATACAATGGGGAGATTAAATTAACAATTAAACTAATTAAAGTCTAAAACTATTTAATAACTATTTTGTAGTAATTTTAAAAATAATGAAATACTATTTTTTGATTTTTTTTTTACATTGTTCTAAAATGAATTAATACCTACTAAATGCGAAGTTAATTTTCTAAATGCAAATGCATATTTTTGTATTTTTTAATATGATTTAACATGAATTAACACACAAATCGTAAAAATAAGGAAAAATTATTTATTTTGAATTTTTTTGGGAATAACTCAAATATAGGGTAAAAATCACGTGCTCACAGTTGTTAGTTTCAAGTACAAAATGAGAGGTGTTGGGTACAAATTCCCTTGGCTCTACAAAATAATTTTGAGAAATCCAACCAGAATAAATTCCATTAAAAAGATATGCTAGACTATTTGAAAATTCGCTCAATTAAACCCGTTTGGACATACGAAAGTTTATTCTTTTTTTAAAAAAAAAAAATAAGTAACACCTACAACTACCCATTTTTTCCTTCCAATAAATTGATATTAACATCAAGTAGTCGTAATTGAGTGTAGTGCTTGCTTTTATTGACCTTCCTTTGCCCCTTCACCATTTAATTAAGTGACTTTGGACTATATTTTGATACTTAAATGAGCCACTGCAACTTCTTTTAGAGATTATTCGTACAGTTAAACAATCAACATGTTTGATTGTTTGTTTCAAATAGGATAATCAAGTTGGGGTGGTTTTGATTTTTTTTATAATTTGTTTTTTTGTCATCAAAATAAAAATTTTATTGATCACCACACAAACCTTTACAATTAATTCCCTCTTATTCTTCATTACTCCCCTAAACAGTCCTAACTGATCTACTATAACTACCCCATAATGATTGTGCTATTACTCTTTTTACAGTAAGCTAACAATCCGCCTACATTAGGATGATCAAGGATATATATGATGGCGCTAAGGCGAGGGTTAGGACGGTGGGTGGCGACACAGACCACTTTCCGGTGGAAATGGTGCTTCACCAAGGATCGGCGCTCAGCCGCCTCCTATTTGCTTTGGTGATGGATGCTCTAACTCGGCATATCCAAGGAGACGTGCCATGGTGTATACTATTCGCTGACGATATTGTCTTAATAGACGAGTCGAGGGTCGGTGTTAACGAGAGATTGAAAGTTTGGAGACAGACCCTCGAGTCAAAGGGTTTCAGACTAAGCAGGTCTAAGACTGAATACTTGGAGTGCAAGTTTAGCTCCGAGCCGAGCGAAGAAGGAGCCGGTAGGGACGTGAAGCTTGGTTCTCAGGTCATCGCCAAGAAGGACACTTTCAGATATCTTGGGTCGGTAATCCAGGGGGACGGAGAGATTGACGGGGATGTCACTCACCGAATTGGGGCTGGGTGGTCGAAATGGAGGCTTGCGTCGGCAGTCTTGTGTGACAAGAAAGTGCCACAGTATCTCAAGGGGAAGTTTTATAAAGTTGTGGTTAGACCAGCAATGTTGTACAGGGCGGAGTGCTGGCCAGTGAAGAACTCCCATATCTAGAGAATGAAGGTAGCGGAGATGAGGATGCTCAGGTGGATGTGTGGGCTTACCAGGTTGGATAGGGTCATGAATGAAGTTGTTCGGGAAATGGTAGGGGTAGTGTGACGACCCGGCCCGTCGTCACGAGAATTACCACCCCGTTATGTTGTAAATACATGTTTTATGATTTTATATCAATGTTAAAGTCTATCGGGTGAGTTAGGAGTGAATTGGATTGAAAATGAGGCATATAGCCTTTGGGAAAGAAACTTGAATAAGGAAAGTCAACCCGGAGTTGACTATTTGGTTAGAGGGCTCGGAATCGGATTCGGATGATTCGGTTAGTTCCGGAAGGTGATTTGTGACTTAGGGGAGCGATCGGAATTGAATTTGGAGGCCCTGTGTAGAAATAGGCTTGAATTGGCTAAGGTTGAATTTTGGCGAAATCCGAACGGTAGGTGAGATTTTGATCCGGGGGTCGGAATGGAATTCCGACAGTTGCAGTAGCTTCGTTAGGTGATTTTGGATGTGGCTGCAAAATTTCAGGTCATTCGGACGTCGTTTGGTCGGGTTTTTGATTGAATGTGTAATTTGGAATGTTTTAAGGAATTTAGGCTTGAATTCGATGCGAATTATGGGTTTTGATGTTGTTAGACGTGTTTTGAGGATTGGAGCAAGTTCGAATAAGGTATTAAGATGTGTTGGTATGTTTGGATGAGGTCCGGGGGGCCTCGGGGTGTTTTCGGATGGTTAAACGGAAGAAAATCATGGAAATTGCAGGTTGAAGAGTTCTGGTTCTGTCATTTTCGCTCCTGCGGAAATGTGGTCGCAGGAGCGAGTCCGCAGAAGCGGATATGGGAGCGCAGGAGCGGGTGTTTCGCAGAAGCGGAAGCCATTCCGCTGAAGTGAGGTCGCTGGTGCGAGCCAGTGATCGCAGAAGCGGATGGGGAGAAAATGGGCATGGTCCGCAGAAGCGGACACTCGACCGCTTGGGCGAGACCGCAGAAGCGGTAAACAGTGCGCAGAGGCGGATGTTTCCGCGAATGCGGATGTTCCTTCGCAGAAGCGGGCCCGCTTAAGCGGCCCTTTGCTCGCAGAAGCGGAAATGGCCGGCCAGGCCTGGAACCGCTGAAGCGACCCTTTGGTCGCGGATACGGGCTCGTAGGAGCGGAAAATATTCTGCAGAAGCGAAAATCGCTGTAAGTAAGTGTATCAGAAGTTAGAAAAAAAATTTCAAAACATTTCACAAATTTTAGGTCTCGGCTTTAGAGGCGATTTGGGCGATTTTAAAGAGAAATTCAAGGAAATCATCAGGTAATCATCTATGGACTTAAACTATGATTAGTATTGGTAATATTATGCAATTATATCATGAAAATGGAGGAATTTGGGGTAATTTATGGAGGATTTAGCCCTAGGCTTGGACTTTAGAAAATCAAGGTTTTGAATGGGCAAATGGAGTCCGAATTTGGTAAAAATTGATATGCTTAGACTCGTATTGAGATGAGGGTTCCGAATATGTGACTTTCGTGATTTTTCGACAAGCGTACCGAAAGTCGGGTTTTGACAACTTTGGGAATTTTGATGTAAATTGAGTTATATTGATTGGGTGTCGTCCCATTGGCCTAATTTGTTGTGTTTCTACTGTATTTGATCAGATTCTACACGTGCGGAGCTTGATTCTCGTGGCAAGGGCATTGCGGAGTAGTCGTCGCGCCGTATTGAGGTGAGTAATAGATGTGGGTGATGACCAGCGGGTTCGAAACCCCGGTATACCACTTTGTGACGCTGTATAGCGGCGAGACACGCACACTCTCGAGAGTGCGGGGTCGATCATGAATTGGAGACTATATATTAGTCCAACCTGTTGATACTGTATTATTGGCTATTCTAGAGCCGTCGAACCTCCTTCTCGGATGGTTGCATATATATATATATATATTGTGATAATGGCCACTCTTGAGCCGAGGAACCCCCTTCTTGGGCGGTTGAGTATACATGTGGGCCGTGAGCCAGTTATTGGATCCGCGAGGATCGTTATCATTGTCTTATCATATAGACATGCTAGTTTACTACTAGTCCGCAGCTATTTTTGTTATCATGCCAATTCCAATCTTTGGAACTTGATATTACTGTTTTCCAACTGAAAAATGATAAAAGAGTTTTCAAAAACTACTTTTGAGCCTGCGAGGCTGTATCTGCATATTAGCTGACTAGTAGTGGATCGGGCTGCACGCCGCAGCGAGGTATATGTTGGATCGGACTACGCGCCGCAGGGATATCTCTATGAGATGTGCTTGGGCTGTAGGAGCCCCTCCGGAGTCTGAACCCCCACGGTGAGCACGGGTACCCAAAATTGGAGTCGGGCTACACGCCGTAGCGGTCATATCATGCATTGTATTGCATTTAACTACATCTGCTAGCTGTTATGCTATTTATTGGTAATTGTTGGAACAGGTACAGTGAAGATTGATTCTATGACAGGGTAGCTGATTATAGCTTTACATAGTGCTTTATTGCGGATTTCTTATCTGCGTTGTCTTACCCTTGTTTATTACCACTGAGTCTGGCAGTACTCATTTTACTCCCTGCACCTTGTGTGCAGATCCAAGTACCTCTCAGCGGTGATCCAGTAGCTGTGCGAGGCGACGTCTGTGGGATATACGAGGTAGCTGCAGAGTCTGCAGGACCCGATATTCCTTCTTACTGTTTTTTGATTTTGTATTGACATTTCTTTCCGCACTTGGTATTTTGTAAACCTTTATACACTCATGTTCAGTAGAGGCTCATGACTCTTGACCCTTGGTCTATGGGAGTTGATGTATTATGGGACTTGGTTCCCCGTTTTCGTTACATGTATTGCTTTTATTTCGTCAATTACTATGCCTAAATGGGTTAAAGAGAGCTTCTTGCTCCGTGGTTGATATGGATTGGTCAGGCTGGCTTAGCAATGTGTTGGGCGCCATCACGACCGGATTTGGGGTCGTGACAAGTTGGTATCAGAGCCTAGGTTTACTAGGCCTCATGAGTCTTGAGCCGGTTAGTAGAGTCTTGATGCACCGGTGAGGAGTTGCGAGCGGCTATCGGTAGTTGGCGCGAGTCGTGGTAGAGGGAGGCCCAAGAGGTATTGGGAGGAGGTGATTAGGCGAGACATGACTATTATGTGAATTTCCGAAGACACGGCTCTTGATAGGAAAGTCTGAAGGTCTAGTATCAAGGTTGTAGGTTAGGGGTTACTATTATTTCGTGGGATAGGGATGGGTCGAGGCGGGGGAGGATTCCTGATAGGTCAATATCTCTGTGAGTACTCCTAGAATTACTAATGCCTTTTGTTCATGTTGTTGCTTTGTTTACTTTGCCCTTTTATATGTCAGTTTTTTGTGGTTTATTCTCGAGTCACTAATGCCTTTTCTTTTTTCTTTTGTTTTGTTTTTGTTTTTTTTCCTTTTCTCGATCTTTCGCCGAGGATCAACTGGAAATAGCCTCTCTGTCATATCGGGTAGGGGTAAGGCCTGCGTACATATTACCCTCCCCAGACCCCACTCGTGGGACTATACTGGGTAGTTGTTGTTGTTGTACAGTAAACTAACAATCCATACTCTTTCGTTTTGTGTTATTGATCTTCTACCCAGTATGTCATGAAACTTCTTTTTCATTCCTCCTTGATAGTGTTAACGGTCATACCCTGGGAGGAAAAGAATGAAGGAGCTTCAGCACTAGACCCCAACTCAAATGCATTGTCAAGCCTAATTGTCTTAACAGAAGAGTTGAATTGATTTTGAACAAAAAATATGAAGGATTTCAAAAGAGTGAATGCATTTGACTTAGTAGACAGTAAGTGAGTCCAAGTGGCCCTTGAAAAATCATCTACAATTGTAAGAAAATATCTGAAACCATTGTAAGTTTGAGTATGATAAGGGCCCCATAAATCTACATGAACACGTTGAAAAGGGCTGGTGGTTTTAATAGAACTATCAGGGAAAGAAAGCTTTTGCTGCCTAGCCATAGGGCAAATATTACAAACAAAAGACTGTTTCTTGGACAACTTGTCTTTAATATAAGAAATTGATTTCATTTTGTTAAAAGGCATATGACCAAGTCTGACATGCCAAAACATATCAAAATCAAAAGTAGGAGGAGCAGATTGCACACCAG
Source organism: Nicotiana noctiflora (assembly GCA_032618575.1). Taxonomy (NCBI): domain Eukaryota; kingdom Viridiplantae; phylum Streptophyta; class Magnoliopsida; order Solanales; family Solanaceae; genus Nicotiana; species Nicotiana noctiflora. Next base: position 46,938 of record JASVEL010014047.1, read on the forward strand.
TAGAAACAGTTTTATTAGCTTCAATGGTATTTACAGTGTTTGTGGAAATAGAATCAGATGAGCAACTAACTAAAGTAGCAGAAACAGTAGAAACAACATCACCAACCGAAGTAGCAGAAGCGCAAGGCAGGAAAGAATCAGCCTGGAAGAGGTAGAGCCCATTGGAGATTCTACCAAGAACCAGAGGCCTCTTCAGAGAAGGGCCCTGTAAAATACAATCATAGGATGAAAAAAGAGCTTTACAAGTCAGTTGTAACAGAAGTTGATATAAAGAAATCAGGTTATATTGAAAAGAAGGCACAAACAAGACATTATGTAGAATTATATGACTAGACAGAGGTAAGGATCCCGAACAAGTCACTTTAACCCTATAACCATTTGGCAGGATCACTAAGTAAGGAGTTACTAGGGGTTTCAGGTTGATTAAGAGAGATTTGTTATGTGTCATATGATTTGTTGCACCAGAATCTATTATCCAAGGATCACCTTCTAATCTAGACACATTGCAAGTAAAAACACAACAGTTTCTAACATCAAGGAAGTGTACCAAACATGCAAAATTAGCAGATCCAGAAATGTTAGTGTCTTGTGGTGAGAGCTTGGTTTAATGGAACAAGTTCAGCAAATGTTCATATTGTTCCTTTGTAAAGCCATGATTATTGTTGGTAGACTGCTCAGAAAGATTATCAGGAATATGAGCATCAAGGGTAACTGCATTCTGAGAGTCTGATACATGAGCATAAGCTGCAGTCTTCTTGAATTAGTTTGATTGAAAACTGTTAGGAGGACCACCATTGGGGTAGCCATGCACTTTGTAATATTTTTCTATGGTGTGGCCAGTTTTTCTGCAATACTTGCATATCAAATTAGACCTTTTGGATTCAAAAATAACTTTCTGCTGGTAGGGCCTTTGCATTGCAGCATTAACAGGTCCAGGATATGATTTCTGAACATTTGTTGAGAAAGAAGCAGTCTCAGGAGAAAAAGAAGGTGCTAAAGATTGAATCTCACATTGACTTTCATCGTTGAGTAGCATAGAATATGCAGTATCAATGTCTGGAAGAGGTTTCATTGCTAAAATATTCCTCCTGATGATAGTGTAAGTGTCGTTTAACCCCATTAAAAGCTGGTGCCAATTTCTGATCCTCTTCCAATTTTTAAAATGCTTCTTTACACCCACACACACAATTAGGATAGGTGATCGAGTAAGCTAGTTCAACCTATAATTTCTTGATTCTAGAGAAATAGGCAGCAATGTTTGAGTTTCCTTGAGAGAGGGAAGACAGAGATTTGCGAATTTGATAGACTTTGGATCCATTTGGTTGACCATAGCGTTTTTCTATATGTTTCCATAGTTTGGCAGCTGACTTAGTATACATTACACTCTCTCGAATATCAGATTCTAAACTATTCAAAATCCAAGCAATCACCATATCATTACATCGGCACCAAGCCTCAAACAGTGGTGAATTAGATGCTATGTGTGTAAAATAAAAAATGGCTATTGCTTAAAACAAAATTACAAGTATAAATATGACTAAGTAATAAAGTCTTCCAGGTTGTGGGCCATTGGGCCTTTGTATTTGATGTGGGCTGAAGTGAAATAATCATGTTGTCCAACACATTGTCGCACCCTCATATTCATCCATACCAGCACTGCCTATATACATATTTTTGAAAATGGCCATTCGAAGTACAAGTGTTCTGTTGTTTCCATGACCCTCCCCCCTCCCCCCCCACACACACATATTGCACAATTAGTTTCTTGACAAATTCCCAGCCGAGCCAGTGTCTCTCTTGTTAACTACCATCGATGCATAGCAAACAAACATATGAACCTATGATTTGGGGTATTGCATTTGTTCCAAACCCGATTCTACCATCTCAGTCCTCTCTACTTTATTTCCTCCATTTGCAACCACTGCTTATCGTGTAATGTCCATTCAGTGACAGCCAGCCCCTGGACATATACAATGGCAAATTTATCTCGAATTAGGCATATTTTCCTCCAGTACCAGCAACAATCATGGGAAGGTTGGTACTGATCGTGACAAACTCAACCCGAAGGTATGAGTGGGCAATCGAACTCTTACCCGTATAGTGACGGGGTCAATTTCCACAAGGAGTTAGAATTTTGGAGTGATAATAGTGTTGCACTAGAGTGGAGTCTTGACTTCTAGATTAGCTTCTAACACCTTTTGTGTTTTCAAAGTGTCTACTATTTTGTTTTCTACTATTGAATTATGAAATTATGCTAACGACTATTTCGAAGTATGATTTTTCTAATGGAATAAAAGGGACTAGGGAAGTAGCTCTCACCTAGGTGAGATAACTAACGGATATAGATTTTCAATGCGGGGATGATACATGGGATATTAGGATAGCCGTCGCTCTTTACTCTCATTCTCACACCTCTCGGTAGAGAGAACAATTTTACTCTATTGGCTCTCTCGAGACCAATTGGGTAGGCCAATTTGCCCAAGCAACTCTAGGCTCAAGTAGGGTAATTACTCTCTCGAGATTATTACCCATTACTTAGGACTACCATTCTCATGGGTCCATCCTAAGTTCTTGTTGGGATTGAATGAGAGGTTTTAGCCCCTCTTTCTCAAGTAGAGACCCAACCCACTAATGTAAACTTCATGTTTGCAACCAAAAAATCCAAATTAAATACATTCATTCAACCCAAAACCAATTACCCATAATCATCCATGCATTTAATCACTTAACCCATCAATTACCCACACTAGGGTTGGGCTACTACCCTAGCTATGGGGTTTAGCTAGACATGGAAAATGAAGAAGAAGAAGAGATTAAAGCTAAAAATGCCATAATAATTAATAGGAAAAGAGCATCAAGATTAAACTTGTACAAAAATAGCCTAAAATAGGCGTAAAATGGTTCCTCACGAGCTCTGCCGCTACCCTGTATTCTCTGTTTTTTCTAAAAAAGAAAAAGAAGCTATTTATACTACCTAGTAATTTTCGGACAAAAATGCCCCTACAGGGCTCATGCGGACCGCACACTTTTGTCGTGCGGCCGCGTAGGGTAACTGGGCTGTTGACGGTCTCCTTTGGAACAAGTACGCGGACCGCGTACTTTTGACACGCGGCCGCGTGAGAATAGTGATGCGGACCGCATACTTTTGTCATGCGGCCACACTGTGCAAATCCTCTGCTTGTGTGGTTTCTGATCCTTGATACATGCGGACCGCACTGATATGTCTGGCGGCTGCGTGAGCACAGTAACGTGGACCGCATACTTTTGTCATGCGGCCGCGTGGGTTTTATCTGCATTTGAGGTCTCTCTGGAATTCAACTGCGCGGGCGCACACCAAATCAGTGCGGTCCGCGCAGCTCTTGCTTGATCCTCTTGTGTCTCTGGACTAGCCTGTGCGGCCGCATACCAAAACAGTGCGGTCCGCACAGGCTTAACTTGATTCTCCAGGGTCTCTGAACTATCCTATGCGGCCGCACACCAAAACAGTGCGGTCCGCACAGGTTTCCTTGAAGTCCTTCATTTCTTTTGTTAGCACTTTGCCGGTTTCACTCCTTTTTGAGCCGCTTTGATGTATTCATCCTCTATTTGCGCAAACCTGCAAATGAACGCACTTGTAAGCAATTCGGAGCCATTTAAACACATTTTCATGCACGAAGCTAAGGTGAAGTTGGGTTCAAAATCATGCAAAATTCCTAGTTATCAACTCCCCCAAACTTAAACCTTTGCTTGTCCTCAAGCAAATCAAAACTAAGACTTATCCTTCAGAGAAAAGACACCTATTCACCCTAATTTGTCCGGGGGTAACCTCACAAACATCAATTGGGACTAACAATTGCCCCTAATTCAAATGTATCATTGACACCCTTTTTAAGCATTTTTGGTTCAAGTGTGACACAAGAGCTTCGAGGGTTGACTCGATCCATCAAGGAGCCTTTCTCAAACACTTTGGTTATTGTGGGCCCCAAACTCACACATCCTCGGCTCTCCCCAAGTGCATCTCACCTTTTTGGGTATTTGCACTCTATATCACTGTGGAGAATTTCGCACTCGCGCTCTCAAGGAAGAGACCCTAAACCCGACACTAGATACCATAGGCTTGCCCTTTATGTAAGTATCCACTAGTGTAGGCTTTTCTTGACTTGAGATCATATAGGACTTTTTGGGAGTCATTGTGAAAGCTTTTTTTTGGGTAGGGTAAGACTTTGGTTCTTAGTGGTTCAACCTTCCCTAAAGCATTTCTTTTGATTCATTCATAGAACGCCTTCTTGACTATTTCTGGCACTTCCTCTTTTAAGGGGTGAAAGAGAGGCACTATGGCACTCTTCCATTTTGCAACTTGGCACTATCTCTTTGATCCATTCATTTTTATTTGTCCTTCTTCCCTTTTAACACTTTTTGGTCTCCCATGGGTCTTTTTTCAACTTCTCACTTGTTTTTCTCTTTGTTTCCTTTTTCTTCATGGCTTTTTTTTTCTTTTTCTTATTGCATTTATGCCTTTTTGCCATTTTGGTGCCTTCCTTGTTTGTATCTTATCTTTCCTCCCCCAAACTTATGCTTTTGCAATCACTTTAAGGGAAAGTCTTTGGGTGCCAAGAGAAGGTCTAAATTGGGTATAGGCTTGCACTTTGGTTTTTGAAGAAATAAGGCTTTAGGCTCAAATGGGTGACTAGGGATTCATTTATTGGTAGGTGGGAAGGAATGATTCATGCTATGTTCATTTGGATCAAAAGTGGCCTACATTCACTTCTTAAGTCAAGTTTCACCTACGATTTCGCCTCAACAAACATTCGGGGCAAGTTCTAGACCATTGGTACGATGCTTGGGCTCACAATTCTACTTTTTCACCACACTTTACACTCAGAGATCACCAAGACATAGAGTCGACGGCCCACAACAACCTCGGAATAGATTCGAGCACACTTTGGTCTATATGACCAATCAATGGTTGTTCGGTCAACACAAGACTCTCAAGGCCACAACTTTCACCAATCTAGACAAAACTTAATGTCTTTGACCATAAGATCGGAGACAAATGTGCTAGGCCCAAGTGAAGTTTGCCCGAGGTACCCTTAAGAAAAACAAGACTGACTCAACTCTTAAGAAAGTTGTCACGCTATCTATCATAGGGAAGAGCCACCCGGTTCACACAATACTTTACCCTTGGAAAGAACAGTGGCATTAAGAAAACCAAGGGTTTATTGAAAGCTTTAAAACAACACTAATACTTCTACAAGAACGACCAAAAGATGAAAAAGAACAAATGAACTATGAAGAAGGATTCATATATACAATCAAAAGAGTGTAAAGGTAGTCAAATATGTACAGCTCAAAAATCAAAAAGTAGGGCACACCCCCACGAATAAAAGCTAGCATTGTCCGCAATGCTAACTATAAAGTAAAGAACAAGGATAAATGATAGAGATGGCCCCTCAAGCCTGATCAACATGGTGGCTCTGACTGGCTCCCTCGTCTGCTGTGGTAGTGAGGACCTCAGACTGGTCCCCAATCTGCTGTGGTGCAACTGTGACATGTGCCTGCTCTGGAGGAGGCTCATGTTCTGCTACTTGGTCCTGCTATGGGTGCACCGGGATATCCCTCAGGCTGCTCGGGCTGCTCAGGAGCTACTCTGATGACCACTCCCTCAGTGTTGGGGAGCTTCCTCTTCTTCCGTGGCCTAAGCTCCTCCTGCGGCTGCTCTGGCTGTGGCTCTGAGGATGGCTCACCAAATAGGAGATCAAGTGGCAACTGGTCAGCTACCAGTTTGTCCACCTGCTCCTTAATCTCAGCCACTGACTCTGTCGAGGCCTTGGTCTTCCTCAGCTTACGGTGTTCCTTATCAAGGCTTTTGAGTGCCTTGCTATGTGCGTCAACCGCCTTCTCCAAAGAATCCTGCTTTTCCATCATCTTTTCCTGGTTGTCCAGGATTTTCTTCAATGTCTCCTTAATAGAAGCTGGGACCTCCACCGTCACAGGTATACTGTGGGACTGAACCACTGTCGTCAATGCAGACAACTTGGATGTCGCAGCTGACATCCAATTGTTCATTCCTAGAGAGAGCATTTAACACATCAGTTTAACTAGAAACTACCTTATGTGCAGAAAGAGGTGTCTTTCAATTTTTGGGGATCTTCTTCGGGGCAGTGAACCGGGGTTTTGTCAAGGCGTGCTATCTCCGACCTCTACTTTGCAACCTCGAATGATAGTCAAAATCCGAAACAAGCACGGCGACGCCTCTGTTATGGTTCGACAAAACCAATAGAGGTTGAACGAAAACGAACCTTTAGAGTGTGGCTCTAATGGGTAAAAAAGAAAATCCAGAGAAGAATGGCGAGGAAAGGAGTATAAAAGCGACAGGTCCTAATGTTTAAAGCCAAACGAAAAAGTGCTGAAAATTTCCACCACATCTAGTATTTATAGGTGTAAATTTTGAACTCTTGGCTTCTTTGAGCGGGAATTTGAAATATAGATACGAAAGAAGTCAAACAGATCCGTCTGAATTTTAACGTTGAAGCTTTTTGGATGTATTCAATCTTCACGTGATCCTTTAGTGATAGAGAGATACGCTCTGACGCGTAGGGATTTGGAGGTCAAGACTTTGCTAAAAATGGAGGAAAAGAACAAGAGAGAGCTCTGCCATGGCAGAGATTGAAAGCAACGATGGAGAGGGGAGCGTCTATTTTGGTGAGAGAGGAACTAGGGTTTCTAGAATAATCTTTGTGGATTGGATTTTTGGGGCTTAATAATCTGATTGGGCTGATTGGGTCCACTAGCCGATTTGGGCTTGCTCAAGATGGGTTTAGTTGTAGAGGCAAAATTGGGCTTAATTCACTGCTTTCTTTCCTACAAATTTCTTTAGAATCTATTGACAAATTTATACATGAACAATATTAAGTAAGTAATTTGAAATAGTAACAATACTAATTGCACCGATAGTATTAATAATGATAATAAATAATAATTATAATTTAACAATATTAATAATAGTAAAAGTAATAATAATAATAGTGTAGTAGTAATAATAATAACAAAAACAACGATGCTAATTATAAAAAATAACTATAGTAATAATAGTTTAATAACCATGATAACAACAAATAAGTTGTGTTGGAAAATAACAGAATGCCTATTTTTATATCATTATTAATATTAGAAGCTTAAGGAAACAGTTTGGAAGAAATGAGGGACAAAATTGGATGTCAACACTTACCAGATCAAGGAACAAAGGTTGCAGAAGTATCAGGCAGAAATCCACAGATTGATAACACAGCTCGACGAACGCCGTTTTGAACAAGTTCCTAAAGCGCACAATGCTGAAGCAGACAGCCTGGCTAAGCTGGTTGCGGCCACCACAAGCCTAAATAAAGAGAGCATTGTCACTCTCCTCCACTCGGCAATCGATCACATAGAGGTACTCTCCTTACATTTAACCTAGGACTAGCGCAACCAATTTCTATGATATTTACAAGACGGAACCCTGCTGCCCTAGAAGAAGGAGGCCAAAAAGCTCCGCATGCAGGCGGCCAGATACTGCATGATAAACGACGAACTCTACAAGAGGACCCTTGGAGGACCCCTAGCCAAATGCCTAGGCTGCAATCAAGCAACGCCGGTACTAGAGAAAGTACCCGAAGGCCATTGTGGTGCCCACACAGGTAATCAAGCACTCGTACGTTGCCTAGTATGAGCTGGATATTACTGGCCTACTATGAAAAAAGATGCCGCGAAGTACATCCGCAGATGTGAAAAAGGTCAAAAGTTTGCCCTCATGATACACCAACCAGGAGAACCCGTCCATTCGGTCACTTAGCCTTGGCCCTTCATCAAATGGGGAATAGATATAATCAGACCGCTACATGCCGGACGAGGAAAGGTACGCTTTTTATTAGTTTTAACTGACTATTTCACAAGTGGGTAGAAGCAGGTGCTTACACACAAATTCGCGAGCAAGAGGTGATCGCCTTCATCTGGAAGAACATCATCTGTCGTTTCGGCATCCCCAAAGAAATTACCTGTGCCAATGGGCGACAGTTCATCGGTCAGAAAATGACCGACTTCTTCGTCAAATGGCACATCAAAAGAATACTCTCAACACCATATCATCCTGCCTCCAATGGCCAGGCAGAGTCGTCCAACAAAACCATATTCAATATATTGAAGAAGAAGCTCGAAGATACCAAAGGACTGTGGCCCGAGCTACTACCAGAGGTGCTATGGGCACACAGAACCACCCCTAAGTCGTCAACGGGAGAAACGCCTTACTCTCTGGTCTACGAGACTGACACCATCATACCAATCGAAGTAGGCGAGTCGAGTTTAAGGTAATCCCACACAAGCGGAGCAGAGAATGATGCGAATCGACTCCAAGAACTCGATGAAGCCGAAGAAATAAGAAAAATGGCCCACATTAGGCTGGTAGCCCAAAAATAGCAAATTGAAAGATACTACAACAAGAAAGCAAAAATTCGACCACTCAGAGAAGGCGATTACATACTAAAAGCCAAGACACTAGCATCCAAAGACCCCAGCGAAGGAAAATTGGGAACCAATTGGGATGGACCCTACAAAATCACCGCAACATCGGATAAAGGCTCATTTGGACTAGAGACCATGGAAGGGAAAACGCTCCAAAACAACTGGAACATCTCTCACCTCAAGTATTTCCATTTCTAAGGAGTATCCCCCGAGTCGTACTCTTTTTCCCTCATCCGAGTTTTGTCCCAATCAGGTTTTCTTGGAGATGTTTTTAACGAGGTGATGAAGGAGATGCTCAGAAATGCTTACGAGGCTAATCTATAGTCATTTTTCTAATTAGCACAACAGGTGTATCAAAGGGACTAAGGCTACGACCATCTCCAATGTATGAAAGGCTACGGCTATTTCCAACGTACGAAAAGCTACGGCCATCTTCCATGTATCAAAGGCTACAACCATTTCCAATGTATGAAAGGCTACGGCCATCTCCAATGTATGAAAGGCTACGGCCATCTCCAATGTAGGAAAGGCTACGGCCATCTCCAATGCACGAAAGGTTACAACCATCTCCAATGTACGAAAGGCTACGGCCATCTCCAATGTATGAAAGGCTGCGGCCATCTCTAATGTATGAAAGGCTACGGCCATCTCCGATGTATGAAAGGCTACGACCATCTCCAATATATAAAAGGCTACGGCGATCTCCAATGTATAAAAGGCCAAGGCCATCCACAACATACAAAGAGGCTACTACCATCTCTAACGCATAGAAGGCTAAGGCCGTCCACATCGTACAAAGAGGTTGCGGCCATCTATAACGCATAAAAGGCTAAGGCCGTCCACAGCGCACAAAGAGGCTACGACCATCTATAACGCATAAAAGGCTAAGGCCGTCCACAGCATACAAAGAGGCTATGGCCATCTGTAATGCATAAAAGTTTAAGGCTACCCACAACGTGCAAAGAGGCTACGGTCATCCATAACGTGTAAAAGGCTAAGGCCAATACCAGAGTGACTGATTTAATTCGACCAACCCGACACAATCGAAACCAAGGGAAAGGTAACAGCTTCCCTAAAGCAAATAAACAGCTAAGGCCAGAGTCAACTCAGCCTAACCGTGACAAATTAACTCGACAAAAATCGACACTATGCAATAAGTACGCAAAATAAAAAGTATGGAAAGAATACATGAAAGCAAAAATATATATGCACGATTTCCATTTACTCCAAAAATTACATGTACAGTTATTTACAAGAATCATGTCCCTCCGAATGCAAACAAAAATACCGCCTAACTTCCACTTTGTTCATCCCCACCACCTCCCGGTGCACCAGCTGGTCCATTACCATGCTCATCGCCACCCTCGACCCTGAACAACAAAGAAATCCAAGACCCCGTGCCTAATTGATTCACGTCTGCAAAAGTATATCCCATCGGGCCTGGGGAATCAGGGTTATACCCGTAAGCTTCCCGGGTGACCTTAACCAGACGACGTTAATCCTCGACTTTCATCTCAGTAGCCCTGACAATAGCCCGCAACTCTTCAAAAATTGTCCGCCTAGCCTCGGCGTACACCCACATGTCATGCACTTCGCGAGATACATCATCGGCATGTCCGGCCGCTATCACCTGCTGAAGAGCGTCAACTCCAACTGCTTTGGCCCTGAGCTTGGCGGATAAGGCATCAACTTTGGCACGCAATTCAGTAGCCTTTGCCATCGCCCCACGGCCGATCTCCAACTCCTCTTCCTTCACCCGAAGAAGATTCTCCAGCTCAGTATTTCGAGCCATAACAACTATTGAATCTGTATCCACCCGCTCGAACTGAGCTGTATGCTCTCGCAGTTGAGTCTTTGCCTACTCCAAACCCTCGTGAAACACGCAAAACTGTTGGTCCTGGGCATAGAGTTCCGCCAACATTTTGTGCTTGTTTCGGACCTCCCTGTATTCCTTATCGCCCTCCTAAGGGTGGCATTCCTTCTTTGATCACGCCGGCCTCTCTCTACTTCCAGAATGAGGGTCTGAAAAAAGGAACACAACCTAAGTCAGAGCAAGCCTAAAGGCCTATAATAAAATAACAAGAAATAACGACAAATCTTACATGCAAAGCTACGTTGGTGACTCGGCGGGAAGGTCTCAGTCTCAGCAGCCGCGCACATTAATGTCATGTCCGCCGTGGCTTGCTCACTATCCAGCAACAGGTTATACCTCGTTGGGATCACAATCTGACGGTTATTCCCTATCACTGCCATGTCCACTCGAGCATGATCCCCTCGCGGTACATCCGCTGATGTGGGAGCTCGCCCAGAATCCGTTCCTTCCCCGTCAGCAGCCGCCTCGGTGACGACCGGTATATCTCCTCATTCAACTTGTGAGGAAGCAGTATCGACTACGACCTCCCTTAGAAGGGCCGCCCTCTCCGGGCGAATAACATCACCCATAAAGACCGGCCTCAACTCAAGACGGCGGATAACTGTCCTCCTGTGCTCCATGGCTATACCTTTGCCAAAAAGCAATCGGCGCCTTTTCCGCTCTGGCAGCTCGTCGCCTTTGGAAGACTCCTCTTCGGCAGAAGGAGATGGAGGCGAAGGGGTCTCCTCATTCACAGGTTCGATTACCGGCTCGACTACGGGCCGAGTAGCCTTAGGAACGTCCCAAATAGAGGGCTCCCGAATCGTACCCTCGCCCTCGGAACGAGTGACATCAGAAACATCCTCATTAGATGCCTTCACGGCTACACGCTCGCCCTCAGGCTGAGTAACCTCGGGAACGTTCCCATCTAAATGCTCCTGAACTACGTGCTCATAGTCGGAGTCCGCCAACGAGGAAGCTACAGAGTGACATCCTCTCCTCCTTCGTGGGACACTCCGGGCTGCCAAAACATTAGCCAAAAAAGGGTATGTCAGGAGGCAACGCCAGAAAGTAAAATTGCCAAACCAAAAGTTGATGCAATACCTAGAAGACCGTACTTCATGGTAAACGTCGCCCACGTCCTGCACTCTTCTGCGAGTGGGATCATTCTCCCCACCCACGCCCTTATATCTAGCATGGATCGGGGCGTAGAAGCCCTGGCTGCAGAGACAGAAAAAAAAGAAAGGTCACAAAGACTGAATAGGCGTAAGCAACTGAAAACGTTGAGTGCATGAAACAACACTTATGTTCAAGATTCCACACTTCTGGAAACCCTTCGGCGATCGCCACCAAATCCGAAGTTCGGATAAAGAAAAACTTCAACAAAAATTGATGGTTGGGCTTATCATCCGTTTCGACGACCAAACCCTTCGTACCACTATTTTTCAGCTGCATGATCATCCCCCTCATGAACCCAGGACTGAATAGTTGCAGCAGATGATGTATCGTAACATCGAGTTCGGCCCGCTCAGCATAAGTCGTCAATAGATGACATATCTTCTACGTATAGGGGGAAAGTTAGGCCGGACACACATTGTAGAACCTACTGAGTTCCTCCGTCAATGGGTATATTGGAAGACTACACCCAATCAAGAAGGGATATTCGTAGAAAGCACAAAACCCCGGCCTGTGCACATTGGCTAAAGCCTCTTCAGCCACTGCCATTTCCACCATGTCTGGAATTTGGCAAGACACACGTAGATCGTCCAGGTGTGAATCAGAAAATTTGGATTTTTCCCATACAGGAGCTATGCAGTGTGTAGGAAAATCCCTTCGAGTGTACGTCTCTCAGTGAAGCACATTATCAACAAAAAGAGGGATAAGAGGCCTTCAGACCTTTTTCCCACCCTCTGAAGATGGGGGAACCCCAGAAGTGGATTCATCTCTAGTTGCTTCACGATGTTGACCCCGTCTCGCCATAACCAGTGCTTGACCAATTAATAGACACGTCAACAGCTGGTAAAACTACAAAGTAAACTCAAAAGAGGTCAAACGCAAAAGTTACTGAAAGCCCTAACAAGAGATGAAAGTATGAAGAGCTTTTCCTGAGAAGTCTAAAAGATGGTAGAAATCAAACCCTCTTCCTATTTATAGTACCCTGATATAAGGGAATCGAAGAGGTAAGTGTCAGAAAAGGGGCGAAAAACCGAAACGTCAAATCTCCCCCTAATATGCCTTGGGAGTAGTTGTAATCATGACACATGCCGCCAGTGACATCAATTCATAAAGTAGGCCACGTGTCAATACATGAACGACGCCACAACGAATCGATATTTCCACCCATTGCAGACGTACGCTGAGTACGTCTCCAACAGGCGGAGGGACTAACCGTATGGGGTCGAATTAAATTTATTTGACAAGGGCCGAAGGCATTACCCCCTCACACCCTATGACATCGAGGACACGACCCTCAGTCACGTCTTCGACAGTAACGACGTGTTGTCGACGAGTACACGTAGGCACTCCCTCCCCCTTCCTTTTTTTAAGGATGTCAGCGACCCCTCGACGAATTATATTTTTAATAAGAAAATCACTCCTCTATATAGGGGGGAGGGGTTTCTTGTTGTAGGCGCCAAGTGTTATTTTCTAATAATACAACTTCTCATTATTCTCTCTCTATCTGTCCTCTCAGTGGTGATCATCGATAACATTCATAACTTCTTCATTTTTGCTAATATTCATAATATAAAAGATATAGATCCTTCTTCGGGGTTTATTATACTTGATTTCGATTTACCCCTTTTCCATATTTTTGATTGTCCATAGCTGATAAAGTAATCGATAACTTTTGAGTCAAACAAATGTCAAACAACTTGTCCACAAAACTAAAAATTGGTAAGCCAGTATCGCTTGCAACTATGAATATATATGATAGACCTTTATTCGTTTTGTGGTCAATAATAGGGAATCATACTGTCTAGTAACAGCCAAATTGTATTTGTGTAAGCCAAAATTATCGTGAAGCCATAATATATTTTGAGAAGGGCCCTCATCAATTACTTAATAAAATACCTAGAAACTCGGGACGGGCCGTTTAGCGAACTTCACGGCCTTCCCTAATAACACGCTAGACACTTTAGGCACGTGTTTAATGAATTTACGTTCCTAATTCGGGTGTGTATTTCATACAACCCAAATCTAAATCCAAAAACGTCAAATAAAGATGTGTCGAGGATCCGGGTGCATTTCATGTGACCTGGTCCGAAAATACGTTTTTAGGCGACGTTCACTTCCATAAAAAATAATAATAATTTAAAAGCGGTAAATAATTATAAAATTGCACTATAGGTTGGAGCATGTAAAAGATTAGATTTTAGCCAAATATGATAATTTAAGCGACCGTGCTAGAACCACGGGATCCGAGGGTGCCTAACACCTTCCCTCGGGTCAATAGAATTCCTTACACAGAATTTCTGGTTCGTAGACTCCAATTGGGAAGTCGAATAATTTTCCTCGATTTGAGATTTGAACCGGTGACTCGGGACACCAAAAACCAATCCTTTCCCGAGTGGCGACTCTGAAATAAATAAATAATCTCAATTCAAATAATATTACTTAAATTGGAAAAATTTCCTTTTGATATATTTTTACCTTTCGGGGTAAGGGTGTGTGAAAAAAGGAGGTGTGACAGGTAGTCGAGCTTTTTTTTATACCTGTAGTATCATTATTTTTGCGGATTTTCTTACACTTAAATTTCTATTACTGCTAGTTATATCTTTTGCTTTGGTTGTCTTATTATTATGTTATTGTTACTGCTGCTTGTTACTATTTTTTTCATGGTTTCCTTGATACTGTATTTCTTTTCAACTATGTTGTAACTATGCTTTTCCTAAGTTGAAGGTCTATCGGAAACAACCTATCTACCTCCACATGATAGAATTAACGCATACACATAATTCTACCCAGACCCTATTTATCGGATTACACTAGATTTTTTTTTGTTGTTGTTGTTGACAGAGACCAAAATGCTCTTTTTTGACAAGACTAAAGGATCAATACTGCTCAGGAGCATATTTAATGGACTAGTTTTAATCTACCTCCAAATGTGAGGGACCATCTTTGTTATTTCCTCTCCAAAGTACTCATAATGTAAAACTGAACCGGCAAAACTACTGAAAAACAAAAAAGAAAGACAAATTCCTCTAGGGTCGATGAGTTTCGTCAGCGTAAATGGAGAAAGAAGTAGAATCAAGGCGAAAGAGAGAGGTGGAGATAACAGTGCTAGAGAAGGTCGGTCAGGTCACTGCTTCTATCAAAGATGCCAAACACGTAGACCAAGTCATTTGCGCTCTTCATTCCCTCGCCCTTCTTCTCTTCTCTCTCGATTCCCGCTCCCTCGCAGGTGCGATAAAAAAAACTCATAGCAGTACTAACGAGAAAATAAAGTTAATTGCTGGGCAATAATCCTTTATTTTTGGGCAATTCTATAGGTAGTGTTAACGAGCAGTACAAGGAACAGGTACTACGCTTTACATGCTAATTTATATTGGTTTCTTTTTCTTATAATGTTTTAATTGTTTTTACTATAGTTAACAAGTTTGAGACACCCGGCTACACACGAGAGAGAGGAATGGTGGCAGATTTTCTACAAAGGCCCTGCATTTTCAACATTGGCCAGGGTTTTGTTATATGGTAAGTTTGTCCTGGGTAATTAGTCAAATGATAAGATTCCGTTGTTTATTAACATGAATAGAAAATAACAGTGCCACACTTCTTTGCACTGCAGTTAGAGCTTAATTCTTTAGTTTTTATGGTTCTGTTTTGTGTATGGGATGAGAAAAAACTTAAAACCAATATTAAGAAGTAATTGTGAATGCAACTTTTACTTTCCATGATCTCGTTGTGTTTGTTGTATTCAATTCGCTCTTTGCACAGTTAGATTTGTTTTTACTTTGACATATTATTGGAATAATCATTGTTGTAATGATGCTTTTGCGTAAATTGATATGCTTCCTTATATAGAGAACGAGGCTCGCATTATTATTTTAATGTCTTAGCTCTCGCCTGTTTAGCTGTTTAATAACATGACTAATATTTTTTTTTTCAGATGTGGCTTTTGATTGGCTGGCATGTATCCCTATTTCTGCGAGGGTGCACGTCTATGATGTGTTCTTTTTGAGAGGCCAAGTCATTGAGGTTGTTCAAAAACTGGTTCCTTGTCTGCAATGGAGAAGTAGTAGTGATCATGGAACCCGTGCCGTCCACTCAAATGCTGAAAGGTAGCAAAGCATCTTCCACTTTGTGTATGTGGTTCATAGAGTTGTTTTTTTAGTACGTGTCATCACTTTTTGCGTGGAAAATTCAGGCCAAACAGAGAATGCAGTCTTAACAGTTCTCTGCTGCCATTGACATGCACATGGAATAATTTTATCGTTGTCATTTTTTTCTTGCAATATATTTCACTAAATCAGACCATGAAGAATAGAAGTCTAGAAATGTGCAGGTGCAAGACTGTTACATCATGTAGGCAATTATCACTCCAGAAATTGTTCGGATCAAAACTGGACGTGTTTATTTAGTTATAGTCTCAAGATGAACTTGGTGGGCAGCTATGCAAGATGTGAGCGGTTTTATTGATGGTGCGAGTGTTAGGACATTACTTTGTTCTGCCTAGCGCATGTTCTGCTCGACTTGCTGGAATGTTTTTCTTGCTCATTTTGGTGCAATGTTTGAGTATTATCTTGATCAGTGATGTCTAATTCATACAAAGAATATGTAGACTTGTTTGATGGTGCAACACTCCCCCTCTTGAGATATGCTCACAATATAATGGCATACCTTCTCATATTTTGAGCTCTGAGTGCAGATTGCTTGTGCTTTGTTTGCTTGACAATAAGGGAGTTACCCAGATTGCTCGAGAAATTTATACTTACTCTCATGATCTTGCCCAAGAAGAGCTCAAGCAGATTATATCCCGGGTGGTCCAACTCCTTACGTCTATACCTGATAAAGCACAAGCGGGAACCCCTAATGCATTATCATCACAGTATCCTTTTTGTTTTCTTCTTTGGGGTAAATTTGCCTCTGACTAGGTTATTTGCGTTTATGCATTAAGTACTTGTTGATTCTATCGTGGTTTTGAGTTGATCTCCGCAAAATGAGCTGGAAAATTTTCAATCGTCTTTTTGTTATGGGCGGAGAGAACTTAACGGCAACTCTCTCTCTCTCTCTCTCTCTCTCTCTCTCTCTCTCTCTCCCTCTCTCTCCCCCCCTTCCTCCTTCCCACACTTGTGCGCTCTAAGGGGTTGTTCACTTAACAATTGAATTTCATTTTCATTTCTTTTTCCATCTTGTCCAGCTGTGGACACTACTTGTGTCAATTAGAGGTTTCTTTGAAAACTGCATGGTGGACTACATATTGTAGTTTGCTTCTCTTTGTTCTTTGTTCCATTTTGCCCCTCTTGGTCTTGTTCCATTCTTCACAAGTGAATTTCAGCCTCTTCTTCAAGCATATCACTGCTCAACTTCTTGCTGGAGCACAGGAATGGGACGAGCTTTTAGATGGAGGAACTCATGTTGATAAAAACAAATTAGGTGGTGGCATCCTGTTAATGGGTGAAGCATTTGCTCGTATTAGTCGGCGAGGATCAGCAGGTACATTTGATCAAGCACAAGCAAATTGTTCAAAGAATCTTATTTTTTTGTTAGTACAAATAGTTTGATATATGAGTCTATAAAGTGGAATCAATTTGTAATATGATATATGAGTTTATAAAGTGGAATCATTTTGTGCAAGTAGATGTGCTGTTAAGTGTATTGGTTCCTGAGTTACTTAAACATGTGCGGAGCTCCTTGCCATTAAATTCGGATATTCCCGTTGGTGAAGCATTTGAATCAACTCCTGGTTTGCGATTTTGGTTGAAGATGATAGAGTCAATCAAAGACCTTTACTCTGTAGAAAGAATGACTGAAGTGCTACTTAGACAATTAGCAGCTCAAAATACAGGAGATATTGAAGCTCACTTGATTTTGTGGATATTGTTTCATCAGATTTTCCAGCAACAAGCCTCGATTAGGTTCGTGAATATTCACTATGCATTATTATGATAGAATATGGATTCCGTTTTGATTGTCATGAAAAGATTGTTAACTTTGAGGGGTACGATATCCTTTTTTATATTTTTGACCGGTCTTTTCTTCAATTTTCTCTTTCAGGTCCATGTTTCTTGAGAAATTTTTACTGTGGAAAGTATTCCCTAGCAATTGCTTGAGATGGATTCTTCACTTTGCTGTTTTTCAGTGTTCTCCTGAAAATTCCTCATCAGTGAAAGCTTGTAACCTCCGTAGTCTCTCAGAGACTGTCCAGCATCTTGTCACGGCTTGGTCTAAACGAGAATTTGTGCAATCAACTTCCATTGAGCAGCAAGCCTGTATTCTTTTTCTTTTCTTTGAGCAGTAACATTTACACCTTTTGTTGAGGAAAATTATAAGATCTGTAATTCTTTAGTCTATGCAATGATTTTGTGCTTCCTTAACTTAACATCCAGATATAACTGCTGCATTAGGCCTTTGCCTAGAGAAGATGTCTAAAGAAGATTTAGATGCAACCAAGGATGCAATGCACTGTATTCTTGAAGGAGTTAGCTGTAATATTTTGCTCTTACTGTTGTAAAATTTTACAATATAATCTTTCTATATGACTACTGACTAGTTAATGTAAATCTTCTTATATTTTTTGTGTTTGCTGACAGGTAGGTTAGAAAGTGCTGACCATTTGGTCCGTAAAATGGCTAGCAGTGTTGCTTTAACATTTTCCAAAGTAATTGACCCCCAGAATCCTCTCTACCTTGATGATAGTTTCCGCGAGGGATCTATTGACTGGGATTTTGGTTTATTAACCCCCGAAAAAAGATTAGTGGCTAGGTCAACAAACATAGATGGAGATACTAAGAGCTGTTCAAGCACAGTAGTTGCAAATGAATTAAATACCATAGCTACCAGCACACATGATAACATGATGGGCAAAAAGAAGAAATTGTTTGAATTTGAATCCATAAATCCAGATGAGATTATTGATCCAGCATCCCTAAATAATGAGATGGACTCTAGGGAAGATGATGATGATGATAATGCAAGTGAAACCTCCGAGTCCTCAAATGATTCGTCTCTGCAGCCATATGACTTGTCAGATGATGATGCAGATCTGAAAAGAAGTTTCTCACAGTTAGTGGATCTGATTGGAGCACTAAGAAAATCTGATGACGCTGATGGAGTGAGTTCAAATTCTTAAATCACCCTATCAGACAATTCTGCAGAGTTTTAATTGTATCAGTCTTCTAAAAAATGAACAAGCTTTGATACCATTTTTTTGCTCCGAAAGATCTGTACCAGTTTTTATAGTAGACCGAGAATTGGTCAAGTGACAATTAGTCTGTAGTTACCAAGATTACTATAAAATAGTTTGATATCTAGTAATACAAATTAGTAGCTCCGGCGCTATCACTGAAAAGTAGGTGAAAAAGTCCCCCCGTACCATTTTTGACGTCTTTCCTCTTAGCAGGTTGATAAGGCTATTGATGTTGCTGAGAAGCTTGTACGAGCATCACCTGATGAGCTCAAGTTTGTAGCTTCTGATCTAGTCAGAAGTCTTCTACAAGCCCGCTGCTCTGATTCAACTATTGAAGGAGAGGAAGAGTCCGCTGAAGAGAAGAGACAAAAAGCACTTGTTGCTTTGATTGTCACATGTCCTCATGAATCTCTCAATACACTAAACAAATTGCTTTATTCACCAAATTTAGATGTCAGCCAGCGGTTAATGATACTTGATGTAATGACAGAGGCTGCACAGGAGCTTGCAAATACAGGGATTTCAAGATTTAAGCAACGGTCTGGCACTCTCATATCATCCATGTCCGATCAAGCGTGGTTCATGCCAAAACCTATTGGTCCTCCAGGAACTGGCCCTTGGAAGGAGATCTCAACACCAGGAACTCCTTTGAATTGGTCTCACTCGTATGAGAGAGAACTTCCCCCTAAACCAGGTCAGATCAAGAAGGGAAAGACTCGCCGTTGGAGCCTTCATTCAGCTCTACCAGAAAATCACCTTGAATGGTCCCAGAATAAGTTTCCCCAGTATGCAGCGGCATTTATGCTTCCAGCCATGGAAGGATTTGATAAGAAAAGGCATGGTGTAGATTTGCTTGGCAGAGACTTTCTCGTTTTGGGGAAGCTTATCTACATGCTCGGTGTCTGTATGAAGTGTTCAGCCATGCATCCAGAAGCATCTATTTTGGCATCTCCTCTTTTGGAATTGTTAAGATCAAGGTAGTAACCCTTGTATATGATATCAGAGAATATACCTTCTTACATAACTACCGTTTTAATCTTGCAAACGTCTTGAAATAGAAGATGAGTTGCTTACAGGAGAAAAAATGCGTATCTTCTTTTAACTTCTAAAATTAAATGTGTTTATCTTTTTTGGGACTGAGGCTTAGTTGTTGTTGTTTGTTGTTGGTAGAATTGACCTGCTTCCATTTGTAATATTTACTGTGGTGTTGGACAATGCACTAGTCTGTCAGTGGGAATTCCTGTCTTGTTTCGATTTTTCTGTTTACGTTTATATGCCCACTTATGTTTTCACTCTCTATACTACCAGGGAGATATCTCATCATGTGGAAGCTTATGTTAGGAGATCTGTCCTGTTTACTTCTTCATGCATATTGATTTCTCTTCATCCCTCCTATGTGGCGGCTGCTTTGGTTGAGGGAAATTCTGAAATTTCGAAAGGACTTGAGTGGATTCGCAGCTGGGCACTTCATATTGCTGAATCTGACACCGACAGGGAGTGCTACACAGTAAGTCAAACGAGCTGTATGCCCCTCTCAGATTTCATGCATATTCTGTCCTGTTTGTTTTATGCGTACCTGTTACTCTGTAGATTGTTAGCAGACTATGTCATAGACACAACTAGTACCTTCCTCCTGTTCTAAGGTACCAATGTAAGTACAGATAGAGACTAAAGTGTTCAATGGCACATTATAAGATTGCATAGGATAGGATTTGTTTTTTCCGAAGGTGCTCATAGACGGACAGAACTTGACTCAATGCTTTATAAAAAGGCAAGCAGAAGAAAAAGTAAGGCCAAAATCCTGAAGTGTAAGAATTGTGTACATGAAGCCCTTTGCAGAAAGCCAGTAGAAATTTAACTGTTAAAACTCACATTTTGTTTGTTCTAACTTCATGAGTTGTTAGCTACCAAATCAAACTATTTGCTTTGTTTTGGGTTATATTGTGTGTCAGGCACGAACAGTTATCTAGGATTATTTCCAGGTTACTTGTTAGTGATTGCCCTTTGCTTGTTCAGATAAATGTTTAACGTTATTGGTATCTGTTGCAACTGACATATCAAAGGCTTAGTTCTTATCACCATCAATTAGTCATTGTGAACAAAATTAAACTCTGTTTAGTTTCATTTTCTGATCTTTTAATCTTGATTTCCAGTTTTTATATTCTCATATAATACCCTGTTTGAGTTTTCTTTTTGCTTTACATAGCCACCCTAATTACTTCTAATCTTGCAGCTGGCTATGACTTGCCTCCAACTCCATTCAGAGATGGCTCTTCAAACTTCTCGAGCACTTGAATCACCAGAAAGCTTACCTGGATCGAATAGCAGCATTCTACCATCAAATGTATTGAGGGGGTTTATCAAAATCCCTAATTCAAGTGGTGGCATTCTGAATGCCCCTTAGATATTATTGGCATGTTTATTCCCTGGCACGATCTGTATATTTCTGAAACGCCTTCCTATATGACATCCCTCAGCAAGAAAGGTACAATGATCCTGTCTTTGTTCTTGCCTATATTATTGTATGCCACGCAAATGGTTTTACTTAATGATTTTTCATATTGTATCCCTCAGCTTCATATTTGTTATTTTTTGTATATAACAGGATGATAAAATATGTAATGGCAATTATAGAGAATAGACATACAATGTAAGACATACATATGAAAAGCATTAAAAGGAAAAAATCAAATGTATATGAATATACTAAATTAGCCAAGCATGTGAATAACACTGCATAAAAATTCTTACTAACCCTTTCACATCTTGTTCTTTATCATCCAAATAAAATAAAACAATGAAACTTTAGTTTATTGTTATCCTTCCAAATTATGAAAGTTTAAACAATCGGTCTATCACTGTTGGCAGAACTAACTGCAATAATAACAACATGGAACCCCCTCAGATTTGTTTGAAATTGCCAAAACAACACAATGTCATTCACATTGTTAAACATAAAGTTATGCCGTTCAATTCCTGAAGCTTTGTTTTACCTCCGCTGTAGAATTGCTGTCCCTATGCATCAAGAAGATTGAAACTTTACTGTAATCCCATCCCATGGAATAAAATTAACAATATCAAAATTACGGAACCTCTCAGTTAGATATAAAAATATGTGGTTAAAAAAGGATGAAAGGATACACCCTCTCATTTTAGGATCCAACTTGTAGCTTAAAACTTCATCTTTTGTTTTTAAAACTTCTACGTTGAAACTTAATTTACTAAGAATGAAGTTATCTGGAATGGGAGTGGCCCTAATGGAGGACAAGATGAGGAAAGCGAGGATGAGATAGTTCGGACATGTGAAGAGGAGGGGTGCGATGCCCTGTGAGGAGGCGTGAGAGGTTAGCCTTGGTGGTTCTGAAGAGAAGTAGAGGTAGGCCCAAAAAGTATTGGGGAGAGGTGACTAGGCATGATATGTCGCACCTTTAGCTTATTGAGGACATGACCTTTGATAGGAGGGTGTGGAGGCCGATAATTAGGGTAAGAGGTTAGTGGATAGCCGTGCTTATTTCTATGCCGTACCAGTAGATAGTAGTATTAGAATTGTACTCTCGTATTCATAGACTAGTATACCTACCCGCGCGATGTGCGAAAAATATTAAATAAAAGTAATTTCACAAAATATGTTACCAATATTGTTATTTTCACTGCTCTATTGTTGGAATTTCTACGAAATTGTTTCTTGCAGTCCTAATTATACTATACTGCACTATAAACTACTTTACTTTGCGTGTTGCAAGCAATGGACTTTATATTTATATAAAATTAAAGTAACCTGAAGCTCCCCGCATTCTTCATATTGTGAAAGAAATCTTACAAGAATAATCATGCTAGTTGGCCTTCAACTGTGCAATTTTGAGTACAAAGGAAGGACTATAATTTAGAAAATTATAAAAAACAAATGATTTTAACTGATAAATTATTTTGGCAAATTTCTCAAACTTCTCAATCGAGATAATATAGATGGATGTTACTGATACTTTGTTTATCATATAAAATTAGTTGATGCATATAAACACCAATGCATAATATTCTTTTACCTCAGTTAAACCTGCAATGCCCTCAATAGAAAATCAATCCAAAGAATATACAACTGTATTCTCACAGCAATTAAATACATTTATTTTTCTCCCCAAGATACTGTTTTACATATTAAAACACTCAGCAGCAACAAAGTATTTTAGAAATTTTAGTACATCTCCAATATTTGTAAAGCAGCTATAGAGATATTATTCATCTATCCAAAACTGCAGATCTCCAATTAAAAGTGTTGGATATTATCGGCACCGGTTGGCTGAGCCGACGCCATGTAACATCCAACATCAACCTTACTATGCACTTCTAATATATGTACTGTTTGGCATGATGATAACCATTTGTTGAGGATTTATTCCCTCAAGATTGTGTTGCTCAACCTTATGTCCAAATTAGAAACATCAAATTCAGCCTCTAAGCCAACAATGAAAAGGATGGCTTTAATTTTTATGTTTTCTGCGTCTCTGTCGCTGAACAAAGAAAATGTCTCGATGTAAACGGGATAGACAAAAATTGTTAAAGCAAAACAGTTTTAAACAAAAGAGTCTTGAAAGGAAAAAGTTACATACAATAAATAAAAATAGTTATTAATCCTCACAAAGTTATTTGTAGTATCTCGAAAAGTTATCCATAATAATTGGACTTATATATAAGTAGGAAAGACATAGAGTTGAGACTTAAGTTTGTCAATAACATCATCACCTCGCTTTTCTTTTCAAGCCATTCAAGAATATAAGAAAATGTATAGGAAAGACATAGAGTTCAGACTTAAGTTTGTCAATAACATCATCACCTCGCTTTTCTATTCAAGCCATTCAAGAATATAAGAAAATGTATGCCTAAGGATCAGAATTCAGTGATAGCAACCATCATGGAAAGAAAGACATGTAAAGAATCTACAAAATAAAACTACAATGAATAAACTTCTAATTGACAGCATGAAGACTAATATCTGTTGTTGCCCTTGCATAAACTTTTTCCAGAAATGTTCTCAATAACACCAACACCAGGCATGCTAACAAAAAAAAGAATCTCCAAAGATAGATGATGAATGAAGAAATTATAGAAAGGAAGTATATGTGAAAATTGATCTTACAAGTCTAAAATTTAAGGTAAATGATATGAATGTAGAAATATAATAAACAAACTTCCATCATATTCACACTATACATGCGAAAAGCAAGTCAAATATAGAAGAATTTAATCATACTGTATATTAACCTGATTGTGAAACTTAAAAAGTAATGCAGTTCCATCACGAGATGCATCTTTCTCAAATACAATTTTGTGCATCTGAATGTCCCTGAGACAGTGAAAAGATATAGTAA
Organism: Nicotiana noctiflora; assembly: GCA_032618575.1. Classification (NCBI taxonomy): domain Eukaryota; kingdom Viridiplantae; phylum Streptophyta; class Magnoliopsida; order Solanales; family Solanaceae; genus Nicotiana; species Nicotiana noctiflora. The sequence goes on from JASVEL010014047.1 coordinate 70,975, forward strand.
AAAAAAAGCCCCACTAATCAAAGACGTGCATCTTCCTCAAGTATAACTTTGTGCATTTATTTATCCTTGAGACAAAAAAAAAGCATCACAAATTGGACAAAATAGAATAACTAAACAAATGCCAGCACGTATTCAAACACAATCTTTAAAGACTAAGAGGACATCATTCACAGATTTGGAGGGAACGACTAACACACTTGTATAACTTATTTCGTCTTTTTATTCACTTGTTTTGTTGTCTTATGACATCCTAGTTGTTTTGTTAATACATATGAAGTGCTTGTTCAAATGATGCCTATTACCAAAGTAGAAGATGTGAAGACATAAAATGTTGGTTCAAAGATATAATATAGTTAGCAGTATAGAATGAAACCTACCATAAACCTCTCTTGTGGGTTTTGGTTCTCTTTTGTCTCTGAGTCCTAAAAGGATGGAGAGTAAAGAAGAAAGCTCCCAACATATTGGCTCAAAATCTATAAAACATCGCCCTCAAATATAACTTAATTGACAAACGCTGATAACATCTACCATGTTGTAGAACTTTTTTTATTAATTCATTTCTAAAGGAGGAGAATGTAAATATATAATATGGGTTTGATCCATTAATCAAAAGTTGTTGGTACATTTATTTCGAAACAAATTTATACAGTTATATGTTTTAGTTTTGCTTCTATAATGCTCAGTAAGAGAACAATAAAATAAAATGAGTGTTCATGATCATGTTGGTGACCCAACAAATATAAAAATTGGATAAAAAATTATATATATTACTTTCTTTATCCTTACTTGCCTTCAACAATATTGATCATCTTGAAGAGAATGGTTATAACTAATAAATTGATGCTAGTTATTCTTTTTTATTAATTGACATTCTAGAAAATATTTACGCGGAGTAGAGAAGCTCCTAAACCAGCATAAGCTAAAAATTAATAATGGCATCAAGCAATCCAAAAGCATATTCACCCATTGCATATATTTTGAAAAAAGCAAATGCTAACCCGATCATTCTAAGCTCAACTTTTTTCTATTCTTTATGTTGCTCTAGTTCTAAATACCGAGACTTTGATGTTTAATCCTATATTACCAACAAAAAAAAAATGTTTAATACAAGCAAAACTAATAAAGTTACTTTAGAGGTAAACGTGTCAAATTACAACACCAAGAAGATACGATCTAATAATTAAATGTTATATTCACAACCTATTCAAAATAAAGTAGTAAATAACGACAGTAAGAGGAATCTACTTAAGATGCTTCCTAGACCACCTAACATATTTTGGTGAGCCTCTACTTAACATCTTCTTTCATTCTGTCTTCTATCATTTTTTCGGTTGTACCCATTAATCACTTAAAAAGCTTTGTATTATCATTCAACTCAATATTTTTGCCGATAAGTCAAAATCGTGAATTTCATCTACCAAATTAATTTGGATGTACTAATTTGTAGGTCTCATTTTTCCAATTTCATAGTTGCTGCTGGAGTTGTATAGAGATAATGTGACTTCCATTGTGAAGATCAAGAAAGCAAACCAGTTTGACCTTAATTATGTTAGAAGTTAATGTCTTTACATGCAAATGAAGCTCGTCTATACTATATATTGCATGACTACATACACATCTAATTTGACGCCTTCTCGTCACCAACACAAGATAATATGACTCCAAAGAATTTAATGCAACCTAATAATCAAATCCATCAAATAATAGCAACAACAACAAACTTAGCCCAAAAATTCCTTTAAAGCATGAAACTTTAGCATGAAATTTTAACACTTTAAACAAAGATTAACTAACCAGCAACACCATAAACTTTAGCCACAAAATTCAAATCGCCAGTAGCTCTATTCCCTTCAGCAATGCGCTTAAGTAAGTTTTTAACTTCATGAGGTGGATACATAACTAGGTCTTCACTTATGTTAAGATCTGAAGGTTTCATTCTATCAATTTTTAGCACTCTGAAGAATTGCTTGTTCCTATCACTCCCTCTTAAGTAAAGCCTCTGCATCGCCAGTAGCTCTATTCGCTTCAGCAATGCGCTTAAGTAAGTTTTTAACTTCATGAGGTGGATACATAACTAGGTCTTCACTTATGTTAAGATCTGAAGGTTTCATTCTATCAATTTTTAGCACTCTGAAGAATTGCTTGTTCCTATCACTCCCTCTTAAGTAAAACCTCTGCAAAACACCAAAATTTTAATCAATCAAAAGAATTACCAATTGGGGTTTTCTCAACAAAGTAAAAAATAAATACAAAGGAGTGAAAATTGTAACGTACAACACGTGTTTCATAGAGGTGACACTTTTCGAGGGAATAGGAATTAGAGGGATCTTTTGAAGAATTGGACTTCAAATTTTCGGTTTGCGCCATCGAAAATTGAAGAATCAATGATAAAAAGTGTTTGGTTTTTATCAATGGTCTTTTGAATTGGAAGCCACGTTTGGGAGGTAAATTAATGAATAATGGAGAGGTTTTTGGAGCAACACCAGTAAGGCAAAACGTGGGAGTAAAAGTCAAACGTGGGAGTAAAAGCCAAAACGTGGTTATTAAATTACCTGTGAGTGTAGGAGTCCCATAAATTGAGGGAGGTTTGAATTACGTGTGCGCGTGGGAGTTTGAAGGCATTAGGAGATTTCAGAATTTTTGTGAACGTATGGGACTTTGAAGCTCCAACTATATTGGAGAGTTGTCCAATTTTTTAACAGGTGTTAGCATTAGGTAATTCCACTTGTCACTCCCACATTGTTTTGCCTTTGTTATTCTATATAGATAGATTCTATTTTTCATGTTTCTTTCGCTTCAGTTAGCTTATTATCATGTTGATATGTATGTTACCGCTTGTTTGTTTTTGCCCCTTTTTTTTTCGTTTTCCTTGAGCCGTGGGTCTTTGGAGCCAACCTCTCTATCTTCACTAGGTAGAGGTAAGGTCTACGTACACACTATCCTTCCCAGACTCTATTTGTGGGATTACATTGGGTATGTTGTTGTCTAATATCTACAAAATCATCCAATAATGTAGTCAAGAGTAAAGCAGCCTAGCTACCAAAAAATAATTATAGATATGGAAGAAAAAGTAGACAAAGTGTGATACGACATACAACATCTCCCTGCTACAACTGATAATTGAATTTCTTGGCCAATGAGAACTGCCAAGTCTTCTTGTCTATGTCCTCCTTTCTATACAACAACATACCCAGTATTATCCCACACCGTGAGGTCTGGGGAGGGTAGTGTGTATGTAGACCTTACCCCCTATCTTGTGAGGATAGAGAGGTTGTTTCCACTAGACCTTAATGAAAATATGGCCATGAAGGGACAATATAAAAAAGCTATATAAAAGCAAAATAAAAACAACAAGACAGTAATGTGATCATCAATGAAAGAAAACTACAGTTAGTCATAAAAACTTACTACCAACAAAAAGCGAGATTGCGTGCCAATATTACTGTTATGAACACTCTAATCTACCTACTCTACTACCCTAATCCTCGACCTCCATATCTTCCTATCAAGGGTCATGTCCTCGGTCAGCTAAAGTTGCGCCATGTCTTGCCTAATAACCTCATCCCACCTCTTCTTTGGCCTACATCTACCTGTTCGTAGGCCCTCCAATGTCAACCTCTCACACCTTCTCACCGGGGCGTCTGTGCTCCTCCTCCTCACATGACCAAGCCACATAAGCCGCGCTTCCCGCATCTTGTCCTCAATAGGGGCCACGCCCACCTTGTCGAGTAACGTCATTTCTAATCCTAACTAACCTGGTGTGCTCGCACATCCATCTCACCATTCATCTCTGCTACCTTCATCTTCTGGACATGAGCTATCTACAAGTATATTGAACACCAATTTTCAGCAGACAAATAAAAATTTTATCTGTAAAAGGAAAGAATAAATCCAATATACATCTGAAGTGAAGCATCATAATTGACAGTATCTAAGGAAATCTGAGGAAGGCATTTCGTTTTTTTTCCGGTGCAGAGGCCATGACAGATCACATAAGATCAAGAACACAAATGAATCTGTAAGAATTGCGTTCACTTGTGCACAATTTGAAGTGTGAAATGGAGGATTGGTTGGTAGTCAACGACTGCAGGTATGATCCCTCTATCTTTATTAGTGTTCACCTACGAGCAACATCCAATTTAGTTGGTATTCACCTTTGAGCAAAATCCAATTTAAAGTGTCAAATAATGTATGCGAATTTCTGAGATACGGGTAGATAGAGGAGGTCAAAGGGTATATAATTGATATGAAATTATTGAAATCTTCAAGAGGTGTCTTTTGGGCAGAGAATTTAAGATGTGCATTTAAGAGGTGTCTTTTGGGATTTTAAGAGGTGTATAACACAAAAATTGAAGAAAATAGTGGGAAAATCTGAAATTTTGAGATAAAAGATAAAAGGCTTTCTTGGCTATAGAGATTGCCAAGTCAGCTCTCCTATGTCCTTCCTTTATATTGATTTTCAGGCCTTGTTCAAGCCATCTAATGGATCTTATAGTTTGGTTTTAGAAGGTGAATGTCTTGGGATCATAAGAATGATGTATGTTTTATTTCTTTTTGTTTTCTTTTTAAATTAAGTAGTAATTTATTAAATCAAATGCAGCATAAAACTTCGCAATGCTTACTACAAGAGCTGGTGTGAGATGCTAGATTTTGACAATGAGGCGTCTTCCGAAAAGAACATAATATTGGCATGTCATCGGATGAGGTTTTTCATCCAAAATATTTTAGTGCAGCCTTGAGTTTCAATGTGTTTCAACAGTATGCCTTCCTTTTCCCATACATGCACTCTGGAATTTCAATCATGTACGTACAAAATGTATGCCTCTAAATGGATTGCAAGTCGTTGGCCATGGAAACAAGACTTTGAGATCTAAAGCTCTATCCAAGGTAGCTTGTTGATAAGATCCTGACTAGCATGAAAATAATCAAGAAACGGTAGAGTTTCCCAATGCTATTTCTTGTTGCTTTTGAAAAATTGGAGTTCTTGTGTTTTTTTCCTTTTTCCGGTCCGTTTAGTAGGCTTTTCAAGAAGGGTTATCTGGTTTCCTTTTCTGGGATGTAATAGATATAAATACTTGGTAGACTCATTCTTGAGGAGAGACTTTGCATATTGTGATTTCAAATATTTAACTTGGCAATTACTTTCAAGTTTGAGTTCTTGATGCCCGGATCGTGATTAGCGGGTTCTGAGTAGATATAGTAATGTTATGACAAACGTTAGTTGACTTCTCCATCGAAGCAAAGGTATATTTCTTACTCGTATTTTTATAGTTTTTCTTTGACTTGTGAGAGAGGATATATGATTAGACAAGAACGGGAATTTGATCGACCCTAGAGTTGTAGGTCTCTACCTTCTTATCGTTGGCTTCTATCTTCTTTTTGCCTGACTCGAATCTCCTTGTGAGGTCCTTGAGCATTTTTACGATGGTGGGGTTGGGAGCCGGCCCATTGTTACTTGATCTTTCTGGTACCTGCTTGGCTTGGGAGCCGTTTCCTGAGCTACCGTGCTGGGACTCTTTTGGTGGCTTTGCAACTGAGCAATCGCCAGCTGTTGTGCTTGCAGCATTTCGAAAATGACATGAAGGCTAACCCTTTGTTCTTCCCGAGCTGGGGTTTTCTGAGCTTTTTGTTGATTTTCTTGGTATGCTCCTGTTGGTGTGGGAGCTTATTTTGATGTGTTGGGCGTTGTGCGAGACCACGTCAACAGGAATTGGTTCTGGTGCATTCTGAGGGTTTCGTGGTGTTGCACCAACAGTTGGGATGTCAACACCATTTTCTGCATGGTTCAAGATTGAAATCGAATATCTTGGACAAAAAAATGTGTGAAAGATAACTTGCGTTCCAGTTTATGTGACCGCTCCAAAAAAAATGTAACTTTTCTAAATTTGGTAACAATTTAGCTTAAACTTATAACTCTACTTTTAATGAGAAGCTTTTATAACTACAGAAATACTCTGGGCCCCATTTGGACTTGTTTAGGACCACTAATTCCAAAAATCATCATTTTTTTTTCTTAAGTTTCGTGCCCAGTCAAACATGTACACATAAAATGGAACTAAGAAAGTATTATTTTTAGCCCCATGTGGGCGCCAAACTGTTTACTGTGAAAATGGCACTTACAATTAGATTTGATTTTGTGGTTTTAAAAATACGTGATCTATTTTTATGCTAGTTGTTTGGCGATAGATGCTAAATAAGATATTAGAAAATAAGATAAGAGTTTGAGAATAAGGTGGCAACCAAACCAATTGGCGGATAATCGGGGCCTCGATTGCCTATTCGGGGTCTCGAGGTCGAGTCTGATGTCCTGCCAGGGGCAGCCGATGGATGAATAACAACTATGATAATGTCAACGACGACTCTTTATGGCCAACAATAAGCAATAAATGAAGAACCATAAATGGAACACAATAAATATAAGTAATAGACGAAGCAATAAGAGCAAGACAATAGGTTAAGTTAGAGAGTATAAAATGTTCTTGTGTATTTTGTATTGAATTGGGGGGGGGGGGGGGGGAATCCCCATAAAGTACAATGCATTATGATATTGATACAACCAATTAATGCTAGGATACGGGTCTGAACCAGCCTATAGGCATTGTCAGCCCTAGTCATGCACCTTGGGAACTTTCCATTTTTCCATCTTAACCGCTGGTTTGTACTGCCTCGAGGTTGAGCACCGATAGCCCCTCGGGGGTGAATCTCGACCATAGCCTCGAGCTCTTGAAACGTTTTTACGAGCCATCGTTGCGACGGAAGATTGGACCCTCCGATTTTACCATATACACACAAGTAGTTCAATCATATCCCTAGGTAGAATCTATAAAATGAGGGTTAAAGCCTCAAGTTCTTGTTGATTAATTTTTTCCAACCCCAAATTATCTTTTCCAAAATTAATTTGAAGTAAATGGGTGAATCTTAGGGTTAGCTAATCCATTTGGAAACATTAAAGAACAATAATAATCAAAGAAATAATAACTCACTTCATAATAAATAAAAATTATCCAATACATAATTATAACAAGATATTTAATCCACACTTTAAATATGAATATTTTCATAAACAAGATTCAAGTGTTGAAATAAACACTACACACTTAGAAATATAATACAAAGCAATGATATGAAGAAATTAACATAAATGGGTAAGAAATTCTCAACCAAAAACTTTAAATCTTCAAAATCCAAGTGTGTGTGCAAGAACCTAGCTCCAAAACTTGTATTCTCAAGTCCAAAGACTAAAAAATATGCCAAAGATCTGTTTCCAATAAGCCAGGTGGTGTATTATAGGGTTTTGGGGCCAAAAGAATATGAAATTGCAGAAGTACCCAGAAGTAAAGCGCGATCTTCGCATTTGCGAACAATGACTTTCCTGTTGATTTATCGCATTTGCGAAGGTTGACTCTCTGGTTTAACTTTGCATTGAAAAAGTCATTTTTTGTATTTGTGAACATTGCTTGACTGAGTTGACTTCGCAATTGCTATTTCATAATCACAATTGCAATTGTTGCTATCTTCGCATTTCCACATCTATGTCGCGACATCTGAGACCATTTTCCATATTTTCTTCTTTTCAACTTCTTTTTGACTCGTTTTCACTTGGTTTCTTCATGATCACTTCTAAATCACATAGAACCTATAATATAGAAGTAAACATTATTGAACACACGATTTTATTAATCAAACATAGCATAAATCTTATCACGCGATAAGTTGATAAATTACCAACTTATCGTTGTTCATCCGGCGTTCCATCTCTATGCTCCAGAAGTATGGATCCGCCTCATGTTTTATACTTCAGCGCAGTCCAATTAGATGAGTATTTGACTTATATTGAGGAGCTTGTGGCTATATTGGACCGACTGGTCCGGAACCTGAGATCAAAGGATATTGCTTCGGTGAAGATTCAGTGGAAGGGTTTTCCTGTCAAGGAGGCAACCTTGGTGAATGAGAACGACATGCAAAGTCGCTATCCTCATCTATTTACCACTTCAGATATGTCGTTATGCACGTTCGATGACGAACACTTGTTTTAAAAGGGGGAAGAATGTAATGACCTGATAAGTTATTTTGTGTAATTGTACCCTGTTACCCCTTTTATTTTTTCACACCTGTATGTTTACAATTTTATGACTTACAAGGTTGGTTAGCTTTGTTTCGAGAAGCTTTCGGGTTGATTTGGACCCTTGATTTTTGACTTAGAAGTTTAAATTAGAAAATGTTGATAAGACTTTGACTTTTGTGAAAACGACTCTAGAACTATGTTTTTATAGCTCCAATAGCTCTGCATCGTGATTTCAGACTTGGGTGTATGCCCGAAAGGGATTTTGGAAGTCCGTAGGTTGATTTGCCAAAATTTGGCAATTTAAATTTGAAAAGTTTGACCGTAGGTTGACTTTTAGCTTTCAAGCTCGGAATTGATTTTGGGACTCAGAATAAGTCAGTATGATATTTAGAACTTGTCTGCAAATTTTGGTATTGTTTTTGGAGTTGTTTTGATAGGATTCAGAAGTTTATTTGTAATTCTAAAAGTTCCTGAAAATTTCATTGAAATTCATGTTTTTTAGATTTCTATTCGTAAGTTTAGATGTTAGTTTTGTGTTTTGATCCGCGAGCAAGTTTGTATGATATTTTCAGACTTGTATGAATGTTTGGTTTGGATCCCCGAGGGCTCAGATAAGTTTCGGGCATGTTCCAAAGTTTTTTGGACAAAAATTTCAAGAAAACCGGTGTCTCATGCTCTAGTGTCGAAATTGCGAACACCAGGTTTGGATTTGCGAGCTTCTCAGGGGGAGCCCTAGGTGTCGCAATAGAAATGCCAGGCTCGCAATTGCAAAGTGACGTGGATTTTGGGTAGTTCATATATGTGACGAAAATATTGCTTTTGCGAGGGTAGCAGGATTCGTAAATGCAAACCCATCTTCACATTTGCGAAGTGCATCCCAGTCCTTCAGTGCCGCATTTGCAAGGTTTTCTTCACAATTGCGAGTCGTAATTGCGATAAATGCAGTTGAAAATAAGGACTGAAAGTCTGGATTTATCTCTCGTTCTCTTATTTTTGAACCTTAGACTCATTTGAAGGTAATTTGTAAAAGGGATTTTCTCCAACAAAACTTGGGTAAATATATTTCTAATCATATTCCATCAACAAATTATAGACTTTAACATCAAAATAATGTGAATCAAAGTGAAACTTAGTGAAGTTTTTAAAAATGAGAATTGAGTTTTGAGAGTCGATGGGCTCGAATTTTGAAACTAATCACATATGAACTTGTGGGGTCATTGGTAGACGAGATCTACCATGGACTGGTTTTTATCGACGCGAGTGCATGCTTTACTTTTGTTGAGTTTTTTGGAAAAATGTAAAGATCTTAACTTTACCTATTGCAGTTGAATTTCCTATAATTATATGATGATATTGAGTCGATTTTGATTAGATTTGAGCCATGTAGAGGCATTTTTAAAGGGAAAAGCTATTTTTGGGTGTTGAATTGGGCTAGTTGAGGTAATTGTCTTGCCTAACTTCGTGTTAGTCTATCCTTACATGCCATAAATAATTTTGTTAATACTTGTTCTACCTCCTAATTGATCATTTTCTCTTATGGTTCAGTTGAACTTGTTGCCTCTTTTATTGTTATATGCTATCTCTTTATTGTTAATTATCGTTATTTGAAGTTGTTGATCGTGTTATCTCTTTCCTTATTGATTATCATTTACTAGACGTAATTTTTCATGTTATCCCATTCCTTGTTTATCTCCATTATTTGAAATTCATTGCTAAATGTTATCCGTTTAATTATGAGTTAGTCATTTATAATATCGTGGTTATATATTATTTCTCTCATTGGTCTGTTAATTGGCGTTGAAGTTGTGATAGTCGTTAACATGTTTATGCGAAGTTAGTTATTGCAGAGTCATCTATCTTATCGAGCATTTTACATTCATTATTTTTGTTTATATTCTTGTATATGTTGTGGTGGAGCAATTGGCTATTGTTGTGGAAACATTGGTATTGTTGTTATTGCAGGCAAGTTGTGATATGTTGGCACATGTGTTGCGAGTTGTTATTGTAATGGGATATTGACGCGCATGTGCCGGTATAATGCTTGGGGTTGATGTGTAAGGTTGGACTTATCTGTGTAACTCTTGTAGGGGAACTACGTGAAACCACGCGACGTCATAAGATGGATTAAAGTGTGTGTAACTATTTCGGAAAAAAAACTATTTTATAAACATATTTCAAATGTAAGGCTCACGCGGTGGTATAAGAAAATATTGTAATTAAATTTGAGAAATGTGAATACGAGGCGTTACCTAGATTTGTGATTCTTGATTATACGCTTACCTCGGTTTTGATTTCATTATACATGAGGCGATACCTCGTCGTAATTCTTGCCTTTTATTTTATATGTTGCATAGTGTTTTGGCGGGAACATTTCTTGTTTCATTCTTTATTGTTCTAGCAGTTTTTCTTCGTACATGATCATTTTATCCCCTTTAGTTTCTTCTGTTATGTTATTTCCATTGTTGATTTCCAGTACTAGTTCATGCGATCATCTTGTTCCATATAAGTTGTTTATTCACATTCCATTACATAGCCGTGTTACATTTTCATACTGTTTATTTCACATCCTAGTATGTGTCTTTCCCTGGCCTCGTCACTACTTTACTAAGGTTCCGCTCGATATTTATTGGGTACCGTTGTGGAGTACTTATACTGTGCTTCAACACATTTTTTAGCAGATCCAGGTACATTTGCTCGTGCCAACCGTTATAGGTTGTTTGTAGCTGCTGCTTGGGAGACTCAAGGTATACTTGCTCCACGTCTGTGGGCCTCGAGTCATCTTCCCTATTTTACTTCCGGTTGTATTTCTTTCAGACATTGATGTATCAGATATTCTAGAATTATTCTATTTGGATGAGGGAATAAGAGATTTTCACCTAGTTTTCGATTGGAGGTAAGTTTTATGGACTAATTACATGATTTTATCCTAGAATCTTCATCCAAATCACTGAAATTGAGGTGTAAATTGGAGAAACTAAGGCTTAGTTTTTGGATTTTGAAAATTTGGAATTTGAAGGGGCTATTAGACTCCGATTTTGATAAATTTTATGTGTGCGGACTCGTGGTGAGACGAGGATTCCGAAAATATAAATTTCATAATTTTTCGAGAAGCAGGCCCAGGCCTCGGATTTTGGTAACTTCGTATTTTTGGGTGTTTTTCTATTCATTTCGATCGGGTTATGTTCCATTAGCCTATTTTGATGTATTCTTATTGGTTTTGATCATATTTGGCACTCGAGGAGGTCGATTTGTGAGGGAAGCGCAAGGCGATCTAGGATTTTAGCCGGTTCGAGGTGAGTGGTAGTCATGAATGATATACTGAGAGTTTGAAACCCCGTATTTGCACTATACGGTGCTATGTTGAGATGAAACACGCGTCATGTGATGAGCGTGGTGATATTGCAACTGGGAATTTGGATATAGTCCATCTCGATTGATGGTTTACTGTACTTATTGACTGAGACTGAGCTTATATCTACCTATTTGGGCTAGTTGCCATGTTTGGGGCATTGTGCCGATCTGTAGAACCTTAGGGAAGCATGTGGAGCAAAATGACCCCTATACTTGTTGAACACATACTCTCAGTTGTACTCTTAGCTGTACAGCATAACATGAACCGATACTAGAAATGTACTCTAAGTGAGAATACCTAGGGTTGAATACCCTGTTCTAGCTGAGTGGGCCCGAGAGGCCAAGTCTATATTGGATGAGAGGGGTCGAGGACCCATGGTGAGGTATTGATATATATACCGGATCGGGCTGCACTCCGCAACATTATATACATATATATGTATAAGATCGGACTGCACGCCGCAGTATTATATATATGATATATGGATCGGACTGCATGCCGCAGTGATATATATATATATATATATATATATATATATATATATATATATGGATCGGGCTGCACGCTGTAGTATTATAGCGCTTGGGCTGAAGGAGCCCCTCCGGAGTCTGCACACACCCCCAGTGAGCGTAGTTACTATTATATTGGACCAGGCTGCACGCCGCAGCATTATATATATTATATTGGATTGGGCGGCACACCACATCACTATATATATTATAGGGAAAAGGGTCAAAATTATCCCTCTACTATTGTTTATTGGTTACTTGTGCCACCCGTTATACTTTTTGGCCATTTTCGTCCCTGCCGTTAATGAAGTTTGAAAAACTACCCCTAACCCTAACATATTGACACTGTGGTAGCTGACCACATTAATTTTATCCATGTCAGTTGCCAAGTCAACTGCTAAGTCATTAATTAACCCACCCCTTTTTTATTAAAATATTATCATCTTCTTTTCCCTCACACTCCCTCACTTTCCAACTTTACCAATAGCCATTATACCCATCCAAAAACCACTGCTCCTTGCACTCTATAGTCATTTAGAAACACTAAACAAAAAATCAATTTACTCTTAAGGTCGCAGGTGCTTAAGTAAAGAAATAGAAAAATAAAAATTAATAAAAACAATAATAGCATGTACCATAATTCCCCTTTTCATAACCTTGGTCACATACAACCAGTAAGATAATTTGGTGTTGTATGGAACCCGACATGGCAGTTGCCCAATTTTTTCCGATAATAACTATTTGGAATCGAAACTTAGGTTCTGACCATGTCTTTGTTCTGTTCCTTCTCATGATTTTGGAGCTTGTTTTCACACAGTTGGTAGGTCCAAAATTGAACTTTTATTATATGTTCTGCTTTTTTATTTTCAACAAAATTAAAATCATTTGTTTATTCCAAAATTATAACGTAAGTTTTTATCTTTATGGACCTTTAATGGTGAAAATTTGTAGTTTTTAACAGAAGAATGTGAGTGTAGCAAATGGATTCTAAAGTGATGGATTGGACTTGAGATATTATATACAGAAATATACTATATATTAGTATGGATGTTGTAGTTTTAAATCAAAAATGTGATTTTAAACACCGTCGAAGGTCTGAAAATGCCATTGAAGGCCGATTGAGCTTTTGAGTTTTGTCGATTTGAAGATGTCGATCTATAAAGAAGAAGAGGTTGGATATGAAATTTTGAAGAGCTGGCAACATTTCATAGCTAAAAATCCTGATTGTGAACTACTTGATTACTTGAAACGTTAGGGAAGGAGCTAAAAACTCCATTGGAGGGTTTTTTGGTAAAGCTTGAAAACATTAATGGGCTTTTTGATTTGGCTGTTGTTTGGCTTAATTGAGTAATGGGTTTTTGTTTTGATGATTGTTGGGGGGTCGTACTTAAATTCTGAGGTCAGTTGGTGAAGATTTGGGAGTTCTCTGTCAAAAATTTGGGTTGCAAAAAAATAAGGGAATTATAGTCCAACAAGTCAGATAATGGCGATTGAGAGTTCATGAAGACGCAGATGCCAGTGACCGGCTCCGATGAGAGAGACGACGAGTTCCAATGACTTGGCAGCTGACATGGATAAAATTGATGTGATCAGCTGCCACAATGTCAAAACGTTAGGGTTAGGGGTATTTTTTCAAACTTCATTAACGGCAGGGATGAAAATAGTCAAAAAGTATAACGGGTGGTTCAAGTAACCAATAACCAATAGTAGAGGGTCAATTTTGACCTTTTTCCCCATATTATATATTGGATCAGGCTGCACGACAACGTTATTAGTAAGGATCGGGCTGTGCGCCGCAGTAGTGTTGTATAATTGTGGGACAATAGTAGACTAATACTAGACTTTCCTCCTTAGAGATGTTCTTACCTGTACTGTTACTTTTAGAACTGTTTAGTGTTCTTACAGGTTTTCTTATCTTCATTTATTATTTATTGTTACTACTCACTAAGTTGGAAGTACTTACTCTACTCCATGCACCTTGTGTGTAGATATAGGGATCCAGGAGAGCAATTGATTGATTACTGTTATTTTAGTTGATTGCGGAGTATCGAGGTAGCTGCCGGCATCAGCAAGACCCAATATCTACTTTCCGTTATCTCTTTTATGTCTGCTCCAGACTTGGTTGTATAGGATTTATTCAGTTGTTTAGAGGCTCAGACTTGTGATACCGGATCTATTGGGCTGTTATTTCAGTTGTTTTGATTTCCGTTCTCTAATCATTATTATGAAAACAAGATATTTTACCTAAATTAGAATATTTCAAAATAATAATTGGATTGGTTATCGGGTAATGGTCGGGCTTGCCTAGTAATGTGGTGGGCGCCATCACGACCAGGGTTTGGGTCGTGACAAATTGGTATCAGAGCCTAGGTTATCAGGTCTCGCGAGTCATGAGCCGGTTTAGTATAGGCTCACGGATCGGTACGGAGACGTCTGTACTTATCCTCGGGAGGCTGTTGAACCTTTAGGAAAACTCCAAATTCTTGAAATTCATGTCATGCGACTTTGTTGATCCGAAACTAAACTTCTGCATTCTATTCTCTCACACATAGCGAGGATTCGTGCTACTGGACGAGGCGGCCGACCACTATTGCCACCTGCTAGAGGCCGTGGACGCGACCGTGGTAGGGGTAGAGCAGCTGGGGTAGTACCAGTTGACCCACCAGTTGCCTCCATTCAGGACCAACCTTTAATTGCAGAGGTTCCAGCAGCACCTATGCAGGCACCAGCTGTGCCTATTGTGATTCCGGGTCTTCAGGAGACCCTAGCTCAGATTTTGACGGTTTGTACTGGCATGAGTCCGGCAGTATCAGCCTCCACTGTAGTAGCTACATCCCAGACCAGGAGTGGTCATCATACCCCCGCAGCTCGCACTCCAGAGCAGGTAGTGCATGGTCTATAGACACCTGAGGCGCCACCAATTCAGCAGGTTTCCCCAGTCCAGCCAGTGGCTCCAGTTCAACCGGTTATTTAGGTTTAGGGTGACAGGGTCCCAGTCATTCCTGAATACGAGCAACGTCGTCTTAAGAGGTTTAGCAGGCTTTCACCTCCTACATTCAGTGGTATTACGGGCGAGGATACCTAGGGTTTCTCGACAAGTGTCGTCGTATGCTCCATACAGCAGGGATTCTCGAGTCAAGTGGGGTATAATTTACTACTTTCCAGTTTCAGGGAGCAGCCTTCACATGGTGGAGGCATATGAGCGTCGTAGGCCGGCAGGTGCGGCACCATTGACATGGCAGGAGTTCTTCACTATCTTTCTGGAGAAGTGGATACCACGGTCTCAAAGGGAGGAGTTATGCAGGCAGTTTGAGTGGCTCCGTCAGGGGGACATGTCTGTAACAGAGTATGAGGTGAGGTTCTCAAAGCTAGCTAGATATGCCCCATGGATGGTTCCCACTGATCAGGCGATTTGTGGGTGGACTTATCTATCTTATTCATATCTTGATCAGTCGAGAGTCATTCTTTCGAGGATGCAGTTGATATTGCTCGCGACATTGAGACAGACCGTCATCGAGAGCGAGAGGAGAGGGAGGCCAAGAGCCCTCGAGGATCAGGTAGTTTTGATGGTGCTCAGTCTAGAGGCCAGGGTCAGCAGAGCAGAGGTCGTTCTTTTAGGTCTCCACATCCAGCCCGCTCAGAGTATCGTGGGTCATCTTCTGGCCGAGGTCATCAGGGCTCTCATCAGGGTCAACTATCTCTCAATTCCCTTCCAGCGCATAGTTCATCTCAGGCTCCATCTACTCAAGGTTCGTCCCGACTGAGTTCTTTAGCTAGCCACTCTAGCGCGAGGGGTTCCCTTCAGTCTCAGCCCCCAGAACCTGGGAGTTGCTTTGAGTGTAGGGAATTTGGGCACATTCGTAGGGAGTGTCCCCCCAATATCCAGACTATCTCAGCAGAGGGTACAACCCTCATCTTCTGGTCCATCTACTTCAGCACCCGCCCCACCAGCTAGAGGAGAGGGTCAGGCATCCAAGGGTCGCCCTTGATGGGGAGGCTGATCAGGTGGTCAGGCTCGTTGCTATGCTTTTCAGGGCCGTTCAGATGCGGTTGCTTCAGATGCTGTTATTACCGATATTATTTTAGTCTTCCACAGGGACGCCTCAGTTTTATTTGATCCTGGTTCCACTTATTCCTATGTATCTTCATATTTTGCTTCTCATTTGGGCACTACCCGAGGGTATCTTGCATTGCCTGTGCATATATCTACCCCGGTGGTCGATGCCATTATTGTGGACCATGTATACCGGTCCTGTCTTGTTACTATTGGGGGTCTGGAGACCCGAGTAGACTTGCTGCTATTGGGCATGATTGATTTTGATGTTATTTTGGGCATGGCCTGGCTATCTCTGTGCCACGCTATTCTAGACTGTCACGCCAAGATAGTCACATTGGCTATGCCAGGTATCCCAAGGATCGAGTGGCGAGGTATGACTGATTATATACCCAGCAGGGTAATTTCTTTCTTGAAAGCCCAACGAATGGTTGGGAAGGGATATTTGTCATATTTGGCATTTGTGAGGGACGTTGGAGCTGAGACTCCCAGTATTGATTCCGTTCCCATTGTGAGAGATTTTCCTGATGTGTTTCCCTCAGACCTGTCGGGCATGCCACCAGATAGGGATATTGACTTTGGTATTGATTTGGTACGGGGCACACAACCTATCTCTATTCCTACTTATCGTATGGCACCAGCTGAGTTGAAGTAATTGAAGGAGCAGCTTCAGGAACTCATTGATAATGGGTCATTCGGCCGAGTGTGTCACCAAAGGGTGCACCGGTCTTGTTTGTCAAGAAGAAGGATGACTCAATGAGGATGTGTATTGATTACAGGCAGCTGAACAAGGTAACAGTGAAGAACAAGTATCCTCTACCACATATTGATGATTTATTTGATCAGCTCCACGGAGCGAGGGTGTTCTCGAAGATTGATCTTCATTCAGGCTATCATCAGCTGAAGATTAGAGATTATGATATTATGAAGACAGCCTTCAGGACGAGATATTGGCGCTATGAGTTTCTAGTGATGTTTTTTGGGCTGACTAATGCCCCAGCCGCGTTCATGCATTTGATGAACAGCGTGTTCCGGCCGTATCAGGATTCCTTTGTGATTGTGTTTATTGATAACATCCTGGTGTACTCGCGTAGCCAGGAGGAGCATGCTCAGCATCTGAGAATTGTACTACAGAGGTTGCGGGAGGAGAAACTTTATGCAAAGTTCTCCAAGTGTGAGTTTTGGCTCGAGTCTGTGGCTTTTCTTGGACACGTGGTGTCCAGTGATGGGATACGGTGGATTCGAAGAAGATAGAGGAGGTGCAGAGTTGGCCTAGACCGACCTCAGCCACTGAGATTCGTAGTTTCCTCGGATTGCCAGGATATTATCGCTGATTTGTTCAGGGATTTTCTTCTATTGCCTAACCCTTGACTAAGTTAACTCAGAAGGGTGCTCCATTTGTGTGGTCCGAGGAGTGTGAGGAGAGCTTTCAGAAGCTCAATACAGCATTGACCACGACGCCAGTTTTGATTTTACCGCCAGCTTCAAATTCCTATACCGTGTATTGTGATCTCTTGAGACTTGGCATTGGATGTGTGCTGATGCAAGAGGGTAGGGTTATTACTTATGCTTCTCACCAACTGAAGCCCCATGAGAAGAACTACCCCGTGCACGATTTGGAGTTAGTAGCCATAGTTCACGCTTTGAAGATTTGGAGACATTACTTGTATGGTATTTTTTGTGAGGTGTATACTGATCATCGCAGCCTTCAGCATCTGTTCAAATAGAAAGATCTTAATTTGAGACAGCGGAGGTGGCTGGAGTTGTTTAAGGATTATGACATTACCATATTGTATCATCCAGGGAAGGCCAATGTAGTGGCCGATGATTTGAGCCAGAAGGCGGTTAGTATGGGCAGCTTGACTTATATTCCAGTTGGGGAGAGGCCCTTTGCATGTGATGTTCATGCGTTGGCCAATCGGCTAGTGAGGTTGGATATTTCTGAGTCGATTCGGGTGTTGGCTTGTGTTGTTTCTCGGTCCTATTTATATGATCGCATCATAGAGCGTCAGTATGATGATCCACATTTGCTTTTCCTTAAGGACAGAGTTCAGCATGATGATGCCAGGGATGTGTCTATTGATGGTGATGGTGTTCTGAGGATGCATGGCCGGATCTGTGTGCCCAATGTAGATGGCCTTCGAGAGTTGATACTAGAGGAGGCTCACAGCTCGTGGTCCTTCATTCATCCGGGTGCCGCGAAGATGTATCAGGACTTGAAACAACATTACTGGTGGAGGAAGATGAAGATGGATATTGTGAGTCATGTAGCCAGGTGTCTCAACTGCCAGCAGGTCAAGTATGAGCATTAGAGACCGGGCGATGTTCTTCAGTGTATGGTTATTCCTGAGTGGAAATAGGAGCGGATTACTATGGATTTCGTGAGTGGTCTCCCTCGGACTTTAAGGAAGTTTGATTCAGTCTGGGTGATTGTTGATCGGCTAACCAAGTCCACACACTTCATTCTAGTTTGTACTACTTATTCATCGGAGCGGTTGGCAAGGATCTTTATTCGGGAGATTTTCAGATTACATGGGGTTCCAGTGTCTATTATCTTTGATAAAGTTACTCAGTTCATGTCTTAGTTCTGGAGGGAATTTCAACGGGAGCTGGGTAAGCAGGTAGAGTTGAGCACAACATTTCATCCTCAAACAGACAGACAGTCTGAGCGCACTATTCAGATCTTCGAGGATATGTTGCATGCCTGTGTGATTGATTTTGGAGGTTTATAGGATGAGTTCTTGCCGCTTGTAGAGTTTTCCTACAACAACAATTATCAGTCGGGTATTCAGATGGCCCCATATGAGATGTTGTATGGTTGGCGAGAAGGTCTTGTTGAAGGTTTAACCCATGAAGGGTGTTATGCGATTCGGGAAGAAAGGGAAGCTGAGTCCCAGGTTCACTGGCCCTTTTGAGATATTTAGGAGGATTGGAAATGTGGCATATGAGCTAGCTTTGCCACCCAGCTTGTCCAGCGTACATCCGGTATTCCATGTGTCTATGCTCCGGAAGTATGTCGGGGATCCATCTCATGTGTTGGAACTTCAGTACGATTTAGCTGGATGATGATCTATCATATGATGTGGAGCTAGTGGCTATTCTAGGTCGACATGTTCGGAAGTTGAGGTCCAAGGATATTACTTCAATAAAGGTTCAGTGGAGAGGTCAGCCCGCGGAGGAGGCTACTTGGGAGACCAAGCAGGAGAAGTAGAGTAGATATCCCCACCTATTTGAGGCTCCATGTATGTCTCTTGACCCACTCGAGGATGAGCGTTTGTTTTAGTTGGGAGAATGTAATGACCTGGTCGTTCGTCACGTGAGTTATTGCCCCGTTTCCCCCGTTATATGCTTGTTCATGTTTCTATATATGTATTTGGTGAATTTGAGGCAATTCGGATCGAGTTTGGTAGGAAATGGGATAACTAGTCTCTTTAATGAAGGAATAGTTTGGAAAAATTAACCGGATGTTGACTTGTGAGTTAGAGGGCTCAGAATCTAATTCTGAAGGTTCTCTTAGCTTCGGGGGATGATTTTTGATTTAGGAGAGCGATCAGAATTGAATTTGGAGGTCCGGTGTAGAAATAGGCTTGAATTGGCGAAGTTGGAATTTTGGTGAATTCTGGTCGATAGGTGAGATTTTGATCCGGGAGTCAGAATGGAATTCTGATAGTTGCAGTAGCTTCGTTAGGTGATTTTGGATATGTCTGCAAATTTTCAGGTCATTCGGAAATCGTTTGATCGAGTTTTTGATGGAATATAGGTTTCGGAAGTTTTAGTTGAAACTTAGGCTAGAATCCGCATTTATTTGATGATTTTTGTGTTTAATGATGTATTTTTATGATTGGAACAAGTTTGTATCATGTTTTGGAGTAGGTTGGTGGTTTTGGTTGAGGTCCCGGAGGCCTCGGGGGTGATTCCGGGGGTCAAACGGACTATTTTTGGTGAAGAATAGGATCAGTTTTTGCTGTCATGGAATTGCAGAGAATTAATCCATCGCGTTCGCGTGGGTGATGAACGCAAATGCGTAGAAGGAAAATGAGGGTCTGAGGATTTGTCCTACGCGTTCGTGAAGGGTGTGATGCGAATGCGTAGAGGAAGGAAGCAGAGGCACGCGTTCGTGAGGGTGATCACGCGTTCGCGAAGAAGGTTTGGGAGGCCAGTGAATTTTCTTATACGCAATCGCGAAGGATGTGTCGCGTTCGTGTGAGTACAGGTTCTTGTGCATCGCGATCGAGGGATGGAGAACGTGTTCGCATAGAAGGAATTTTGAATTTTAAAAGTTTTCCCATCGCGTTCGCGTGGGCTATGTCGCGAACACGATGAAAGAATTAATATGACGGGCAAAACAGTTAAGTATCATTTCAGATGCGAGCAAAACCTATTTTCTCCATTGTTGGGCAAGGTTTGAAGCTATTGGACAAGGGAATAAGAGATTTCCACCTAGTTTTCGATTGGAGGTAAGTTTTATGGACTAATTACGTGATTTTATCCTAGAATCTTCATCTAAATCACTGAAATTGGGGTGTAAATTGGAGAAGTTAGGGTTTGGTTTTGGGTTTTAAAAATTTGGAATTTGAAGGGGCTATTGGACTCCGATTTTGATAAATTTTATATGTGCGGACTCGTGGAGAGACGAGGATTCCGAAAATGTAAATTTCGTAATTTTTCGAGAAGCGGGCCCGGGCTCAAGTTTTGGCAACTTCGTGTTTTTGGGTGTTTTTCGAGTCATTTCGATTGGGTTATGTTCCATTAGCCTATTTTGATGTATTCTTATTGGTTTTGATCAGATTTGGTACTCGAGGGGGTCGATTTGCGAGGGAAGCACAATGCGAGCTAGAATTTTGGCAGGTTCGAGGTGAGTAGTAGTCATGAATGATATACTAATGGTTTGAAACCCCGTATTTACACTATACAGTGGTATGTTGAGATGAAACACGCATCATGTGATGAGCGTGATGATATTATGACTAGGGATTCGGACTTAGTCCATCCCGATTGATGGTTTACAGTGCTACTACTTGCTGAGTTGGAAGTACTCACTCTACTCCCTGCACCTTGTGTACAGATATAGGGATCCAGGAGGGCAGTTGATTCATTGCTGCTATTTTAGTTGATTGCGGAGTATCGTGGTAGCTGCCGGCATCCGCAGGACCCGATCTCTCCTTTCCGTTATCTCTTATATTTCTGCTCTAGACTTGGTTGTATAGGATTTATTCAGTTCTTTAGAGGCTCAGACTTGTGACACCGAATCTGTTGGGCTGTTATTTCAGTTGTTTTGATTTCCACACTCTTATCATTATTATGAAAACATGATATTTTACCTAAATTAGAATATTTCGAAATAATAATTGGATTGGTTATCGGGTAATGGTCGGGCTTGCCTAGCAATATGTTGGGCGCCATCACGACCGGGGTTTGGGTCGTGACAGTGGGAGATTGAAGGGATATATACTATTAACCATGAGTTTGGTTTAGATATAGTATTTATTATGGAATAACTATTTATTCAATTTTAATAAAGTTTTAAATGGATCATATATTAGTCGGTGTCCTTTTTCCTTATATAGTAGATGATTTTGTGTATAGTGTTTTACTTATAAACGGAAGATTAGATCATCGGTTCTTATAAGTATAAAGTTTGAGTTCACAATCTAATGATGGAATTGGACAAACCATCATGGATGATTGTAGCACAAGATTAAATATAATTTATCTTGATTATGGGAATGAGTTAATTCCAACTTCTTGTGTTAGTACATTTTATATGTATTAAACGGGCCAAGTAGAGATAAGTATTTTATACTGACTTAATGAAATAAACTCTCTAGCCATTAAATGTACTTATACTCTTAATCTTGATATAATTATTATTAGTTGTGTACTTTATTATTATTTTAATTTATTAAAAGGAGAGATTCTTTCGTGGGTCAATATAACTGATAATAATAACAACAACAACAACAACAACAACAACAACAACAACAACAACAACAACAACAACAACAATAATAATAATAATAATAATAATAATAATAATAATAATAATAATAATAATAATAATAATAATAATAATAATAATAATAATAATGTACATTGACAAAGTAATAGTTAGTTGATGGAATCCATGTCTCGGTTTAGAGATTGATGATACACCTTTATGAAAGCTTATAAGTTTTTCCGTGTAAACCTGGCCTATGAATTTTGTATCTGACACATGAAATAAGTCAATAAAAAAGTCTAAAGAAAATAATCAATAAATTAAATCGTCAATAATTTAATTTAATTGATTAGTATCTGAATCTTAACATAAGGAGTTAAATAAGATTTAATGGATGAATTTTAAAATTGAATAAAGGAGTGAAATTACAAATTTTAGTAGAATAATTCGTAGTTAATTATGGTGGATATTAATTGCAAAAATTAAAAATTAATTCCATATTGGAAGCTTTGTTAATTAAATTATGTGGTCCCTGTTGTGCTGAAATAAAATATAAGATTTTTTTCTGATGCAAAAGAAAACTCAACATGTTTTGGAAAAGAATTTTAACCTTTGAAACTTGTGCTATAAATAGACAAGGTTTTCCACCTAGAAGAAAAAGATGGTGGCCGAAATTTTCAACCAAGTTTTCCTAGAAATTTCGTCCACATGAAATTACTATTTTCGAATATTATTCGGGTAACATATTAAAAGATCGTGAAACGTTCGGATATTATGATCGTGGGGTCGGTGAAGAGTTCAACAAGACGACGTGAAATTGAAGACTCACGTGACTAAAGAGCTGTGTTCACACTTCAAGAGGCAATCCGTGAAATCCAGTTTATACTAGTTGTCTAAATTAATTTTGATACTGGAATTGCTTCCGCCGCATATAATAATCCTTCAGTAGGCCTATGTCACTAGTTTGCAGATGCGAATTCTGAATTTAAAGCTTATGGGTTTGTATCACAATCTTAAATTAATATATCCTAATAACTAGGTTCACCGTCAAATATTTGTACATATCTATCTATATTATTATAAAAGCATGAATATTGAAACACTAAATATTGAATGACAAAAATATCCTTAGAATCTTAACTGACCTTTATGCCCTTAGAAAACTAATTTATTTTTAAAAAACAATTCAATGTTAAGGATAAAATTGGTTTTACCTATAATCTAAGAACGATTTTAACGTTTCCAATTAAAATTTAACTATAGGTGTTTCCCAACTACTTCAAACAATTATAGCGGGATTGAAACTTTTCCTCACATGTTTGAATATGATTTGATAATAACCAGTTGAATGTTGGCTAGGAAGACTCTAAAGGGTTGGAAGATGTTTGCAACCGTGTCATAAAGGAAGCTTAATTATGAGAAGAGTGGACGAAGTTTAGCACACTCACAACAACAACAACAACAACAACAACCCAGTATAATCCCACTTAGTGGGGTCTGGGGAGGGTAGTGTGTACGCAGACCTTACCCCTACCCTAAGGTAGAGAGACTGTTTCCAAATAGACCCCCAGCATCCTTCCCTCCAAGAACTACCCACCTTGCTCTTGGGGAGACTCGAACTCACAACCTCTCGATCGGAAGTGGGGGTTGCTTACCATCAGAGCAACCCCTCTTGTCTAGCACACTCACAAGATGATGAAAAGCCTTACCATCAACTGTAGACAAGAGTTTTCTTTCTTGCATTCCACTTCTTTTAATGTATTCTTTTTGTAGGAATGAATTATTTCAGGAATTATTAATATTATTCTTTAGTAATTAGTACTCTCTCCGGTCCAAAATAAGTGAATTTTTGTAATTACTTATTTTGGACCGGAGGTTATAGTTTTGGATACTTTAACTTCGTTTGCAAGCTTAGTTCTTTGGAGCATGATCATTGAGCTAATGAATTTGGAGAAGATCACTAATAATTTCTGTGAATAGATTTCATCCGAAAAATTCAATATGCATGACATATATTTATATATGATGGTGAAGGTGTGTGCCGGAGATTATATAGCCAAAACATGAAGTTTGTCTTTCTGTGGTTAATAACTATGATGAGTGTCCACAAATATTTTGTGTGAGTAAGCACTAACTTATTCCCTCATGTTGTTATGTCATTAATTTTGTGAATTTGCATCAGAGGATAAAATTGTATGGCTTAAAAGGCCGGGCGTCAAAATATTCATTAATAAAGGTTAATGTTTATAATTATAGTAATACTTAAACCACCACACCATATCACGGATTTTTAATTCATTTAGAAGAAGTGCAACCGCCAACGAGATATATTTTTTACTAGATGAGATACATACAATTAATAAGACTTAGCCTATTTGGCCAAGCCTTTTTTTTGGGGAGGGGGGGGGGGCAAAAGTTTTTTTTTATTTATTTATTTATAGTTAAAAGTGTTATTTTTTAAAAAAATTGAGGTGTTTAGTCAAGCTTTTGAAAGGACAAAAAATACTTTTGAAGAAAAACAACAGTAATTTTGGAGGAATAGAAAAAAGTAGTTTATCTCCAAAAATACTTTTTTGAAAGTAATTTTGAGAAAAATACACAGAAAAATAGTTTTTAAAAGCTTAAGCAAATACTAATTACAGCTCAGAAATATTTTTAAACTTAATTGGTCAAACGCATACTGTTTCTCACCAGCACTTTTGAGAATTGACCAAACAAGCTATTAGGCTGGATGAGGTTATGAATACGTATTTTACCTAAGTATGATCCTGGATTATGTCTTATTAATATTTAAAGTGTGGCTAATTGATTAAAATAATAAAATCTAGCAAACTTCTCTAAAAATAAAAATTTCAAGGTTGGCATATAGCTTGAAACTATATATTAGGCAGGATTTCTTTTTTATGTTAATACAGGGACCACTAGGTTTATTAGGTTATTTTTGAGTTTTATTTTTATTAGATTAAAAATAAGCCAAACTCAATCGTAATCAGATAAAATATGTCCTTCCATCATATGAATTCTAATACATTCCCTCGTTCCACTAAATCTCCTTTTCTTTTCCTAATTGAACTTATGTTTAAAAAAGAAAAAAAAGAACTTATGTTTCCAGTTACATGGATAACTTGATCTCCTTTTATTTTTCTATTAGAACTATATTTACGATTCAATGCATATAAATGTATTGCACGAATCTATTTAA
This sequence comes from Nicotiana noctiflora, assembly GCA_032618575.1. Classification (NCBI taxonomy): domain Eukaryota; kingdom Viridiplantae; phylum Streptophyta; class Magnoliopsida; order Solanales; family Solanaceae; genus Nicotiana; species Nicotiana noctiflora. The sequence continues at coordinate 96,095 of JASVEL010014047.1, forward strand.
AAAATGGAGGAGAGGAAGACACTATTCCACATTCTTCATCATAAAAATTTGAAGGAGTATTAGTTTTAAATTGTGATGTTATAGAAAAAAGTAACATAAGTCGGCAAACTTCTCCAAAATTATTATTAGTTCTCTATTAAATTTTTCTTTTTTGTATTGAACATTGTTTTCATTTAGGATTGTATATAAGGATCAAAGAGTTGAACAATTTGAGCCTTTGAGACTTTGAAATTTACTGAAAAATTCAAGATGTATACTCATTCAATAATTCATAAAAAAATCAAAAAAGAAAAGGATTAAGGACTTATCAATCTTGTGTCATTCGAGTAGATTTTCACTATAATATCTTTTTTCATCACGTATTATTATTAACGTGCAACGCACATAAATAGAAACTAGTTTAATAAAAATATAGGGTCTATGCAAAAGTTAGTGGGTTCCTGTGAACCCATACACTATATGTATTTAAAAGAAATAGGTAGAGAGGGAGCATTGTACACCGTATTCCGAAGCTGGAAGCAGTAGATTGCTTGATTATCAAATAAGAAAGGAAGAAGAAAAGTTGTGTTCCTAGATATAAACAGAATATATTATTTCTTGTGCTAAATCACATAATAATTTCTTGCTTTTTGGTCCCATAAATCTCATACTGAAGATTGCTCATTTATGTCGTTGAGATGGTCTATAATTGTAGAGGATGCCATGAAAACTGAGTATTTGAGAAATGAAAAGGCCGACCCAGTTCAATACCTATGAAAACTGAGTATTTGAGAAATGAATGGTGGAAATATTGGTCATCATCACCTTCAGCTGCAGCAAGAATGTCGACATTCTGAGGCCTCGCTCTCCGTGTGAATGTCAAAACTTCCATGAGAGACAGATTGCAAAGAAGAAAGAGAAGCTTAACAGAGGCAGCGCTGCTCGAGCAGGACAAGCAAGAGGAGAAAAGATTACCAAGGAATTCACTGGACCCTTATCTATACCAGCCAGGCCAATGCACTGAAACGACTTGAGTGTAGCAATTTTCTATCCAAAACTAACTCTATCTATTGTTTGGCAACTCTCTTTTGCTCTTGATTTGAAGGAGGAACATAGACTTCTTTCTACACAGCCTCTCTCCGCGCAGAAGGCCTTTATGCTGATAAAATTGGTTAAAATAGCACAATATAGCCAGTTTTTGTACTGGTCAATCAAAAATAGCCAGCATTTACCAAGTCAATGAAAAATAACCATTATTTTGCTGCAATAAAGACCGGTCTCATATAATATACGGAAGTTTGGTATGTTTGTGTACGAATTCCAGCATATTATACACCAAACTTCTGTGTATTATACTGGACCGATCTTTGTTGCAGCAAAATAATGGCTATTTTTCATTGACTTGGTAAATGTTGGCTATTTTTTACTGATCGGTGCAAAAACTGGTTATGCCGTTCTATTTTAACCAATTTTATCAGCATAAAGGCCTTCTGCGCGGAGAGATGCCTTAAGGTCTCATTTGTTTGCACTTAATGGAGGTCTGAATCTTAATTATTCAGATTTCAGACATTAAGTGCATTTGTTTTTAAAGTCTGAATCTTAATTATTCAGATCTTAATTATTAAGTGTGTTTGTTTTTTTAACTTCACGGTCACATAGTGGGTCTGAATAGGTCTGTATGATTAAGATCTATGACAGAGACTTAATTTTATTAAGATGGTATCGCATATTCATTATTAACTATCGTCACCATCTACCATTACCAACTACCACCATGCCACCATTACCACCCCACTCAACCACCACCACCACCTCTACCACCACCTCCACCACCACTACCACCACCATGCCATCATCATCTTCAATCACATCCACTATCATTATCGACCATCACCACCCACTATCCCCACCACTCAAACCACCATATACCATTCTCACCCACAATTTACATCCACCACCCACTATCCCCACTACTCTGACCATCATATACCATTCTCACCCACAATTAACACTCATCCACCTCAACTACCACAACTGACACGCCATCACCATCAACAACCTCATTCAGCATTACCCACTATTATAACATATCACCACTCACCCACCACCTATCTCAGTCACAACTACTACCACCACCTGTCATTCTTAATTATCACCACCCACCACCACCATCCTCAATCATAATTACCACCACCACCAACCACTATTAGCTACTAGCATGAACTACCATCACAACCAAAACTCCACCAACCACCACCTTTAGTCGGCATCACCCGTTAGTCATCACCACCAATAACTATTATATTTTAAAAAATTACATATTTTATAGATAGAATATTAGATGAGTTAGTATTTCATTTGAATTTTATGTTTATTAATTTTTAAATAAAAATAAATTTAATACATTCAGATGCTAAAAATCAAAGTCTTAATTATTTCTAGTCAGATCCTAATACACACATTATTCAGATTCAAATATCTTAATCTTAATACACATCTTGATATTCATATTCAAACGTCTTAATCTTTAAAAAAAACCTCTTCTCTAGTTTTCCTACATGCAAAGTTATATAGCAACATATCAATAGATTCGTCTCATATTTTTCCTACATGCAAAACCTCACAAATTAATGTTTAAGTACCTACCCTTCTTCTCTAGTTTCATTGTGGACACTAATTCATCACTTAAGTAATTATAATGAAATGACAAAGAGGTCAGAAACGGGACATCGATAGACGATGGATATTTTATTACGTAGAACGGCTTAATTTACGCAATATATCATGTATTGTGACAGAATTCTTGGTATGGAAATACAAAATTTAAAAAACTTGAATAGAGGATAACCTAGATTATTCTCCTTTGTGACAAGAATTTTTACGTGCTTAATGTTCTAAAAAATCAGGCGTGCTCGTGAGTGAGTGTGTTAAAGATATAATTAAGTAAATAAAAATATACACCTCGGCAATAAGACTTCCTTCTTACTTCCTTGAGGATGACCATACTTTAGAGGATTGAAGGGAAGGTCGGGGAGAAAGACTAATGCAATGTAGAGAAGATTGTGAGACAATAGAATTCTCAATGTAGTAGCTTCACCCATCCGCCCATCCAGGTTGCCATTCCAACAAACAAGGCAGCTAATAATGAGTAACATTTTAACAGCAAAACTGTTCAATTTATCTCTTTCAACTTGGGAGGTTTATATCAACCAAAAATCCTGAACCATCAAATTCGCAGTGAAAAACAATTCAAGTTGTAGAAGACTTGATGGAACATATAACATGTGTACCAATTGGGTTTGGATTAACTACACATATTTCTCCATAAGATTTCCATGTTTCTGTCATAATCTAGCTGAAGTACCAGAAATGGCCTGATCAGTGAGTTCCCTTCTCAAGATCTTTCCTGCTGGAGATCTTGGTATTGAGTTAATGAATGCAACACGCCGTATCTTTTTGTATGGTGCAACCTGCAACATATCCTTTGGTTATAATATGCTTCAGCGGATAATCAGCAATTCTTATTGTCCATCCTAAGAAGAAGCACAATCATTTCATCAAAGTTTTCCATCGTTACAGAAAGTAGGCTCGAAGATTGTGTGTGTATACACACAAAAAAAGTCAGTTTGGTGCACGAAGCATCCCACGTTCACATAAGGTCAGGGAAAGGGCCGCACCTGAAAGAGCTTAGTGTAGGCAGCCTACCCTGACACAAGCATCAGTGGCTGATTGCTTGGCTCGAACTTGTCTTATGTGGTGTTAGGATTTTAACAATTGGACAATTTTAGCATGTAACTATACACTAAGGTTCCAGTGCTTAAAAGTCTTAACAAATTTCATAGGCGTAGCCTATGCAGCTTATGTTCAATGGGTTCAACTGAATTGACCAAGTTTAAATTACGTCTTGTGACAATCCTAGGCTAATAGATGCTTCTTTAGTGGAAAGAGTTTTAGTCTTATATATACATATATACCCAATTGGAGGTGTACCTGTTTTGCAATTGAATCCACAATTTGTGACTCACTAATAGTGCTCCCAGGTTTTCTGACAACATAAGCCATTGGAATCTGCCCTGCTTCTTCATCAGGATATCTACATCAGAATAAACGAAAAGAATGAGCAAAGCATCAGAACATCAAAGGGATTAAGAACTGCTTGGGAAGCTTAAAATATCCACAACCAGATAAATATGCATATGAATTTGTATAAGAGTCTTATTAGAATTTAATTATCAGCATAAAACTACTAAAAGAATGTTGGGTCCAACTAATTTCTTATGATTACTTGTGCCTACCCCTGACTAAAATTCACATGCTGAAATTTTTAAGCTGAATGGATCTTCTAATAACGATCGTCCTAACTCTTTTATCATTCTTCTTATTACTGAATGTAGAAATAAAGGTATGATAAGATGAACACAAGCTCTTCTAAATGAGCAGATTGTGACAGTGTGCCCCTGCACAATTCAGACGAGGACCAAAGATTTGATGATCTAAAAGCCTCTCGTCTCTTAGAGTGAACGGCAATAGAATTCAAAGGTACTAAGTCAAAAGTATCCACATGATCGTAAGAGCTGCAGAAGACAGATTAGAATTATCTTGCGGACATTGCTAGCGTTACAGAAGCCTGGAGAACTGACACCTATTTTTACTCAAGACTTGCTAGGAAAAAACAACTGCCACATATAACTATCAATCAGAGGATTCAGTCAAATTATTACTCAATAAGCATGACAAAGCAAGGAACTGATAGAAAATTCTTGACATCACACTTCGGGATTGACGCAATACCAAACTCAATACAAGTCGAATTTATATTACCAAGTTCATATGCTTGTTAGGTGGACTGATCAAGAAAAATGATGCATCAAGGATAACCAGTTAATGAAGCATCTTAAAATACTCCAGCATAACGTCCCAGAAATTATGAACAGGGAATAAAGAATATAATACTTTCTTGACCAATGTCAAATTTCGAACAGTTATTATGAAATTGATAGTCAAGAACACCTGTCCACAAAACGAAGTTAGAGGATGTTGAGATGGATGTGTAAACATACCAAGATAGATAAAATTAGGAAAGAAGATATTATGGACAAGGTGGGCGCGGCCCCATGGAGAATAAGATGCAGGAAGCGAGGTTTAGATGGTTCGAGCATGTGAAGAGGAAAGGCATATATGCCCCAGTAAGTAGGTGTGAGAGATTGTCCTTGGTGGGTCTAAAAAGAAATAGAGGTAAGCCAAAGAAGTATTGAAGAGAGGTGATTAGGCAGGACATGGCGCTGCTTCAGCTTACCAAGGTTATGACCCTTGATATGCGGGTGTGGAGGTCGATTATTAAGGTAGAAGATAAGTAGAAAGTCGTCGTTTTTCTTGGCCATACAAGTAGTATTAGTATTAGTCACGTACTTTCTTATTTTTTTAGATTTTTATTGCCACTTGTTATTTCTTTAGCTTCAGTTTTCTTGTTATCTTGCTAGTGTTACTGTGTGGTGTTAGTTACTAGTTTTTTCATCTTTCTTTGAGCCGAGGGTCTATCAACCTGTTGAACAATTTTCACTTAATAGTAGCTAGACAATGCAACAAAGAAGTAACCTCTATAAAAGCAAAGTCCGTCATGCATCGTGTGTTTAGTACTTGCCATATGTGCAGCCTTTGCATATTAGATAAAAAAACATGAACACTCGAAATTACGTTTAAGCTGTAAAAACAATTATATTTCCATCATTGGGAGGACGTATTTTCTTAGCTCTATAGGGTTTCTCAGTTTAACATTTCTGATACATGGATAGAGGGATGTCAAGAGATAGAAAGATAAAAGAGAGAGGAGCACTAACGGAATAACTGCTGCATCAGCAATTTCAGGAATTGATTGAAGCAACTGTTCCAGTTCAGCAGGGGGTACCTGAAAGAGCATCCATTCATAAGCAACGACATAGTAGAAGAGATGAAACTACAAGTTTGCATAAATCTCAAAAGCTGTATCAGGACCACCATCAACAAAATTACCTGATATGCCTTGTACTTTATCAGTTCTTTTAGCCTATCAACAATAAAGAGGAACCCATCTGAGTCAAAATAGCAGAGATCACCGGTTTTTAGCCAACCTTCTGAATTAAGAGTGGCTGATGTTTCTTGTTTATCTCCAACATAACCTGCCATTAACCAACTTTCTGTTTAAACACTCAAGCATACCAAAGAAAGTAGGTACAACACAAGTTAAGATTAGATAAAAATGGGTATATTTTTCGGTTTTTATTTTAGTACTTCCATGATATAACATAGCCATGTAGAACCAACTCATGACTATTATTGAACTGTCATCTCATCCAATAATTGCTTTCATGTTCATCGATCCCAACTGCCAAGTTTTGCATAAACTAACAGGTTAATTATAAGCTGTATATGCATTGACCTTTCATGATTGAAGGCCCACGTATCCAAAGCTCTCCACGCTTCCCGGGAGGTAAGGCCTCTCCATTATCAGGATCGACTATCTTAGCTTCCAAATTATCTGCAAGGCGACCAGCAGATCCATATCTGTCTGTTTCCTCAGGTCTTATCATCCCTGTACCTGCTCCCGTACTCTCAGTTAGACCATATCCCTATGATGAATCACAGGTAAACGCATTAAACCCAAAGGCTGTCATATTAGAGCACATTGACCTTCTCATTCGTTGCTAACCATAATAATTTGTTAAAAAGGATTACTCGATGCATAGCTTGTCGAATTTTCCAAATGAACTTTCTATAATAATCACTATTTTATTATAGAAGAAAAGGTGTTAACAGTAGCATATGCCAGGAAAGGCAACATCAGTTATTGTTTTATAATCAATAATGAGGTAGACAAAAAAGCAACATTGCTTACTACTAAACATACAGAGAAAATAAACAAGCTGTTGAATGCTTCACACAATGTGGCCAAACATATGAATACAGATGCATGCATCTGTGTTTACCTATATATGTATAGTTATATGGCTTTCAGAATCTCCTCTTTCAAGTATTGTAAAAGATAATTTAATGCACATATAAAATATGCAACCTTACTGAAGACCACAACAGAATGGAAGCCTTGGAGCAACGATGAAGTTGTCTGTATGTGGCCCACAGATTATGGGTTCGAGCCATAAAATCAACTACTAATGCTTGTGTTAGGGTAGGCTTCCTATATCACACTCCTTACGGTGCAGCCTTTTTCCCGGATCTTGCGTGAACGCGAGATGCGTTGTGCACCGTGCCCTTTACTGAAGACCAGAACAAATGCTTATAGATAAAAATATTTTAAGGCATTTCCTTCTCATAAATATTTTGACCAAGTTTCCTAATGAATTATAAACTCCAATACTTTTTTAAAAGTCATCCCATCAGAGATAGTGTTGCTAAAGGCTCATTTTGATGCACTCTTAAGCCAAAGTAGGTGAAGCTCAAGCTGGATGTTTCACGTCGCTTAGGCAGCATTTCAGTACAGGTATCAAGGCACTGTGATGTGGATCTTATCAGTTATCACCCATGGACTATCTTGAAGAAGGCAGCACAAAATAATGAATATGCATGCAAAGTGAGTATATTAATTGCAATGAATGTGTTATTTAATAGGAAAAAGAAATTTCGCAATTTAATATAAGGAAACTAGTCTTTTAACCTGAATAGAAACTTATACACTTAATCTCTGCAAATTTGCCAAACCTACAACACTACTGAATGAGACCTAAGAAAATGAGATTTAAGAAGCCAAGTTAAAGAGTTACTATTAAGAAAGGGCAGCATATACGAGAGAGCATCAGTCCTTTTGCAATACCAGCCGGAAGTTGGAGAATGTGTGCAGACATTATTGTCCCTTTTCCCCAGACTCGTACGTTTGGACACATAAATGTGAAACCCACCTAACTCAATTTAAGTGGGTCGTGAAGTATGAAGTACTAATTTATGAGTTAGAATGAGTTTAACCAAAATTAAATTATCTAAGCAGTTGACTTAGGGTTCTTTTATTTTCAGAAATTGTTGAGAATTAATAATTTTAACTGATTGATTAGGTGTTTGGACAATATTTAATGAAGTTTAAAAAATATATTTGAAGTTGAACTTGCAAAAGAGTATTTGAAAAAATCAAATAATTGTATAGTACTTACTACTCAATTTATGTGTCATAATTTCCTTTCTAGGTTGTCCTAAAAAGAATGTTATACTTTTTCATTAAAAAGTACTCCCTCCGTTTTAATTTATGTGAACCCATTTGACTGGGCACGGAGTTTAAGTAAAGAGAGAAGACTTTTGATCTTGTGGTGTAAAATGAGGCACCTTTATTTTGTGTGGCTATAAATCATTGCATAAAGGTAAATTGTTTCCAAATAAGGAATGTGGTCATTCTTTTTGGCACGGACTAAAAAGGAAATAGGTTCACATAAATTGAAACGGAGGGAGTAGTAATTTAACGTTGACCTTCCTACTTACACATAATGAGGTGATTTATAGTCACATAAATATCTATAACTTGTTTTAGACCATAAATTTTTAAATTTTTCATTTCTTTCTTAAACTCCGTGTTGAGTTAAATACCATCACATAAAATTGGCACATAGGTTTTGTCTTATCTCGATTTCAATGCTAAGTCTTGAATTTTTCTATAAATCACGTTACAAATTCAATTGCACCATTTTACGGGTAAAGATTTTGGTGCCCATCGTGGGGCTTGGACAGTTGCGTAATTGAATTGACCTTTGCATCTATTACTAACCTGTTTAATTTTTTGTTTTTTAGCGTAAAATCGTAAAAAAAAGGCTGATAATGATGTCAACATCACGCATAACATTGAGGCCCAAAGAAATTAGCCTCAACACGAAGATT